>KK122171.1:98256-118573 GCA_000611955.2 Stegodyphus mimosarum
TTAGAGTTTGGAATGCTGAACTTTTGTAGCGTGAGCTTCTGTTTTGCCTTTATTGCTGGTTAACGTGGCATAACAGCTATTACTATGCTGCCACTAAATATTTGACGCAGTTTTAGGAAACAGGATTATCTGAGCCCTGTAAATTAGTTCTACTACTTGTTAGTCTCTTCGAATTTTTAGTTTAGTTCTTGTTATTTGATTTGCCGATCGAGTGAGGCGTAGTGTGTTAGCGTCGACACATTGTGAATTTTAAAGAGCTAATAAAGTGTTCTTTTAAACTTTCTCCTGTGTTATAACTACACGTGCTTCTGCTGTCACATCAGAAGATAGACAAGTGGGTCTTATAATAGTTATGTGCTCGCCCAATAACCAGTAACACGATTGTTTTTAGCATTTAAGAACACCTCAGAGTTTTGTTAATCATGATTGATGTCACTTTGCATTGGGTAGAGACTCATGTTGGTTTTTAAGAAATGAGACAGCTGATGTGTTGGCCATAGAGAAAGCTATAGAGAATGATGTAGATTATATAGAGATACCTGGTTCAAAACGTTTTGTAAGAACAATAAAGAACTATTGCATAGACAAATGGAAGAAACAATGGAGTGTTTCAAACAGGAATAAAGGATTTATCAAAAGAATTGAGATTTCTGAGAAAATGGCGATTTTTAATGATATTGACTTAAACTAATTCCTGACAGGTCATCGCCGTTCTGCTGATTATTTATGCAGGTTTTATTAATTCCAATAGGCAAAAATGTGGAATATGTGTTTAAGTGTCAAATTTGATTTGCATTTATTGGTTTATTATGCCATATCAAGCTTATTTTGTGCCTAATTTCATTTGTTTCGATTTCTTACGTTATGCCAAAATACGCTTTAAGAATTTTATTGAAAATGATTTTATTGTATTTTATTGATAGTAATTTCTGTTTGTAAAATGAATTTTATTATAACTGATCTTGTATTGGAAATAATTTTATTCTTGTATATTGCTGTTGTACATTGTTTGGTTTGGTTTTTTTATTTTAGAGAGCGAATTATTTTATATGTTACCTAGGTTTTTGCGATAGCCTTCCTTTTCTTATGTTCGGCTTTATTTCTAGTTGGTTTTTTTTTGTCTTACTAACTTTTAAGTTACTCGGCTGCGGAATCTGGTTTTCCTGAACTACGATATGTGAGAGTGATTGCTTGTTTTTTGCGTTAGCTAGTATTTTCCAGCGAAGACTGGTGGCGCAGTGGCTAGCACGTCGCGCAGCAGCTCCACAGTTCGGAGTTCGATCCTCGAGCTGGGCAAGGTTGACTCAGCCTTTCATCCCTTCAGGGAGTCGATGAAATGAGTACGAAGTTCGCTTGGAGACTAAACACTGGGGTCCTGAGTCAGACTGACCACTTGTCCAAACAAAAGATGCACAAGCACCCCAAAGCCCACGGTCTAAAAAGCAGATATCAAGGCACTGCCGGCCATGCCTTTGTAAGGGCTGTTTGTGTCGAGGAGTTTAGTTTAGTTCTTTCCAGTAGATTTTATAGGGGAACTGCTGGGTCGCTGGAAGTCCTTGTTTGTGGAAAGTAGGAGGCCGCCCAACAATCATCATAAGGTCACTTGTGACTGGGTCGATTGGGCTATTCTCGTATTTTTACGAAACCGGACTAAGTGGATGTATACCGAGAAACCACCGTATTTATCGGCATGTAAGTATAGGGACAGAAACAATTCGTACAAAATGATAGATTTCATATTGCATATGAAATTGATTTTTTGCTTTCTTGTACTAAGTAAAGGAAGTATCGTAATCGCAAAAAATTTCAGGTATCATACATCAACGGAAATATCCATATTGACTGTTCCCGAACCCATTTGGATGACATTTTTTTTGCCTCACGTCTGTACGTACCAACAGAATAACATACTCCTTTTCCCAAAACGGGTTGCAAAATGTTTAAAATAGATTCGAAAGGGATTTTTTGTGATAAATTGAAATTTTGTATATGGGAATGCTATGATATCTAGTTGTGCATCTCTCCCTTTTTTCTAAATAAACGATACCAAACATATTATACATATATATATATATATATGATATTTTAATGCGTAGTCATCATTGCAGAGTTGACAGACGGGAAGAAGATGTTGATAGGAAAGCAAGTTCAGCTAAGTACTATCTTTATTTCTAGGCACATTAGAATAATTCTTCGTAGACAATATACTTTCTTAGCATAAACAATTACAATAATTTCTTACATATACAGGTTATATAACATGGAAGGATCTCGAATTTGAGAGAACAGATAAATTTAGGGGGGGAGCACCAAATCTAGAATGAATAGTTAATTTTGAGGTCGCCAATTATTCTTAAAGCATCTATCGTATTTTGTTATATCTTACATATATATGCAAACACCCACCCGCTTACCGGGCTTAGATGTCTTTACTTTATCATTGTTTTCACAGGCCGTAGAGTTACACTTCCAACTACAGAAATGTTTTAAATGACGAAAATATTCATGGTTTGGCAATGTCAAATTAAAAAAAATATTTTGGACAAATATCTAACTTTTAATGCGTCTTCTAGTTCCTATACTTATATTTGGGAAAGTTTATACACGTCATGAAAAAATAAAATTACAAAACGTTTGACCCCATACGACAAAAATCGCCCGGATGTTTAATCTGAAAATTTGCACTTTGTGGCGTGAATTTCAACTTACCTCGAGGATCGGTTCATTGAGTTTAAATAATTCGGAGGAAAATGTATATAGTTTAATAGACCATGTAAGGAAGTCATGTGGTTTCCATATCAGATTATTAAAAATAAAAAAAAAATAATGTCTGCCTCATATAAAACTTTTTTATAATATATGTCTAGGACAAGCTAAGCGCCGGGGAACAACTTTTGAAGATACGGTATAGAGTGATTTACAATAATAGCAAAAACTGTATTTTCAATGCAATATTCTTCTAGATGTTAAACTGATATCGAGAGAAGTTCTGAATATCTATGGATATTAGATTTATATCTATAGAATATCTGTTGATGTCTCAAAAAGGGCAAAATAGGGAAGGAAACAGGAAGAAAAGAGGTCTTAAAAGGAGCGAATTAGGGAGTTGCTGGGGAAAAATCCCCCCTCCCGTGTCGAAATGTGTTGTCTTTTAAGATAGGGGTGTTTCATGTTGGATTCCAAGCCATATTATAATTTATTTTAATGTTTCATTCACTTATTTTGATGCATTATTTCAATTTAATGTGTTAATATTTCACGTATACTGTTACATTTTATTTAATTTCATTGATCCTTCATTATTTTATGTATTACTAATATATTTACTTTTGCTCATTGTTTCTGATGGCTTTCATAAATTTCAAAACTTCTGGTTTTGGACATTAAATCCTGTCTAGAAAAGTTGACAGTTCAATTTTTCGAACACTGGTACAACTTACAGTTTTATTTTTTGTCTCACTAACAATGGGCACCATAGACATATTCATGAAAAGGAATGCGTACTTCAAGTTGATGTATTCGGCAACTCCCATCGTATCGAAGAGTTCACTTGTCTTCATAGAGAGCACCATATGTCTATACAAGAAAGAAAGTACTTACTTGAAACCGGAATTGAAAACCTAAGTGACACTCATCGCATCGGACAGTGCGATCGCCTCTTGGAGATGAGCCGGCATAATTTCTTATCTCACCTACAGTGCACGTAATAGATCTATTCGAGAAAGAAAATACTTACTTCAAGTACACTTACTTATTGCACGGAAGAGTTTGCTTGTTTCGCTTATCTTGGGAGTCTCAAGAAAGGAAATACTTACTCGAAATCCGCATTGATGTGCTCGGCGACTCTCATTGCATCGAAGAGTGTAATCTTCACAGGCAGATGCATTAGGACGGTAAGGGACTTTCGCAGAGGATTGCCAAAATGCAAAGAGTAGCGAATATAGTGCTTGGGACCAGGATAGTCTAGTATCTCTTCAGGACTGAGATCTGCAGTTCGTCAAGAAAGGGAAAAAATCATTTAGATTCTGATCTAAGTCAAAATATAAAACTACCATTCATTTAGAGGTTAGAACGATTTTAACTAGAATATTTAAATATAACACAGACTTCTGGATGTTTTTATGAGATGATTCTTCTGGAAAAACTGAATAGATAATTCCGAACTGATGTGTTACTTACAATGGAATAAGGGCTCGATCGTTCAGAGTACGTACATGGCTTTTGTAAAAGTGATAAATAGCCTTTAAATAGCGTTGTTTTTAGAATAAAGGAGTCTTGTTAAACATTTAGTATTGATCTGACTATTTCTGATCCATATATAATCTACTTTAGGTCCATCATGGCCAGGCAAGAGAAGATTGCGTCTTTCATTTGTCGAGATCTTAGGCATGATAAGCCGGTATCGTGTCTACTACCTACCCTTAAAAGCGCATCGAAAGAAACATTTCCCCGAATTTTAGCTTTCAGGGTATTAACTCGAGCGAAAGCCAGTTTTTTGGCGAAAGCTTACAAGGGACAAAGCTTTAAGGAAATCTGTATTGCAAAATGTCCATCTTTAATGCGAAGTGTCCCATGTAGCTAGCCGAAACATCGGCACCCTCCAATGGTAAAGCTAGTTTCTCGCAAAAGTTTCTTCTAGCCTCACGCGCTGTTAAAGCCTATATACAATAGCAGAACTTTGTTCTCAAGAAACGTACGGTAACTCGACTGCTCCGCCTAATCCAAACCGAAGGACTAGTTTTGAAAGGAAACTGTAGCCGCTTAACGCAAGCCTAAAAGATGGAAATTATCAACCCTTAGACTTACGACAACCGGCTCCAGTTCTCTTTCAAACCAGGCCGCTCGGATTAGATTAGGCGGAGGAGTCGAGTTAGGTTTCTTTACTTGGAAGCAAAATTTTACTAGCATAAACGGTGAGAGGAGCTAGCATTTACTAGCATTTAGAGGTGACAGAACGAGTTCGCCTAGTTCTGTTCCAATTTTGATAGAGACCTTCCTAGAAGTATCCAGCCCTGAAGCTGGATGGTATTTTAACGAATCTCCTGTTGCAAAAATTTTGCCCTTTAAAATAGGGCCAAAGAATCAGAAATAATTTTTAAAAGAAAAGTATGTAATTAAGAATGCACTTTTCATATGTTGCAGGGGTACGGATTCGTAGTAGATTGAATGCACACAGATCCGATGAAAGATTAATGAAATGTATTTTTAGCAAATGAAACGCTTCAAAGTTCTGGAATTTTCTACAGAAATGCTCGTACAGGTGTTCACAGTATCACAGAGTAAAATCACTAGTTACGCTTCAAACTACCAACGTAAGACGTTAATCACAACGCAATACAAAGCGCATCTAAAGAGAAAAGAGAAAGCTAACTCGGGATATCTAACTTCACGCTAAACTAACAACTCACTTCAACAATAACTAAACAACCACTGAATGAGAGCGGATATTCCCTCCGGCCTTATATAATTTTCAACGGCCGCCAAGATATTTCCAGTACTTTCTCCTTCTCAAAATTACTGAAACGCAATATGAGGGCCGAATTATGGTTACAGCTAATACAATGATGAATTACATTTATTGAATTACAATACTTATTACGGTGATAGAGGGACCGGACAGAAATGTGGCCAAATAGGCTCCAATATTGGCGAGTTTTGGCGATTTCTCGCCAAACCTGCTGACAAAATAAATCACCAAACCTATTGTCAGCTTGGCGATATCTAGCCAAATTACCGAAACACCTATTTACTCTGCGTTAAATGGACTTGCCCCAGTAATTGCACTTTTCCGGCAAAGCTTCTCTGTTTACTAATTAAACAACAAAATGTCTAGGAAAAACTGATGAATACCGAAACTTGAGTGAAAGTAGCTTTTTAATATTCGTAAACTAAAACTAAATACTGAACGGCTAGTTAGAGACAGAGGTCTGAGGATTTCCGCCGACGATGAAGATTCTGTCATGTGCTGCTGCGCTTATTATAATCCTGATTAAGGAACCTTCACCTGTGAAAGCTGTTATTCTTTAACGTTCTCGCCACATGTTTGCTGGGTGATTACTTTATTTGCTTTATTTGCTTTATTCTACCTCACCTTAGATGACTGTATGTTCAGTTTTCGAATTACCATTTATAATTTTAGACTTAGTAATGAACAGAATTTAGATTCGTTCAAGGCTGCCCGCTCTGATGTATGAAAATTGAAGGAAGTTTTTGGAAAGCATTCATGTTTCAATGTGATTATATGGAACTTCATAGACTGTTTATAATGCTTAATGAAAATGGTAGCTTTTTTGGATGGAAAAGGGAATTTTTTGATTTGAAGCCAGATGAAGCGGTTGGTTAACCTCCATGACAAATAGAACCTAATATGATGAACTTCCTCACTGATTCAGAGTTATTTTTTTATTTTGCTGATCGACCAGGCCTGAATACAGAAACCCCTGAATTAAGATAAGTGCTTACTAATATAAACGACTGTAACAGCCGAAAACATTTCCTTTTCTACTGAATGACGATGATACGCTTCCTCAGAAAGAAACTACAAGTAGTAATAGCTTTCCCATACTTTCTTATCATGTCGATACAGGTGAAAAAAGGCAAACTGACAAGGCGGTTAAGGAAAAACCTGAGAAGCCTTCGATAATACTGTGCCCTAGGCAAGATATATTTTGGAATATAAAATAGCCCTAGCCAAGATATATCTTGGAATATATAATAGCCCTAGGCAACATGCATCTTGCAGCCTGTGTCCTAGGCAAGATATGTCATGGACATTCATACGTGAAAATTCAAAAGTAATAGCATTGGGGATTATTTTGGAATTCTTATCAAGGAATACGTAAAATGTTTCTTTCACTCATCTCCCATGTATAATAAAGCCATCGCCATAATTGGTAAAAAAGATTTGTAGTTTTGTGCTTACTATAAACCTAAAGATCCCCCTGTCAAGGTTATCATTATTGGACTCACTGCTAACACTCCATTATTTTCACTTACGCTTTCCAATGAGGAGGAAGTTACATGCTTTAGGTGCCAAAGAGACCACTCATGAAGTTTTACTAATGCTTGTTTTAGTGCAAATGAATGGATTCTGAAAAGAATTTTCACGAAAAGAAGAAGCAATATTCCTCGGAAACTTCTCCCAAGATGCAGATTCCCCAAAGTAGTACCTCTACTGAGTCAATGTGAAAATGCCCCAGGGCTTAGAAGACAGTTTTCTGAAGCTTTTAACTTTTATTACTGATTTCAGATCGTTCGTCAGCAAGATAAAATTTTCAAATCTCCCTGACAAAAAGTGAAAACTGGGTTTGAACACTTGGAACTGCTGGAAAAAATAGACCTGTAGAATTAAAACTGCTTTGGAAGACTTCTCATCTTGATGATCATAGTGTTGTCGTCTGATGTATCTCTAACCGTTTTCTCGAGACCTTCATGGTGATAACTGGTCACGCCTCTAAACGGAACCGGACACGTCCTGCTTCGCGCAACAGTTGCGGTATAACCTGTTCCGTTTCAATTCGAAATACTGAATAGGTTCGATTCGAACAGATAATTCGACATAATGTACAGGTTCGATTCTAAATACTGAACAGGTTTGATATTTCGATTCGATTCGAAATATTGCACCAAATAACAGATTGGCCACGCTCCTCCTTAAAATATGAAATTCCTTCGAGGGGGAACTCCCTCACTGAATGAAAATCCATGGTCTAGCTTATTTAGAAATTAAGGACATTATATTATCAATACAGAAATGAATGTGTTAGATGAAAATGGAGTTATTTCGACGTCGATGACTTCATAAAATTTAACAAACTCCTTTGAGGACTCAGTTGATAATTATAAAGCGTGGGGAGAAAAGGAAGAAATAAAAGATATCAGATTGTGTTTTTCGCTTTTTGCCAAAGGTTAAAATAGTGATCACAGTCTGTTATATAACTCTAGAATAATTGGCATTGACTTTGAACCCAGTAATTTATGCTTTTATGTATATTATTTCTATAAATCTAATTCTACTATAATGGCTCAGTACTGCTTTGTTTATGAGCATTTCTTGAATGACTGAAAATTTCAAATCAAAATTAATGACAAGCATAAACGTATAAAATAAAATAAAGAACCTACAACTTAGAGTTCGAATAAACCGGTAGATTATTTGAATGTCCCAAAGCACATGAAGGCTATTCAAGTCAGAGAGGGATTCGCGGAAGATTTTGCAATGGAAACTCGTTCGTATTCACATTACAAATGGGGACAAGCAGCGAAAGGGGCTCTGCAGGCAGCTCGTTCGCCTGGTTTCGAACCCGGATCGAACTGCCAAAGCTCAGTGGTCTTAACCATTTGTCCACTGGTTAGTCAGAGTATTAAAATCATATCACACATTCAAAACATTTCGGAAGAACAACTATTTTGTAACATGTTTCTATTTTATCACATGGTATAAACTGTTTTTGCCACATGGTTTTACTGTTTAGCGAATCACCATGGATTATGTTCGGATTATCTGTAAAGGGGAAACTAGTTCTTCTTTAGAAATGGAGGCATCCGATGCTGACAGCTGATTGCTTTCTGAAAACGAACAACTTACAATTATTTTATGAAAGAAAGGAAAAAACGTGCTTCTTTCTTCCTATCGGAAAGCAGGTAAATAGTTTGAAATAATTCCTTGTTCAAAACAAACGGATGTGTGTTAACAGCCCAAAGCTCCATTTAGAAAGTAGTATAAATGTCATAGAGATTAGTCATACGGCATAAAATGCGCGAGATCTGTTTACACCTACGAGATAGGGTTTAAGCCGTAGATAATTAGAGGAACTGAATTTACACATGCGTGGATATGTCTACAGCTCTTCCGCCCCGTTTTCCTGCTCAATAGGTTTCGGGTGTTCGCTTTGATTGGTCGACTCTTATACCAAGTCGGCATAAATTTGAAAACTTCGAACTTTATGTCCAAACTCATTATGGTGGTGATGTATATAGTGTACATATTTTTGTGTTTAAAGTTTTACTAGCAAAGCTGTAGGATTTTACTGGCAAAGCAGAAGGACTTTGTTATATTACTATTGACTAAGCTTATAGACTTTGTTTCAGCTTCTCACTGACAAAGCTGACGAACTTTGGCCTACTTTACTTTATGTCATATTTACTTTATTTTATTTTCATCTTCAACATTTATCATTACTGTGTATATAGTGTACTTGAAAACTCCAGAATCGCGAGATCATCTAATCCAATCAAGACGTTCCGCACTGCAACACTCAGGATTGGGTAGACAAAACACGTGTTCACCAAAATTTCAAACTGTGATGCAATTCCCGTAACTTTCAAGTAGTTCTACCAACTTTTGCTCAATTTGCTTACAGAATCTCACAGATATACCATTTTAACATAATTGCTTCAAAAGATATGCAAATTTCTTAGTGAAAATTGATTAAACTATTTCCCTAATGACTTTGCCACCTAACTGATTTTTGCCTGCGGGCGCTGGTGTATTAGAGCACCTCTATTTTTAAAAAATAAAAAAAGGCATAAGGCAAAAATAAAAATTTACTGATAGAAACTCTCTGTAGTTTAGAGCAGAAGCAAAGAAACGATCAAAGATGAATTA
This sequence comes from Stegodyphus mimosarum, assembly GCA_000611955.2. NCBI lineage: Eukaryota > Metazoa > Arthropoda > Arachnida > Araneae > Eresidae > Stegodyphus > Stegodyphus mimosarum. Next base: position 107,864 of record KK122171.1, read on the forward strand.
TGCCAAAACACCTAAACCAGTTTCTGTGACGTAGTCTAGGTTTGGTTACCTAGCAACGAAGCTCGGCTTAAACCACTTATGAAACTTATACCACCTTTAGAACAGAGCCATGCTGTTCTAAATGTGGTAGTTAACATCATCACAGAAAGCGAAAGTGTAGTGCTGCCATCTATGATTGAAAATGAGAAATAAACATACATTAGCAGTTAAATAATGTAAGTACTAGTGTAAGGAGGAAGTTTAACTAACGCTTATTTTATTTTAAAACTTTACTATCATCTCTTATTTTCCACTTCCGGCCAGAATTAACGCGTGAATATTTTATGCAAATTGTACTTGCTAACGCTTAAGTATTTAAGTTGTGGCTCTTTGCCAAGTAACTAGAAGGAAGGAGAGAGAGCCCTCTTGTTGCGAGTCTTCGCCAGCTTGCCATCAGTTACTGTCTTTAAGGCCAGAGGATTACCCTCTTGAAAGTTAAAGACGTATTGTAGTTTTCCGCAGTTTGCGTACTACAAACGTAGTAATTTAAAAGGCTAGTCATCTGTGCAAAATATTAACAGTTAGATATTTAAATTTTAGTTAGTTAGTAGTCTTATATTCTTTTACGTTAAGACCTTAAGTGGTTGGTCTTTGTATCACGAAGTGCGGGAACGTCTGTAAAATCGATAAGCAAATAAAGGTTATTTGTATAAAGGTATAAAACGTAAATAAAGGGTAAGGCTTCTTATCTTTATTGTATCTTCTACACACGCACAAACATAGCTTTTAGTAAGCTTCCTGTTCCTACTCAGGACCCCAGTTATGTTTGCAAAATCGGTTAGAAGAACCAGTAGTCCTGATAGTGGCGCCCGACGGAGAACACCCATGGGCGACTTTCAAGAGGAAGTTGATGAACCAGTGGTATCGGCTCAAAATTAAGAAATGCCAACTGCCACCGTAGAAGGATTCAGGTACATCGTCCAGACCATGCGAGCATTAATGAAGCCAGCAGCGAGCTTCGATGGGAATTCAGCGGTAATTAACTTTTTGGAAAAATTAGATGACCACTTTATCCAGTCCACGACTTCCAAAAAGTGACTTTGGCTACTAGCGTGTTGAGAAGTCAAACGCTTAGTTGGTTCAAGTACATCGAAAAAAACAAAAAATCTCTTGGGCGAACCGGGAAGTCCTACCTACACTTATGGAAATTTCAAGACCTCCTTAGTGAAGGCCTTTTACAGTAGTAAGAAATCGTGCGAAATTAGAAGCGGAACTCTTCAGCACATACCATCAAAGAATTCAGAAACTCTCAAGCTTCATTTTAAGAAGAATACAATTATTTAAGCTTTTGTATGGAAGCCGGCTGGATCCTGAAATCATACAGAACGCAAGAGATGGATCCTCGTCCTAGTGCTGCCTTTCGAGGTGAACTATCCAAGCTCCTGAGACCTCCTCGCCGACGACGCAGACGCCACAGTCCCGGTCCGGCCCTATGAAAGGCAATGGGACACGTGGTCCCCGTATCGAAACTATGAGGGCCAAATCCCCGACGACTTGGTAGGTGATCTCCGATCTAGCTCCACCCACAGGCAAAGGAACGGACACGACAGTACCAGTACGGTCCCTGCCAAGCCTGAACCAACCTGAGAATAAACTCGGGCTCTAGTCCTGTGAAGCCAACTTATATGCCCCCGTGTTTGAGACTGCCTAAGTACAGATCCTAGCCAGTACTGCCCAGGAATTCTCCTGAGTCAACCCCCGGGGGGCCCTGAAATCTTTGGTGCGCCAAGGCCACAGCAGAGGCAAGACCGCAGCTACGGAGCAAGTCGAATCAGTGGTCAAAGAAACCTGAATATTCAAAAACAACCAGCGAACGTCGACAGTTCAAAAATAAGCCAGACAAAACGTTTGAAGGCCAGCGGAAAGGCGCGGAAAAGAAGAAAGCAGATTTAAACTAAAACGGATTTCTGCTGACGGGATAGCTTTGAAATCCGAAAGCCAAAAAAATCCCTCTATCATCAAGCTCAATAACAGTTGTTGTGAAAAATTTTGTTCTTCCGAAGATTGAAGTGTTAGTGAACACTATTCCAGCCAGCGCCCTCCTGTAAACAGGAGCTGAGTGTAGCTTTGTGAGAGAAGAATTTTTTTAAAAATATTTTCGTTGATATAGAATCTACAGTTCGGATAATACGACAGTTTTAGCAGCCCAAGAGGAAAAATGCAAATGTATAAGTAAAGTACCACTGTATATCCGCATTAATGATGAGCAGGTAATATGCGAACCCGGTTGTTTTATGTAAGAAGAATAATGATTACTCGCTTATACATCCAAAAAGGGGGCTTTTGGAAATGATTACCGCAAAATGAATAGCGCTACTAAATATCCGGTTTATCCATTACACATTATTGAGGAAATCTTGCGAAAGATAACTTCCACTAAATACACTCATGGTCCATAAATTAAGGATAATGCAAAATCAGGCAAAGGAAGAGTTAGAAGCAAAACAAATTTGTCTTATTTGTAAAGCTTATTTATTAAACAAAAGGTAAAGAGCAAAAAAAGATGCTATATGTTTGATATTATTAAAAAAATTAGCGATTTTTTCTCCCTGGAGCAAATTACAAAAAAAAACCTATTTACAAAAAACCAATATTACATGGTTGGTATAATTGTTAATACATTGTATGTCTCCCAGACGATGCAATACAGTCCGTACAACGCCTAGGCATGCTGAGACTCAAATTATCGATCTGATCTTGGGGGATATTACACCACTCAAAAAGCAATGCTCTCCGAAGTTCGGTAGACATGTACGAGGAGGTTGACGGGCTGCAACTCATCGGCCAAGCATGTTCCACACGTGCTGTACTGGATTCAAGTCCAGTGAGAATGCTGGCCATTCCATACGGGTGATATCCTCCGATTGAAGGCATTCGCTTACGATGTTTGCACGGTGAGGACGGGCGTTGTCATCCATAAACACAAATTGTGCGCCCATGGCGCCCCGAAACAAACGCACATGTTGTTCCAGAATGACGTCCCGATAGATTTGGCTTGTCATGGTTCCAATTTGAACAGTTCTGGAACGCAGAATAATTCCACCCCAAACGAGCACTCCTGCACCACCGTAACGGTGTCGTTCAATGATGTTTTCTTGCTGGTAACGGGTACCTGGAGCTCTCCATATGAACGTCCGGCGAGAATCAGCCTGCAAGCTAAACCTGGACTCGTCGAAAAACATCACACAAGCCCACTGTTGCGGTGTCCACAATGCATGCTCTCTACTCCAGGCTAACAGAAGGCGACAGTGAGTTGCAGTAAATGGAACTCATCTGTCAGGTCTACGAGCATATAGGCCAATCTGCCCTAAGCATCTGTACACGGTATGCCTTGAAATTGTCGTACCAGTGGCTGAAGAGAGCTGACGAGACAGGTCTGAGGCTGTGCTCCGCCTGTTTCTTTTGGCAGTAACTGCCAAATACCAGTCGTCATTCGGCGTTGTAACTCTGGGGCGATCTGTGCTGTAACATCTACTCACATTACCATCATCTTATTATCGTTGCCAAAGCCTGGAGATGACACGCTGGGCAATTCCAAGTTCGTCTGATACTTCCAGTTGGGTACGCCCACATTCCATACGGCCGATAATTCTACCACGTAAAAAATCATCCAAATGTGTCCTTTGTGTCATAACTATTCGGTTATTGCACTGAAATGCTTATAAAGCGCCTGCGAACAATTTTACTTCTTTGCCTGTGTTCCTTATATATCACTCTCGTCATTGTGACGTACCATCGGTGTCATCTGGTTACTTCCTGAAATTTTGTATATGATTCTTGAGGATGTGTGTAGTGATTTTACAGGTGATATATTTAACAGAGTTCGATTTCCGCGTGACTCCGAATTATCTTTAATTTATGGACCTGAGTGTATATGACGACATCAGGTTTAACATCTGGGGATTTTCAAATAGGCGTAAAACCTGAAGATGCACCAAAGACCGCTTTCATAACCGTGTGGCACTTATGCATTTTTGTGTATGCCCTTTGGCCTGTCAAGCGCGCCAGCAACATTTCAACGTTGTATCGGCATTGTTTTAATATCCGTCCTCGGGAAAAGCAAATTTATTTATTTGCGTGACATTATTGTTACTAGTGATAATTTAGAACAACACATTAAAGACTAAAAAGAAGTATTTTCATTCTTAAATGAGGCCGATCTAAAAGTTAATGCTGAAAAGTGCAAATTTGGGGCAAAGGAATTACGTTATTTGAGTTACCAAATTTCCCGGAAATTCATCGAAACCGACAAATCAAAAATAATTGCAAATCAGAATTATCCGTCACCTAATACGGCGAAGAAAATAGCTTCTTTTCTAGGGCTCTGCTCATACTATAGGTCCTTTACAAAGGATTTTGCCACAATTGCCGAACCGCTATGAAAGTTAAAAAGAAAGAAGGGAAGGTTTTCGTGGACAGCCGAAGCTTACACCGCTCTTGAAAAATTAAATCAAGTGTTAACACAAGGCCAGTATAAGCCCCTGTTTTGAAATTTTCCGAAGATGATAAAAATTTAGAAATCGCGGCCGATGCCTCCTATTAATGCGCAGGGGCAGTTCTTTCCCAAAATGGGCAGCCCGTGGCATTCTTTAGTCGTACTTTAAATAATACCCAAAAAATTTATTCAGCGACAGAAAGGGAAACACTTGGAGTTCTGTTAGCAGCACAGAAATTCAAAGGTCTATTTTGGAAGTTCTCCAGTAACGGTCTACTCGGATCATGCGGCGATCGCTAGATCATATTCAGGAAAGAATCTATCGCCAAGACTAATAAGATGGGCTCTTAAATTACAAGAATATAATTTGATAATTAAACACACGCCTGGAAAGGAAAATGTCGTAGCAGATGCCCTGTCAAGAATCAGTATAGATGAAGAAGAAAATAGTGTTAAAGTGGGAAAGCTCACATCACAGATGATACATTCCCGTGAGACCGTAACAACAGAACTGGCCAAGTATCTTGAATTTAAAAATATATAAGATTATTTAAGAGATCCTGAAAACTTTAGCCACCAAGATATTGTGGCGATAAGAAATAAGGCGGCCCATTACGAGCTGATAGATGGTCTATTATTTTATACGAAAACTGCGAATAATAACAATGAAATACAACCTGTTTTCCCAGCTAGTCTTAGATTAAATATACTACGGGAATTGCACGATTCGCCCCTGGCAGCTCATGGTGGTATTTGGAAAACCATCCAACGCGTACGCGAAGCAGTTTATTTTCCTGAACTGCAAAAGTTAACAAGGGCTAAGTCCAGTCTTGCCAAACATGCCAGATAGTTAATTATGTTAATTTCCGCCTGGCTGGGTTTCTAAATAGCATTAACTCAGAATTTCCAAATGAAATAATTAGCTTCGATTTATTGGGCTCTATCCCGAAAAGTCAGTTAAATAAAAGCCGATATCTCCTTGCTATGGTTGCCCATTTTAGTAAAGGGACCGATATTGTTCCCCTAAAACGAGCCTCTGGGAAATTAGTTACTGATTCTATTTTAAATAAATGTATTTTAAAATACGTGGCGCCCCTAAAAGTTATATCGGATAATGGTCTTCAGTTTATACGCAATATTCTGAAGATATGAGTCAAAAACTGGGCATACGTCATTTAAAAATGGTCCCGTATCGGCCGCAATCAAATATAGCGGAACGTGTCAACAGAAACATAGATAAAATTATTCCTAGTTATGTTAAAAATTTTCATAAAAGCTGGAATAACCATGTTAATGAATTAGCTTTCGCCCTTAGGACCGCCAAACACGATACGACAAGCAAAACTCCTGCTGAGTTATTTTTAAGCAGGAAGATTATAACCCCACTGGACAAATTGTTTTATGTTAAAAAAAGGCCTCTGAATTCCAAATGGCGGATATACAAAAGTTAATTAAGGAGGCAAAAGAAAACACGGAAGTATCACAGAGGAAACAAAAAATGTATTATGACATGAAAAGATGAGAAATAAAGTATAATGTGGGGGATGAAGTACTTAAGCTGAAGCACTCACTTTCTTCAGCGGCGGAAGATAAAGTGGCAAAATTTTGCCTACGGTTTGAAGAACCGTTTTCTATTGAGAAAATAACCCAGGCAGTGGAGGTTTTAAGAGTCAAGAATGGCCAAAAATTTACGGCAAATATCAATCAAATTAAGCCGTATTACAATCGAAATAACATGAGAATATTTCAAGATCTTTTGCAGGATCCGGCACGGCAGGCACCATCTCAACACATGGCACAATAACAACGACCGCCAGAGTCAGCCACAAGTAAAGATATGAACAAGAAAAGAAAAGTCCCCCCCGGATGGAACACCGGAGATAACAAGAAAAGGAAGATATTCCCCGGACGAAAAAAGAGATGTCACGACCGGCTCCAGCAGGAGGAAGACGGAAATTCTAACAGTACCAAGAAGGCGAGAAGAAATGGCCGCAGTCAAGGCATCTGTGAGAAAAGAAATAGTGAACCCTCAGAAAGGAGTCTACGCAGCAAGTGCCCAAGAATTGACCCAGGAAAGCCAGCTGCAGACTCAAGGCAACAAAAGTTTGAACAGCAAACCGCCAAAATTCGACAACAACCGACGAGAAATGTCCCGACGCCCCCCCCAAGGACAGCATCCATTAAGCGGCCCAGAAATCAACCAACGGAGAGGAAGAAGTTTTCAAGAAGCATCAAGCACTCCCAAAAAGGAAACGGCCTGAGGACGAGACTGATGGTCGAACCCAGACAAGGCGTAGGATCAATCAAACCATGGTCTTTGCTACCTTCCAGGAGTGGGCGGCTAAACGGGTGTCTGAATATTAAAAAGATAAGTAAAACTTATCTTTTTACTTCGAAACTTTAAGTTAATTCTCGTTCTTAGTGCAAGTGGCAGAATTTAAGAAAAAGTTTTACCTCATGTGAGGTCTACCTTTATCGCCAAAAAGGCGAGAAATGAGTTTTATCTATTTGCTACTATGTTTTTCAACGACTCGCGAGTGATATAATAATATTGTACAATAGTAAAGTGTAAATACTTCAGTATTGTAAACGATTTTGTAACTGTATAAGAAAAGTACCTTAAGAACATTATAAAAACTTTGTATAAAGCTTTATTGAAAAGATTCTGTTAAGAAAAGACATTTTAGTCTGAAGGACTTCGAAAATCTACTTGTTAAATGCAAAAGAAACAGCACTTGCTTTCAGTAGGAGAACGTTAACTGTATGTTTTCAAATGTGTAGAATTAATGGCATGTTAATGTGTTCTTATATACATGCGAACTGTTCCGTTAAAATGTAAGAAGTACAGTGATGTGTTAAAAGTGAAAGCATTATATGAATGTAAAAGTTTAAAACCGCTAAGTTAAAAGAATATGACTGCATAAGTGCAAGTTACCGCATATTGAATATGTGCTAAATTGAATGAATGAATGTAGTTAGGCTCTTTGACGCTACACTGCAGAGTTAGCCACTTACTTTAGAATAGTACCTCAAGGTTCAGACATGAGTGTAAGGTGTGTTCTGAGGTCTTGTTATGTTGAATTTTAACACGTTAGTGCTTTGATTGTAGGTGGTAGTGTTGAACACTTGTACATAGACACGCCCGTGTTTGGTGTTTCTCTCCTTACAACACAGGTCAGAGAGCACGGGGAGATAATTAAATAATGGTATGAATGAAATAAGAATGGAGTTTAAAAGGAAAACAAAATATATGTGTTCGTGTTACTTGTCATGTAAATTACTTGATAAATTGATTAAACTAGTTTTCCTTCCAGATCTCTGGGAAGAACTGATAAAAGACAAGAAATTCCTCTCTTTAGGTAGTGTAACAGATAGAGAATAATTGTCCCTGGAGAAAATATTGTAAAACTGCATTTTAGATAATTTCTAGGTTAGATAGTTTTAGTGAGGAGATTTTGTGAAAAATTGGCCACGCGTTAGAATTTAGAATTAAAAGTTTTCAACAAAGTCGTTTAGACCTTAGTTTCAAACGTATTAACTCTGGCGAGAAGTATGTAAGGATCTTAAATTTAACTAACGTTTATTTTTTTTTAAACTTTACTATCATCTCTTATTTTCCACTTCCGTCCAGAATTAACTCGTGAATATGTTTATGCAAATTGTACTTACTAACGCTTCTACTATTATTAGTATTTAAGTATTTGAGTTGTGGCTTTTTGCCAAGAGAGTAGAAGAAGGAGATAGAGCCCTCTTGCTGTGAGTCTTCAGGCGAGCTTGCCATCAGTTACTGTCCGCCTTTAAGGCCCTCTTGAAAGTTAAAGACGTATTGTAGTTTTCCGCAGTTTGCGTACTACAGACGTAGTAATTTAAAAGGCGAGTCTTAGTGCTAGTCATCTGTGTGAAATGTTAAAAATTAGCTCTTATTTTAGTTAGTTAGTAGTCTTATATTCTTTTACGTTCAGGCCACAAGTGGTTGGTCTTTGTGTCCCGAAAAGCGAGAACGTCTGTAAAATTGATAAGCAAATAAAGGAGAATGTTAACCCTTCTTATCTTTATAATATCTTCTACACACGCACGAACATAGCTTTTAGTAAGCTCCCTGTTCCTACTCAAGACTTCAATTATGTTTGCGAAATCAACTAGAAGAAACACAAGTCCTGAAATTATTTACCACTCTAAATTATTCACGGGCAGCCACTCCATTATAAGAACGCAAATTGCGAATGAAGACTTTAAAAAGAGAAAAAAAAAATGTTTATCCCTTTCGTACCGTGGTTCTCAATCTTTTCAGCTCCAATACTCCTTTTACCATTGTTAGACGATCATACCACCTCCTTTACAAAACTCGAAAATATAGATATACATTTATTTTAAATTTAGATTATTTTAAATGAGTTTTCTAAATTAAACAAGAAAAGCTACAGAATATCTTGATAAACGCCAAGACTTGAATAAAAGAAGTTTTTTTATATCCGTAAATACAATGTATTTTCAATAATACGGGTGAAAATTATTCATGCTTGTCGGTGCCAACGCATGCACACTCATCGGTATGCGAGACACTGGTTATAAAACGTGCAAGTCCAAGCATGCTCTAAAAACGCGACACTGAATGAAAACTGATAGTATGAATTATCCTTGTTTTTCAGTTATCCATGACTTGGTTCACCAGCATCACCCCGGGTAACTGAGAGTGTATTGAAGTTAAAAGATAAATAAAAGGCTGATAACATTCGTTTTAAAAAATTTCCACGCGTAAAGTGAAATATATTGTTGCGTGCGTACGGGTTCGTAGTGGATTGAATGCACCAGTCGTTAAAAAACTAAGAAAATTTATTCTATTCACAAGAAATAAAACAAAACACTGAAATATTTCCTCAGAGATATTCGTACAATATCTCAAAGGTTAAACAGAATTCAATTCAAAACAGATAAAGTTAATCCAATCTCACAGCGAATTCGCTATAATCAATCACAGCATTAAGTAAACAAACAGTTCGCTTAAAATAGCTACAACTACAACTGAGAGGAGGTGTTTTAATTCGGCTTTTATAAGCCGAATTTTTTAATTATTTACTAGAATATTCTGGTAAAACCTTGATTGTTCTCGATATTTGTGAATGGCAACAGTAATTACGAGATATTTATTTATTAAATATTAAATGCACTCTCTTTTATTTTTACTTTTCTGACGAGCTTTCTCTTCAAACGTCGTCTGCGTTGCACCGGAAAATAAAGCAGTTTTAAATAAAATTCTAAATAAATAGCTAAGTAAATACGAAATCCGTAAGAATATGAAATTTATTTATTTATAGTAAAAAGTTCACCATCCTTTCATGAACTTTTTCTAATGAAACTAGAATTAGGACGAATCCCAATTCTCTTGAATCTCTTGAGTCATTCATATAAGAATGAGAAGACGGGAGAAAATAGTTTTACTACATGGCAAAATTTGAGGTCTGTATATAATGGGAAACAAATTTAAGAACAAAGATTTTTAAGCGAAATGTGTTTAATATTAAAATTATGTTAATGAAATTTAAAAAATAAGGGGCATAATTAGAACTCTTGAACCCCAAGGTAAATTTCCTCAACCCAATTTCAAAAAAATTAATAGATAAAAGTGTTCGAATAATAATCTCAGAGAATTTTCACCTTTGACTACCCCGTGCTCTTGTTGTGTAATTGACAGTATACGCAGCTCAACCAGGCAATCAAAAGATTTGAAGTTCGAATCCCGACGAGAAGTATTCCATGAAGGTTTTTTCTTCTTGAAACAGCCCTCACGTGCTTTGTTATAATCTAAAATATTCCTAATTCCCAACTCCTTCGGCTGCTAGAATTAAGAAGTTGATATTAACTTCTTTTCATGGGATTACCAATGGTCGTCTATGAACAATTTTTAAAAGGGCGTTTAAGTATCGAAAACATTAGTAAAGAAATGAAATTGAACTTTTCACGAATATAAGATGATAGTTTTGTCGTCTTTTAAAACACCTGTATCCTACTTTTATTAACAGTTATTTTAAGTTTTGTATCTTTCCTATCTTATTCTAATTTCGGCTTACAAGTTCCTGCCAGAATGTAAATTCAGAAACGCAGATAATGCAAATGAGAAAGAGTCCTATTAAGGTCGTGACTTAACCGCCTTCCAGAGAGAGAGTTTGATTCCTTGACTAGCGCGCGTTTGCCTTCTGGCTACGTCTCTCTTAGCTATTATTACGCTCGGCCATATC
>KK122172.1:0-52503 GCA_000611955.2 Stegodyphus mimosarum
TTCGTACGTTTTTGTGACTCACTATCCCAGTGACTGACAAGTTGGGCCAGAGAGATCTTACAAACATAATATATAAAATTTTCCTTAAAATATCATCAGCCGTTTCTCTTCGTGTCAAAATGGTCATAAGTAAGAAATGTTTCTCCTTACCTGGCCAGTTCATTCGGAGATCTTCGTGAACTTTGCTCAGAACACATTTGATCATCACTACAAATATCAAATTATTTGAAATTATTGCCCAGCATATCTCAATGCATGATTCAGTCTCGGATATATCGCTTAATCATCGCCTTCTGTAAGAAATTAAGACGCAAAGCAGGAATTTTCTTTCTTTGAGTAAGACTGATTTACTTTCACAGTGTTAACCTGAAGTTCGTTTCTAGAGATGTGGCGAATTTTAGTTTAACTTAATGTATGCGAATGAAAAACTAATGCTGATAGATGAAATAACAAAACAGAAATATTAGAAAATTCAAGCAGGCGCACAACCATCTACTGTTACTGTAACCAATAACAGAAGAACAGCTAAAAGAAAAATGAAATATTTGACAAATGCAATTACTTTTCAGTTTGAAGCAGATAGTCCACTTCCTTTCCAATCTGACTACTATGAGGACCTTACTGCAACTTTATGGAAAGCCAAGTAACATTTCTGTTTATATATATACATTCAAACCCAATAATATAAAGGATGATATCCATGACATATCTGAGGGCAGCTGGAGAAAGGAATCCATATTTTAACTAACACAAAATTACTCTCAACAACTGAGATGAATTTTCAAGTAGTTTAATCTGAAGAATATGCTCATTTGATTATGTAAATAAAATCAGTATTAAAAACAAAAGCATACTGTAAAAATAATAATAATAATAAACATCATCATAAATGATGAAACTAAATCATAAACAGTATTACAGAACAATATTAACAAGAGAATTTAAAATGACGTCATTAAATTCTAATTTGCATAAAAGAGTCAGAAACTTTTGTTTTATTATTGTAGATTGCTTAAAAATTCTCAATTATGTAGAATTCTGTTTTGGATAAAAATAATTTTCAACTATTACAGTATAATTTGCTATCATTTCTCTTTACCCTGTTACTTTTTTTTCCTGTTTAATTACCTCCCTCATTTCTTTCTTTTGATTCCTTGTTATTTTCATTTTATTTTCTGTAAATCCTTCAGTCATTCTACAACTGAAAAACTTAAATTTTCTTCTAGACTATTTGGTACACTCTTGGACAAAAAAAAAAAAAAAAAAATGCTGTTATTGATCGTAGCGATTTCGCTGTGAAATAGAATTAGTTTATCTGTTTTAAATTGAGTTTTGCTAAACGTTAGAGATACTGTGCGAATATCTCTGTAGAAATATTTCAGCATTTTGATTTATTTCTTGTAGAAAGAATAAATTTTTGTTAACTTTTTAACGAGTCTTTCACATGTCTTCATCATTGTATAAGATTTTATTTGAATTAACCAGCTACCATATCTGCCTGCTTTACACTTTACTTCTACCAGAATTCATATCAGCTTAAAATAAAAATGAGAGTCAACTTTTCAAATTTTATTGGAAAGCGTGCGTTCGGCAGATTAATAACTGCTTGTTCATTCTAGTCTTTCTGTTGTTCTAAATCAGATTCTAGTATGTCTGTTGTTCTTCCGCTAATTACAGTGTTTTTTTTTGTTCTGAATATAATTTCAGTTACTTAATGCACTTGTTCTACAAATTAAACTGCTTGAAACAGATAAATTGCAATAGTACTTTTCTGTTAATTATGATACGGGTTTCCAAATCTGTCTAAATAGCATCAAGGCCACGAAATTCATGGTGGCAAGGAGTCACAATTGCGCCTTCTTTATCAAGAGCCTCGTGCACCATACAGGTGACAGTAACCATGCCTCGCATGCAGATGCGCGAACGATATGCGCAGATGTCAGAATTTGAGAGAGGTCGTGTAGTTGGGCTCAAAGAAGCCGTTGGTCTTATCGGCGAATAGCTCGACATTTGAGCAGAAGCGATGCCACTATTAGACGATGTTAGGAGGAATGGGTGAACCATGGCCGCACACAACATCAAGGAGGAAGCGGTAGGCCTAGACAAACGACAGAACGTGAAGACCGAGCAATCGTCAGAGCGGCACTCACAGCCCCAGATGCATCATTATCATCGATTGTACGTGGAACTAGTGCTTCAGTGACCGCAAGGACCATTCATAGACGGCTCACAGAAAGGGGGCTGAGGTCACAGCGCCGACTACCATTGACCTTTGTACAACGTCAAGCCCGTTTGCAGTGGTGTCGAGCTCATTCGCACTGGAATGTCACTGACTGGAGACGAATAGTCTTCAGTGATGAGTCTCGCTTTGAACTGGGCCCCGATGACCAGCGAAGGTGAGGCTGGAGACGCCCCGGACAGCGGTGTGATACCAAACTGTCTTCTGGCAGACGGGCCAACAACCAGGAGTGATGGTCTGAGGTGCCATTTCATTTCATAGTAGGACCCCTTTGGTTGTCATCCGTCGCAACCTTACAGCACAGCGGTACGTCGACGAAGTTCTAAGGCCTATTGTGTTGCCCTTCATGTCACGCCACCATGGGCTTACATTTCAGCAACATAATGCCCGCTCCCACACTGGACATTTTTCTACTGCTTGCCGAACATTACCTTAGGCACCAAGGTCGCCTGATCTCTCTCCTATTGAGTACGTTTGGAGCATTATGGGCAGGGCCCTCCAACCAACTCGGGATGTTGACGATCTAACGCGCCAGTTGGACAGAATTTGGCACGATCTCCCTCAGTAGGACATCCCCAACCTCTATCAATCGATGCCAAACCGAGTAACTGCTTACATAATAGCCAGAGGTGGACAAACGCTTTACTGACTTTTTCACTTTGTGAAGCTCCATCACTTCAATAAACCATCCAATTTTTCTCAAACTGTAATCATTTGTTTTTCTGTACATGTGCATCACTTATACCGATTTTCGTCCCATTCGGATAACTCCTTCTTGGTGCCTCTTTTTTTGTCAGAGTGTAGATTAGGAGTTCACTGTACATATATAAATGTATTAAATAATAAAAAAAAATGAGTAGGATGCTAATTTTATTGAATTATATTTATATGCATTAATTGATTAAACATGAAAACAAATTCATGGTTAAAGAGACAGAAGGGAATGATGAAGTTGTTCAGGAAAAAACGTAAAACAATAACGTAAAAAAAAATCTCGTAAGTACAAGCTCAGTACTTTGCTAAGCAGGAAAGTGAACCAGAAAATGAACAAAAGTTATTTTTCTATGTTCAAATAATGAACAAAAGAAGACTTGCATTTGAAAATTTTCACAAATACCATGTTTTGACACCCATAAAAGTGTTAAGAATAAAATGTGTAAAGGATGAAAAAGTTTTAAAATCAGAAATAAATGTATTATAAACTGAGTTTATAAAATAAAGCTTTATTTAAAGTAATATTAATTATTTAAAATTCTTTGTTTCAAAAAATGGAATTCACGGAAAAAAATTCTTTATAAAAATTTATATAAATATTGCATTTACATGAATATTTTACTCAAAAATGTATTTTTATATCACTATATTAGCAATATGGAAAGAAGACAAAACATTTGTTTCCAGCTGAATTTCAGACATGTTAAATCAGGCGTCAGCAACCTTTTTATGGCTATGGGTCAAAATCAACTAAAATGTGTTTGCTAAGATGTTTTGGGTCAGTGGTTTTTTTATTTTAGAATAGTCGTTCTAAGTGAATAATAAGATACATTTTATTGAAAAATAATTACAATATGCTCTAAACTTGAAAGATAAAACTCTAAATTATAATTCAAATTATTACAAAAAAAAATTAATTGAATGAACTTTATTTCTTTTTCAATATCAGTGGCTCCCGATGCTGAACTTGTAACATCAATTTATTCAAATCTAGTGTACAGTCAGTCATCTTACGATGAATATTAAGTATCTTAAACTGAATTTTCAATAGTTAAGCTGCTCCTGTTCACACTTCAAATATATTTCACATCTGAAAATATTTGCTTGCATTTATAAGTTGAACCGTTTGCGAATAAAATGGCACAGCCAATTCTTTGGAATTACAGACTACGGATTGGCATTGCCAAACTTATCGATTTCATTTTGAAATTATGTTACAATTTTTATTTTTTAAAAGTAAAAATGCATGCTCGTTACTGCAACTTTGCAATAAAAAAATGTTATTGTTATTACTTATTTTTTTAAGTATTCTTCAAGTGCTTGTTTCATATTTATGTTGGATAATTTATTTTTATATATTATACTTAATTTCAGAGCTCAAGTTGGTAAACTTGAAATTATGAAATGGGTCACTCATAGGTTGCTGAGGCCTGTGTTAAATATTTCAGCAGCAATGATTCATATTATGCAGAAATGAGAAAGACAGTGCCTACTTACACAAACATGTAAACATGTGATGCATTTATTAGCTACAACATATACATTCATGAAAATTCTTCATGGTACTTTAGTAAAGCACACAAGTAGAATATTTATTACCTTAATTTTACATTTAAGTTACGAGTTACGTAAAAATGCAGAGCTGCTTCTTAAGATTGTGTAAATGAAAACAATTCTTCATACATAAATCCTCTGTACTGATAAAGATTTTAACATAGAAAACTATAGGAAACAATTTCATTTCCTAAAATAATTTATTATCAATTCAATTATATATATATATATATAAAACATAAAAATGGAACTAACAGTATCTAATGGAATAAAATAAGCTAACATCCAAAACAGTATAAATTCACTTTCTGATTAAGTACATCACAACCAGGCTTACTTTAATCTCTACACAAAAATGCTTAATTCACGAAATATTTAATATTTCTAAAGATACAATATAATCAAACATTATATGTCTCAAAATTTTAGGTATAAAGATTTCAATTCCTTGCAATAAACGTACATAAAATATTACTTTGCATTATTTCACTTAAAGCTTAGTTGATTAATTGATGAAGAGAAAGCACATGGGGGCTATTGGCTTACTTTTAAGGAAAAAGCTATATATAAATATAGATGAAAGGCACATGTATATATCCGATTGTTAATACTCTACAATTGTTAATTCATAGCAGGAATTTCAGAAACAGTGTTACAAGCTTAGGAATATTAAATTTCCCTATACATTTCTTTTCCTGTTTCAACACCAACAGCTAAACAATAAAGCAAATTACTTTGGGATTTTCAGAGAACAGTTCCTTGTAATTTCAGTCAGTAATAATGAACTACAACTATAAATGGGTTCAAAAATGTAAATTAAATTTTAATTCTCATAAAAAGGATTATAAAAATAAATCTATTTTTTTAAACAATAATCTAACAAAAAAATAATTAATACAAGAACAGAAATGACTTTTAAGAGAAGAACTTCTGGCTGTACCAACATGTTTGCAGTAAACGAAGAGATTATTATTTCATATTCCATGAAAGTTACACTTTAACAGATGTAAGAAGAGTACCCCAATTTTAAAGTTGTGTAAAATTTGATCTCAGACTAGCAATGATTTTAAATAATATACTTCAAGAGCTAACATTTTTTTAAATACCATTCTGTTTTATTTTAATAATGTCATACAAAGATTATAATTTGTTTAGTTTTAAAAGTTACATTTCATTTCCAAGATGCTAATACCAGAATTTACACAAAACTTCAAAATCAACCCAAAAATGCATTCTCATATCAACATTAATGAATCAATCTCTTGCTGTAAATTCCTCATAATTTTACAAATTTAAGAGATTTCTATCATAAAATGTTTATAAACTAATAATGTAGCTTGCCATTATTACTTCCTAAGAAAAACTGTGAAACTCCTCTTCAATTTTAATAACAAATTCCACATATTTTTAGCATTAGGTATTTATAAAACTATGCAAATATTAATCAAGCAATAAATCAAATCCACACTATATTACAGAAAAGAATGTTTGATAACTACTATAAGAATCTGATAGATACAAAAGAACTTATTCTTTTCCCAACAATTATGTGCATTAATCAAAATATTCCACGAAACTAACTTTGAAATACACTAATTTGGAAATTCAACAAGGGAACTAAAAATAACTATTAAGTTTAGTAATAAACAACAAATTAAATTAAAAATGCCAAAAACGCATCATTAGTAATATAGGCAACAACACATAAATATTACATATTTTTTAGTTAATTAATTATCATCAGCATATAATTGGAAGAATAGAACACTAATGCATTTTGAGACGACTATTTTTTTTTAAAAAGAATTATGACTTAAAATATCCATTATTTACAAGGAGGAAAGTCATTCACATCTAAAAACATAACCTTTTTTTTTAAAAACATTAAACAGCAAAATGCATACTAATTTTTTAACTTTATATGGTCATTAAAATTTAGTTTCCTATGGTTATCAATCATATTTAATCCATTGCTTAGCTTGGAAATGTGATACAATGCAACATTAAGCTTTTCAGTAAGCAATTTCAACACAGAGGTGGAGGGACAGGGGAATTCATGTACACAAACACCAATTTAAAATTTCTTACTTTGTAAATTTTCAATGTCTTAAATATTTATTTATTTTAATACTTCATATAATGAATGAACACTTCATATAATGAAGTTTAGTTTTAAATAGTTACTAGGGTATCATATAAAATTTACATAAAATATTTACATCATAGGTATAAAAGACAATGCTTTTGCAAGATGCATGAAAATGTTTATCATCTACTTTTGGTAAAATTATTTGAAAATTTTAGTAAAGTTGGGATCAAGAATTAAACGCTCATAATCTTAAAAAAACTTTTTTAACGGCAAAACTCAGTCACATCTTGAAAACAAAAATAAGCTGCTTTATTCTTGAATTTTTTGTTTAAATTATGCAACAAAAATGAAAATAAATAAACAATTTTTTTTTAAATATTTAAATTACACAAGTTACTTTCCTGTTAGAAGTATCACAGGTAACATGAACTGTTCTATAAGAACTTATACAGTTCTATTTACATGCCTGTTTTTCCTTAAACAGCTTGTAAAAAGCAAACTTAATAACGAAGATTAATTATAAAATTAACTACACAAATATACATCAATAAAGTTTACATACATTAACTTATTTAAGGTTTCATTTTCTCCAACAGCATTTAAAACATTTATACTGCATTTTTCACTATCAATTATGTCAAGAAACTTGCATAGCATACAGGAAGTTCTTAATGTGAAAGTACAACTTAATAGTTTAAAGAAACTTGTGCAACCAAATAATATACATATGGTTAATGAAATCTTAACAACAAATGCAAAATCTATGTATTACTCAACAGCATTAAGAAAACATACATGTATTTAAAAACACTAAATTGGATGCATATCAGTTCTTGGTCTCTTGGCATCACAATTACAGAGAGCAAAGTATATGCAGCTCCTTCATCAAAACACGATACATGGTATATCACTTCAAAATTTTTGCAATAGAAAAGTTTATTTTACATCATGTACATTTGTAAATGAATATTTTAGAGGGTAAGACAAAACATTTATTTTTACAGATAGCTTCATTATGAATTTCAATATAAGTTGATACTCTAATCATTTATAATAACGAGAATAAATCTTGAACACCAAAATTCCAGCCACTATGACTCCAACAGCAGGAAGATATCTTTGCATATAATAACTAGAAGGAGAAAATAAAGGGGAATGCCATCAAAACTTACAAAAATTGCTGTTCATATAACACACAAACATTCAGCTTTAAGAAATCAAACTAATATACAATAAGGTGATAACCCTTATCTAAGACAACCACCTTCGAAAGTGATAGCATTTCCAAGAACATGAGCTTAAAAATTGATACCGCTCATATTCTCACTAAGATGATAACCATGGAAAACTAATATAATCTGAAATCATTTATGCTCATCTCATGGAAAATTCATGATTTTACTGATATAAATTCATCTTCTCTCTAGGCCGATCATACCCAAAGAAGATCAAAATCATCCGAAATCATGAATGTTCATTTTACACAAGATTCATGGAATTACTGAGATATGATTATCAATTCATTCTAATAGCAGACTATACAATTGCTATGCTTTTAAACTGTAAAGAATTTTGAAACAAAAATGAGAATGAAGAAAAAAAAAAACTTTTTTAAACCTTAAAAAAAAATTAAATTTATGTGATGCTATGCACATAAGTCACATTGTTCCTAAATCCCCTCTTCCAATTTTATTTGTGTAGCATGCACACGGACACAAATAACTGAATCAATGACCTGCCAAATAACGAGATTGTTGGGCAATTACAGTTCTTCAAGATGAAGGCCAAAATACAAGAGTAATAGTACTGCACATAAATGGTACCAGGTTACTTTATTTATTTGATTTCTGTTCAAACCCTAAATGATTCCCTGCAGCTATCAATTGCCAGAGGGCGCTGCATACATTTTCCCTTGACAAATGAGAGGTGAAGGGGCTATCAGATACTACAGTGAAAAAGGTCATGCAAGAATTTAAAGACAATCATTATTCACCACAAACTTTCTTTCCAAAGACACACATTCACTCATTACCTTAAAACTTCTGATACTATTTATAAACAATACTATGAGTCATGCATTTTGTCACAGATACTATTCAATGTATAACTTATTTGACACAAGCTTTTGGGTTTTGTGTAAGAAATCTAATAAAGACATAACTTCAACCTAGACAAAAGTAAGAGTTCAATTAGAACCTTTGTTACAAATATGGGCAAAATGAATAGCTAGAACAAGTGGTGTAGCATAGCATACATATATCTAATTTTTGCATATATAAAAATATTTCTTCATTCCTAATTTTGTTTCAAAGTTCTTCGGTTAATAATAATAATAATAATAAAAACAGGCATAACTTGAGAAAATCATGCAATTAGTAAAGATACAGACAAAGGCATTTTAATTAACTAGTTACTACAGTTAAACACAGCTTGAATTATTTAGAACTCATATTATTTGAATTCTTTGTTTTTTATAGATAAAAAAGGAATTAGGCTTTTAGTTATTTAATTGGATTTTTTTAAATGTTTTCATTAATTTAAAATGCAACAATACTGTACAATAAAATGTAAACTTCTCAAGCAGCAATCTTTCAAATCTATCCTATAATATTTAACAAATATGTAACTTATACACATTGACAGAAGATTAAACTAAAATTAAAAATAAATTATATCACAATTAAAAAATTTGCTATCTAAAAACTTTGGATTAGAATCACAGGATATTTTAGCATTAAATAAATGGAAATATATTTAAATATTCCTACAGTTGCCATAACCTGATAAAACCTAAGTCCTTACTGCTAAATAAAAATAAGATAAAATTTAAAAAAAATTCAATTTTGACAGCTTAATTTTGCATTTGCTTTTTGAATATAAAATAGGATTATTAGAACAAATTTCATTCCATTTTCGTAATCCTCAAGTATCTTTGCAGAATGAGTCATGGATTACCTGAAATAGTAATTTCTAAGTATAGAACAAGTGTCAGCGATATGCTCTAGATCAGCAATTCCCAATCGGTGGTATGCGTACCACTTGTGGTAGAGAAGAGAAAAATAGGTGGTACACAAGGAAACAAAGTACTTTTAACTATTAAATTCAGAAATTAAATATCCAAACATCAGGTTTAAGTTTTTTCTCTAACACTCATAAATTTACGCATTCTGGGTTTTGTTCAAGGTCAATAGCCACTCACAGACTTTAACAAAATAATCCGTTTTTATTTTCACAAATATTCATTTAGCCATAGACATAACAAAATTTGTCATAGATGACGTTTTTAAAAGGAATAATAGAAATGGATGTTGTATAAAATAGAAAATAAAAATAAGTTACTATAAAAACATAATAGTATCTCATTAATTCTTTCAAAGTTGATCAATTTATTAGCATGTCTATGCTCGCTTTTTATGTCATCACCATTTGAAAGCTCATATTGCTATATTTTCAATTAGAATAACTTTTTTTTTATATCGATTGGCTGTATAACAGCAGGTAGTTTGTCTTCTTGTTGCTTTGTGTTCCTTACTTTTCCACGTGAATTGGGAATACCGTCATTTGTTTTCGAAGAACTCCTAACATATTGTGCATTTAAATATATGTGAAAAAATAATAAAATAAACCCAGATTTTTGAAAACAGAGAAATGGCTAGGACTGACTAAGCGGAAAAGTGATGATTCACAGGTGATGGATCCAGGACAATCTACTAGCACTGAGACTATTGAAAAGAAAAGAAAAACTGTTTACAGAAAATATAATTAAAGTTATTTAAAATTTGGGTTTACTTGGAATGGAGATGAAATTGATCCTCAACCTTAATGTGTTGTTTGCGGTGAACACATTAAGGTTACCCAATCAAAGTACGAAATCATAGTTTCTTAAAAGACATCGTAAATCTAAGTGTTCCAATTTAAAAGATAAATCTGAAGAATACTTTAAGAGGAAATTATCAGAGTTCAAAAATAGTAAACAAGTAATAAGGATTTTGTTACTTTAAGTGAAAAGGCTTTGGAAGCTAGTTACCTAGTAAGCCTAATAATTGCCAAAACTGTGCAGGCTCACATTATTGGAGAAAACATTATATTACTAGCAGCTAAAGATGTTTTAACATTTACTCAATGAAAAAGCCGCTAATGAATTTAATAATAAGCCATTATCGAATGATACAGTAAATAGACGAATTCATGAAATGGCAAATTTCATAAAAGAGACACTTATTCAGAAAACAAAACACAGTGAATATTTTGCATTGCAACTGGATGAGATTACTGATATAACAAACTTTGTTCAATTATTAGTTTACATACATTTTGAAGAAGATAGATGAATTGCTAAAGAGTATATATTTTATGAATCTCTTCATGATACAGCAACTGCAAATGAAATTTGAAAAGTAATTAACAATTTCATATCCAAGAATGATATTCCTTCAAATGCATGCCATATGCTGGAACGGAACTTGGACTTTAACAGAAAAATATTCCAGTGTTATTTCTCAAATAAAGAAAGTCGCACCTGGAACTAAATTTACTCACTGCTCCACTCATTGTGAAGCTTTAGTAGTCAAAACAGTCCCTGAAAACTTCAGAATTGTTTTGAATCAAGCTGTGAAAATTGTTAATTTTATTAAAACCTGAAATTCAAATTCGACAATATTTCTGATTTTATGCCAAAAAATGGGAGTGAACGCGAAACACTTTTATTAAACTACGAAGTAAGGTGCTTATCCAGAGACGAAGTTTTACTCTTTTGAACTTCGACCAGAAATTCAAATTTTCCTCTGTGATTCAAAATTTGAATTGTAAAAATGTTTATTGTTATGGATTTTGTATTTATTTAGCTACGTTTAGTAGAAATGTAATTAAAATTGTTTCATTTTCCCCTGCAATGCTCATGACGACTTTAAAGAGAAAGCTACGCTGAAAATCGAAAAATATAGGAGCATGCGCATTTAATAGACAGATATCTTGTAATTGGTTTTGCTATCCAGAAAAATCGAGAAAATACCAGAATTGTCTGGTGACTGATTAAAATGCTTATAAAAGCTGGAGGAAAACATCTCAATTCAGTTGCAGTTGTTTTAAGTGCACTTTTGTTGTTTACTTAGTGCAGTTATTGATTGTAGCGAATTCGCAGTGACATCGAATTAGCTTTGTGTTTTGAACCGAGTTCTGTTTAATGTTTTAGTAGTTCAAAATATAACTGTGGGATATTGTGATATTGTAAGAATATCTCTGAGGAAATATTTCAGCATTCTGTTTTATTTCTTGTGAAAAGAATAAATTTTATTAACTTTTTAACGGCATTCAATCCATTACGATCCCGTACGCACACAACACTTTTTGGCATCAGAAGTGGGATCTGAATGCCAATTACAAGAGCAATGGAAGAACAATTAAGGCAATTTATGGCAGCCTTTGCTGCATTTAAAGAAGAAATGAAAGCTGGCCAAGATTCTGTTAAAGAAGAAATGAGAATAGTCCAAGAAAAGATGGAAGAATCCGTTAAAGACCAGACGAAAGCTGTTAAAGAAGAAATGAAAAGATAAATCACCTGCATAATAGAAAACAAATTTGAATATGGAAGGCAGAATAGATGTGGTTGAAAATAAAGTTAGACAAATTGAAGAAAAAGTTTCTTTTGTCAAAGAGCAAATAGAAGAGAAAGTTTCAGTCATGGAACACCAACACAGTTTCTACCATCAAAGAAGAAATCGAAGGAAGAGTTTGTGCCGTTCAACAACAAATTGATGATAGGGTTTCTTCGGTCGCGAAGGAAGTTGATGCCTTGAAGAAATTCATAGCAATGGCAGGGAGCAATTCTGATGCTTTTAAATTTTTAACCATGCCTGCTCGTTCCTCCCTGAAGCTAACCACATATGATGGGAAGATCTCTTAGCAAGTACATACAACACAGTTTTCTATAAAGGTGGCAGCAAATGGATGGGATCCCCAAGCTAAGGCCTATATCTCGCTGCTTCTTTGAGAGCAGATGCTGCGGATATCCTTCAGACTCTTCCCGAAAACAAAAGGCTAGATTTCGAAGGTTTGTCCTGCATGTTGGAGCTGCGCTTTGGTTAGAAGTGTTTAAAAGACTACAGCAGGCTTCAATTAAAATCCAGTCAACCGAAGCCAAGAGATACACTCCATGAACTAGCCACAGATGCCGAAAGGCTGTCTCATCTTGCCTATTTGGAATGCTTGACAGAAAGAAGAGAAACCCTGTTCTTGCAGTACTTCATCGATGGCATCCAAGATCCTGAAATACAAAAAGCACTGCGAATAGATGATGTGAAAAACTTGAAAAGTACTCTGATGTATGTCAGGGAAATTCAAGGCAGTCCAGCAAGTAACTCGTAGAGACTGCCATCCAGTCAGAGCTGTGCAAGTCCACGAGCCAGTTGATAAATTGATGGCTCGTTTAGATGATTTATCCATACAAGTCAATGCCTTGTTACGGAGTAGGAGTGAGAACAAACTGACTCTAAAGTATTGGAAATGTGGCACTGAGGGCTACATATGATGGCATTGTAGAACACCCCAGGGCACGGAAAATAAAACTGATTGTTTGACAAGACCAGTCACTGCCTTAAGATGGAACAGAAATGAGAAGAAACCAATTCTTAAGTGCTGGAACAGCAGTGTTGAAGGACACATACGAAGGAAGTGCAGAACATCCCAAAGCACAGAAAATAAAACAGATTATTTAAACAGAGAATTAAATGCCATGAGATGTAAAAGAAATGACAAGAAGTGCTGGAACTGCAGAGCTGAAGGCCACATGCAAAGGAACTGCAGAACACCCCAGGCCATGGAAAATAAGAACATTTCCCAGCAACGACACAGGAAACAAATTAATGATCATATCGCGGAGCGGAGTTTGAACAATAGTGAAAAACACTGTTTTAAAGCGCTCAAGATTTCTGCAGAGAGTAGCAACAGTAATGGACTATCCATCAATGGACAAATCGATGGAGTTCCTTGCATTATGATCATTGACACAGGAGCTAATATTACCATCATTCGGAAAGATCATTCGGAAAGATTTAGCTCAACAATTTAAAGATATATTCAATTGGACGCCATTCTGAGTTACCCTCCGGTGTTAAAATCGACATACATGGGAAGTTAAATGTGAACATCACGCTTGGTACTATCTATTATCAGAAGCGATCCTCAGCTGGAAATGCCAACGTCTCATCTGAAAGATCCTGCTCAGAAAGCTGTCAAAATCATACTGGGGTCAAAGAGAAACAGCAGACTACTGGCTATTCTCCATCGCAGATGCTCATCTTTTGTGACTTTCGTTTGCCATGTGGTCTCCTGTATGATCGCCCTCCGGATGCGCCTTCATCGCCTGCGAAATACACCCAAGATCACGAAACCCAGTTTGATGTGATGCACAGCTTTGCATGAAAGCGAGTCAACACGGCGAAGAAAAAGAAGATGAAGACCTGATACAAGACCAGAGCTACTCTTCAGTTACATTCCGATCAGGGAAGGAATTTTACCTCGGCTGAAAAAAATTACAAAAATAGAATATGTACCAAAAGAGGCAACTGGATAAAAACAGTAGAACAGAAAGCAATAAGGTATGGTTCAGCAACACTTTGATTCATACTTAGTAAAGTTTATATGGCACCAGTAATATAAGCAATCGTCTACTCAAGCTGCATGTAAGAAATGTGTGAATATTTATACAAAAATAAATGTGTAATTTTTTTACATTTTACTTCTCAGACTAATGTTTTTGTAATCAAAATCGCTGAAACAACCTTGTATTTGACATACATTTAATAAAACACTCAGTCGATTTCAAGGGCAGTACAGGTCACGCAACGGTGGCGTTGCCTCCTCACGCGTGGTTCTACCCGAGGGTATAAAAAAAAAAAGCCGTTACTGAGGTTGTTTTCCCTTTCTAGATTTTTCTTTTTCCTGATGAGGAGGGACCTGTAGTTGCCTTTGAAATGGATTGAGTGTTTTATTAAATGTACGCCAAATACAAGGTTGTTTCAGCGATTTTGATTGTCACATTGGCATGTTTCTCTTCTATTCTAATGTTTTTGTATTTATATGCATTTCCTACTTGGAATTTTTTTCACACTGATTATTTTGTGATTTTCTATCGCAGTGGTAATTACACAATACAAATATTGCACAAGGAATTAATTATTGTTTTGATACAATAGAATAAAACAGGACTTAAATAAACTTACCACCAACGAGACTTATCAACCTATAAAAAACAAATTTTATATAAATAAATGTATATACACAATTTTAATATAAAATACAAAATATAACTATACATACACTTGCTTGAATGAAACATCAATTTACTTCAAATATATGACATTTACTTACTTCATCACCTTTATGTTCACCCTAAAAATGAAAACAAAATAAATTAATATAATCACTAAAAAGAGAGACTACATAATTTTATCTCTAATAAAAGATTAATAATAAATTAAAAATATAATCAGAAAATATGTTATAGTTTGAAAAACTGCTGAAGTCATGATGTTGAAGTGCAAAGAATAATGGCAAACATGACCAGATTTCAATATTATATTTTAATTTTCATTGAGAAGCATTTTTAAAACACAAATTAATTGACAGTGTAGATGTTTTATAACTTTTATATTGAGGACAGCAGGCAGTGGTTAAGCTGGGAGAAATGAAGCAGTGCGATGTAGCGAAGACAAAATCTTAGCTCACAGTGAGCTAGCTTCTATTTTGATATAATTTCTATTGTTTAATTTTAAGAGTCTAAAATTATTATAGGCTTATAATTTGGAAATATGTGGAAGTTATACAGGTGTGGTAAAGAAGATAACAGTCACGGCTGAATTAAATACTTCTTTCAGTCTTCTTTTCACATAAGTGGATGCAAAAGAATATGCACATAAGTGATGTTGCTATTTATTTTGCATAAGCTTCTCTATATGAGTTTTTCTGGGGTTTATGTGTGAATATATACATAGGTATATAGATATTTTAGAAAATATCTGCAATATATACATACTGGATATCTGTGCATATCTATTACAAACTACATAAATATTTTAGAATCTCTCTGTATGAATATGTATATACGCTGAAGAGCCAAAACATTACGACCACATACACAATAATGCATTGCATGACCCTTGGCCTGCAGCTGCAACTCGCCTTTGCATGGATGCCACAAGTTCTTGGTAGACGACTGAAGACAAATGTCTACGAGCCGTCACACAAAGCCTAGATATTCCAACATGGTGGTGTTTGAGCTCCAAGCCACCACTCAGTGTCATCCCAAATGTAATCTATCAGGTTAAGATCCAGTGAGTAACGAAGCCAAGACATTAATTGGAATTCATCTTTATGCTCATCGTATCACTCCAACAATTCCAACCTTGTGACATGGTGCTGCTGGAAGATTCTATTTCCAGCTGGGAAGAAATATGCCATGTAAGGGTGCAACTGATCTGTTCTACCAATACTAAAGGTCCTAGAGCCACCCATGAGAACATCTCCCAAAGCATAATACCAGCACCACCAGCAGCTTGTGTATAACCTGCTGTACACATGGAGATAGGAAGTAAGAGGAGAGGCCCATAGCTGGTTTCCCCCATTCGCTACTTTGAAGAAGTGGTGATCCCTTCGTGGAGACCAAAACATTCAGTGACTTAACCATTAAGACCAATGGGTTTGGGCATGATCGGATGTAAATATTTTGTAATTACATCATAAATATATGTATAAATGTACATATTTTCTTTTTCTACAATATTTCAGAGTCCCAAGTATGTGAAAAGAATCCATTTTTACACAACATTTCACTTTGAACGGAATTAAGTTATAATTTTTTCAGAACAGTTTATTTTAATGAAATACTTTCACAAGTTTTTGTTAATTACATTAGAAAATTTTTTTTAATGCAATTTGATTTTATTCGGTTAAGGATTACAAAAATTAAGATCAAAGTTTATTGTATTATTAATATTAAAATTATGCATTCTTTTCTATTTACAGAGCTTCTTTCTCAAAAATGAGATGATTTTTTAGCTTCTGAGGCATCTTTTAAATCGAGAATCTGAGTGAATTTATAATTAATGCTCTATTCGGTTCACTTCAAATTAGAGCACCTTTTATTTTAATAGTGAAGTACATTAAATATTGGTGCTGTTTTCTATTACTTAATTTTCTGTGAATATTTCTGAAAGGGAATTAAAAAAAAGACTGAGGTATTATAAAATGTAAGGAAATATTCCTTTAATACTTACCAGATTTTCTTCTTAATTTCAACAATGTATATTCTAAAACACTTTACTACATCCTTATGTATGCATCTCATAGAATTTGCTTTACAGTGTACCTTTTAACAGATTGCTTTCCAGTATGAACAATCCTTGCTTAAATAGTTTTATAAACGTATTTGTCAACAGAATTTCAATTTACAATTACAATTAATTTAAATGTTAAGTTTATTATACACTTTGGATAATATTTATAATCATTATAAATTTAGATATATTTAATAATTAGATTTTTTCACAGTAACATGGGCAGGATGTTACGAATGAATAACTCCTTCAATTTGAAATACATCCATATATAATTTAAACATAATAACAAATATTTACATATTTTTTTAAAGGCAAATACATCTTTTTGCAAGCATATGCATAAATATCCATATATATTTAATATTTTTCATTTTTAGAGTATGCAAATCTTTAATTTCTGTGCATTCACTATATTTTATGAGTAAAGTAATTTACAATATTTATCATATACCACAATTTTTTACATAAGAAATGTGTGTAAATATAATTTGAATGAAAATTACAAGCATTATTTTTAAAACCCAATCAAAGTCAGCTTTCTCTTGAAATTCCTTCATGATGGCATCTCTCCCTT
Organism: Stegodyphus mimosarum; assembly: GCA_000611955.2. Classification (NCBI taxonomy): domain Eukaryota; kingdom Metazoa; phylum Arthropoda; class Arachnida; order Araneae; family Eresidae; genus Stegodyphus; species Stegodyphus mimosarum. The sequence goes on from KK122172.1 coordinate 17,505, forward strand.
TCGGCAGACAGCTCTTGCATGCCTTACCCTATTTAATAAAAACTTAACCAGACCTATGTGCCTAATTGCAAATATTTTAACATGCATAATTTTATATTTACATCTAGCCTCAAGTTTCAAACTTTTGATTTAAAACATGTTTTAGGATACATTCGTTATCAAATTCAAATTTTCTAGTAAATATATTTTGGCAGAGCATTCAATACCCCTTTTAGTGATTTTACCCAGTTTAATAGTTCTCCGATAATATAATAAATAATAACTATCCATTTCACATTTAAATATTAACCTCACTGCCATCAGATTGCAATCTTGATTGCCTTATACTGCATAATATTGTTTCATTTTTTAAAAGAGTTAAAACAATTAATTGATCTAAATTCACAAATACCTGAAATTTTTATACTGCAAGGTAATATAGAAGGTACCAATATGCAAACTGTATTGATATACTGATTAATAACGTGGATGATGCTTTTTCTCATGTCTTGAAACTCATTCAAAAATAAGAGACCACTACCTAAATATATGTATTGAATAACAAAGATTTTTCATTTATAATTTTGTATTACATATACTCATCACTTAAACATGTTGCTAAATAAAAGTTTAAAAAAGAGAGACAGAACTTTATTTTTTCATTTTTTAGTTAACCCAAAGTGTAAACCCTAAGTGATTATTTTTCAATTATATTAAAATAAAATGATAATATGTGGATGACAAAATATGTATTTTATTTAACACGTTGACTACCAATCACGTGCCAGCGCGTGATGTAGGTTGATGTCTCAGTAGCCAGTCACGTGCTGGCGCGGGAAAATTCTTCACTGATTATTCATTCTCCAGTTCAGTTGGCATAGCATGCAGGGTTTTTCTGATGGAATTGGCATGGAGTAATGATTAGAAAGTACGTATAAATAATTGTGGTTTCGAAATTAATATTTTATTTTTTTATTAAAAAAATTATTGTGATATGAGTTGTTCGGATGATGGTGCAGGGTCTTCGCGTCCCAAAAGAAGAAAAATTCAAAATAATAAGGCTCTGACAAATGAAGAAATAGTAAATTTGTTGGCTGAATTATCAGACGAGTACCCGAGTGATTTTAGTTATAATAGTGACAGTGACGAAGAATTCTTTCCTCCCACTCATGGCCATGATATTTCGGATTCAGACGACGACGACGATGATGATGAAGGAGTCGCGCAAGAGCCTGCATGTCAGCAAGATGATTCTACTATGGTGGAAAACATAGGTTGGGAAAATGATTCTACATCTATGAAACAATTCCCTTTCATGAAATCTGAGTGTTTGCTCCAACCTGTTTCAGGTAACAATCCTATAGATTTCTTTCGCCATTTTCTCACTGACGATATCTTGGAGCAAATTGTTGCTGAAACGAATGATTATGCTCAGAAAGTACTTTTGCACTGTGAAAAAAAGAAATGTTCTCGCATCAATGACTGGAAGGACACCACAAAAGAGGAACTCTTGATATTTGTGGGATTAATTTTACATATGGGAACTATACGAATGAACCGTATACAAGATTATTGGAAAACAGATTCACTGTTTGGTTTACGTGCATTTGCAGAAAATAAGAGCAGGAATCAGTTTCTGTTGTTATTGAGGGCATTGCACTTCGCAAAAATACCGGAACAGAACACAGAACCTCCAAAGGACCGACTGTATAAAATAAGAAATATGATAAATTCATTCAACTCACGTGTATCTCAAATATACTATCCAGGACGAGAGCTTAGTTTAGACGAATCAATGATATTGTGGCATGGACGGCTTGTATTCAGACAGTACATACCGAAAAAACGCCATAAATATGGTATCAAGTTGTACATGGTCACAACCTCTCATGGTATGATTCTCAAATTTATGGTGTATACAGGTATGTTGGATGATTCTGGTGGGAAGGGTCATTCACAAAAAGTCGTCATGAATTTACTTGACGGAATGCTCGATGTTAGGCATAGTGTATTTATGGACAATTATTATAACAGTTATGAGCTTGCAAAATGTCTCGCTGATAGAAAAACCCATTGCACTGGGACAACAAAAAAAATCAGAAAGACCATTCCAAAAGAGGTAAACGAAAAAAAACTGAAGAAAGGACAAACTGTAGCAAAGTATGCTAATGGTGTGATGATTGCAAAGTGGAAGGATAAGAGAGACGTCACTTACATTTCCAATGAATATAAGAATGATACGATATGGAAAAGGCAAACAAAAGAGGTGAAATTAAATCGAAACCTCTACCTGTAATTCAATATAATAAATTTATGGCAGGTATTGATAAGCAAGATCAGATCCTTGCCTATTATCCTTGTGAGAGAAAAACAATTAGGTGGCCCACGAAAATATTCTTGCATATTTTGCAAATGATGATGCACAATTTCCACTTTATTTATAATAAGTATTCCAATGGAACTACATCGCAGTATAACTATCGCTTATCCGTGATACGAAGTTTACTGAAAGAGCCATCTGTTCTTAGTGCTCCTGTGCGTAATCAGTCTGAATCTGAACATTTGCTGAGTACACGGGAAGAAAAAAGAGCCGGAAAGATTCTAAGAAAGCAATTCAAAAGTTGCTATTCCGAAGGAAAACGTAAAGACACAATATATGTCTGCAAATTTTGTGAAGGATCTCCTGGTTACTGCTTAGATTGTGCAAAGATAATACATAAATAACATTCTAAATGTATCCTTTGTAATAATGCGATTGTGATTTTCTTGAAATAAATTCATTTGTAATATGTATAATTGTTGTGATACAGTTTTATATAAAAATAATGCTTACTGTCACTTATTTTTCTTATTTTGATTCACTTTTTACATGTCCCGCACCAGCGCGTAATGTGGCATTTGGCGAAAAATTTGACATGTAGTGCCAATCACGCGCTGGCACGTAATTATGAAATTCTTCAATGAAAAGCTTAAATAATACTTAGGTATCACATATTTATCTTTTATTACTGTTTTTAAGTCATATTTCATACAATAAATATGTTGGCATCTGGGTACAATCTACTTCTATGTGAAGGCATTAACTATCAATCTAACTCTAAGTGACTGGCAGTCAATGTTAAAACATTTTGGCGTTTGGAACATAAAATAAAAGTAGCGAATATTCTATCAAAGGCATCAAAAGACACATACGATTTTAAAGGTACCGAAAAATCACTGTTGCAAGTTATCGAAAAATAATCAAGATGTGATTTTTGTGCAATGCCACTAAACTATATAAATTTCTATTACTCATCCAACAATGAATGTTTCTTTTATGCGGAAGTGTCCTGCTTTTAGATTTATATGGAACTGTCGTGTGTGGAAATACTATCAAAAGCGCTGTCAAGGAAGCTCTGGGCGTAAACAAAAAACACCCCATCTGGAGAGCAAAGTCTGGGAGTAGTGCTTCAATCGAAGCACGTGGTTAGCCTCTCCTTTTATTCTTACCTCCATGGCTGTACGAGGGTGGGAGGCAACTTTTTGCCTGGAAGACAGTGCACCCTGATATGACTATCAATGCGATGAATGAGAAATTGTTATTCACCCAACCAAGCAACTGTCTTTCACTGTTTGCTAAACTCTGTTTTCCAAAACACTTGCTATTGGACCCCGGACCACTGCCTGGTGCCAATTTAGCTGCACCAAGCATGACAGTCTCTGAAATCCTTCTTCTTTGATGATTGCAGGACATCCAACATCTTGGCGTTTAATGCTGGTTTCATCATTCGTTATCCACTTTACACAAATATTAACAATGGCAGATCATAAACAACCTATCAGTCGTTCTGGGTCTTTGGGTCATTACAATCTGCTCTCTATCAAATTCGCTTAGATCAGCAGCCTTTTTCCATCACTCGCAAATGTAAGTCAAAAATGATTCCTTACATTCTCCAGCAGCAGTTAAATACCATTCCCTTTTAATCATGTGCTCTCCATGTCATCCAGACAAGTTCATTGAAAAATGTGGGGATGGTCATAATGTTTTGGCTTGCCAGTGCCTATATCTATATGTGTATAAGTGTGTCATATATATATAACTACAATTTTTGAAAATATAAAACAATCATATATAGTACCGAGCATTAAGCTGCTGAATATATATCTACGTGTGTCATCACATATCATGTGTGTAAGGGGGGGGGGAAAGCTTAAAACAGTGCTTAAACAGAGTTTTTTTTAAACATACCTCAGCTAGTTCTCCTACTTTATATGTTTTCATGATGTTCCTTGCATCAGTTGAATGTCCTACATCTTCAAATGCATCTGTTGCATCTTTCCCTGTATTAAAAAGTTACAAATAATAAATAAGTATTCTAAGAATATTCAAATATTTATAAGAAACATATGCACATAAATGTATATGGACTAAGCCTAAAGAAGAACAGGGTGTCAATGATTTTACCCAATGGATTAAAAAAAAAAAATCATGGATTAAAATCAGATGTTGTTCTGTTGTCACTGTTGTTGGATGAGAAGTGTGTAACTTTCCTGTCCAGCTAGCCTCAAGTGTAAATCTGAAGGTGAGTATACTTACTTAAAATACTCAGTGCATAATCTAACAAATATGTCACTGAAACACCACCTCAAAAGTTTAAATTAAATCATCAAGTAGATAAATTCTTTATGCTAAAAATTCATCATTTTTTCATGTATGAAAACCCTTATTTCATAAAATTAATGAACCTTAAATTGTCGTTATATCACACGCACGCACACACACACAAAAAGAGTAGGTAGTAATTTTTGTGACTACAGTTCATATAAGATTCATGGGTCCAGTTCATAATTGATAATAACCAAGAAAAACTGTGTTATTGTTTGTACAGTGCTTAGTATGTTAATCAGTAACAGACATTGAATTTGAAATAAAAATAAAATATTTCATGCTTCACCAAATGGCAACAGACTAGTGAGTAGAAAATCATTCCTTTCAAATCACTGACTTTTCTGATTGAACTGAAAACATATATATATATATATATAGCATAAGCATAATATATATATATATTATGCTTTGCACAGTGCAACTCACTGCTTTTAACCTTCCACCTAATTCATCAGAGTCCACTCGTTGTCCTTAAATGCGTAACATATGATTAGCTGGAGCATTAGAAGAAAATACCTCTAAATTTCACTACAAAGCCTATTTTCTTCACCCCTCCCCACTAAAGCAACTGCTAGCAATCAATGCTACAAATGTTCAAGATGTATTAAGGATTATTAAGATGTAAAAAGGATTATTTTTTTCTCCATTTGTACCACCCCATGTATTTCTTTCTTTGGACTTCAAATCACATATGTTCAAGATGTATATAGGCTGAAAAAGGATTATTTTTCTGCTCCATTTGCACCACTATATGTATTTCTTTCTTTGGACTACAAATCGCAAATGTTCAAGATGTATATAGGCTGAAAAAGAACTATTTTTTCGCTCCATTCGTACCACCACATGTATTTCTTTTTTTGGACTACAAATCACAAATGTTCAAGATATTAAAAATGTTATAAAATGAATTATTATGAACTTAAGAATCACATGCTCTAAATAGCAAAAAATTTCCAAAACCAATCTTTCTGAAACTTGTTATTTGAGATATAACTTACGATTTCATTATACTGAAAATTATATGTGCTGTACACATTCATCAAAATACAATAACTAATAATGTTATAAACTTTCTGTACAGAATATTTCCATAATATTTCAAAACGCCATCTTCATAGTGTTGCATAAATAAACATATTCTTTCTAGATATCAACTGTTCTATTTACTATTTCCATTTTGGAACATCTCTCGTAATTTTTATGAAGCTAATGAGAAAGTATATTTACATACCTAATAAAGTCTGAACAATTTTGTATACATAGCATGCTTACAGAACAATATAGGTTATTTTTCCAGACTTTCTTGATTCTAAAATATTTGTTTTCCTTTTTTAAATCTTGAAATTACCAGCTTTTGCAAGGCAATGAGTGCTTATTTTAAAATGAATTCTGAAATAGCTTCTTCTTTTAAATATTCTATTATTTTTATTAACATATACATTTATCAGATATAAAAATTGTTACCAATTTTAATTTGCAAATTTCTGATATAAAAATTAATTATTAAAGCAGAATTCTTAAGTTAAATTTACAAAATATACTACATCTTGATCTGAATCTACGTATACTGTGCCTTGATCGCTCTGCATACATATACATATAAATTAATGCAACTGAAAGAGAAATCCTAAAATTCAGTTTTTGACCATGTTAATGTTTTAAAATATATTTTCAGAATTTAATTATCATCTATTTATGGACTTAATTATCATCGCTGATTTTCAGAACTCAATTATCATCTCTGTACGGACCTGAATGGGATCTTTTGTCATACCCACCATACAGCCCTGACATCGCTTCTTCGGATTTCTACCTTTTTTCACAGCTGCAGCTACATCTTGCTGGCAGTATTTTTCCATTCTGCACAGGATGTGTGAAATGTGGTTGATCTGTTTTTGGACTTGTGGTCACCAAGTTTCTGGGCCAAAGGCTTTTTGAAAAACTACAAAACGTTGGCAGAAAATCATAAATTTGGGTGGTGATTACTACCCACACTAAAGGTACTGCTTTCATGTTTTTTCCCCAACTTTATTAAGAAATGATTTTAAAAAATGTTCGAAATGACCACTGAAGCTATGTAGGAACTAACTCCTGAGATTACATAACTGAATAACATCAAGTGCTTATTAAATATGTGATTGACAAACTTTGTTCATTATTTTGCTGCCAGTTACAGTGTTTGCACAGGATGACATATTTTTAGTTCAAACTGAATCATTCTGCATATTCTGTAGTAAACAATATTAACACAGCATACAGCTCACAAATGCATCATATCTCACTCGTCTGCAAAGTTCCAAGCAGAGAACATCACATTAGAAGGCACACCATGTGAACATTAGCCACAATTAATGCAAATGTTGCATCCTGTATACAAAAGTGACTTAATTGAAAAGTTATTTAATGATGTAAATGAGGAACAATTAGAGAAATGCAGAAATGTTTTAGTTAACAAACAAAACATACATTGCTAGATGGTCTAATTTACCCAAACAAGCAATAATCTATATATATTTACAAAATATTTTATAAAACAAAATATAAATATGCCTAGTATTTTCATGCATTAAGCTGCTGAAAAAACATCAGTAAAGACATAAAGTAAGAAATTTAGAACTACTTTTTCCCAAAGACGAAAACTGAAATTCATAATTAATAAATTTCAAAAACCCTATAAATGCAATAAAGAATTTTTAAAGATTGTTAAAACCAAAACTTTTACACAAGCATACTCCAATTCAAAGAATTTTTTTGAAACTTAAAGAAATTTAAAAAATGTATATGTATACATTTGTACAAAAGATGGAAATGTACATTTAAAGAAAATTATCGTGGCTATAGTGAGTGAACATTTATTTATCTTTGCTGCTGATGTCATTGAAAAGTTGATAAATTTAACTGCGAAATTCACAGTTTTGTAACAAATATGGCAAAAATGGGAAAAGAATTAGAAAATTTCCAGCTTATACCTAATGGTTATTCAGCATATATACTTAATTTATAAGTCAGAGATTTAATTATATCAAATGTTATAGAATCTTTTATTAAAAAACACATTTTTGAAATCATTAGCTTTCCCAAACCAGATTTAATTAATACAATGGAACTGGTTTAAATATATCAACTGAAGTACAGTAAAACCTTGGTTAAAGAACTTAATTTGTTCTCAAAGCTAGTTTGTCATGTAGAATATTTTTAACCTGAAACAATTTTCTCCACATGGATTAACATAAAAGAATTAATTTATTCCTAGAACCCAAACGATTGCTTAGAAAAGAGTAATTTGTATGTAAATTCATAACGCCAAACCAATTAAATTCATAAAATCTAACACATACACAATATTTAAATATTTATTATTATATATATTTAAATAAATTAATATAATTACATATGGGGAAAACCATGAAAGCGCACATGCAGCCAGCTCATTCCTTTGGATTCGAGCCCAAGTTGGAATTAGCAGTGTTCAGGGATTTTACTCATTTCACTTCTTGGCTGCTGTGAGCCCCCCTACCCCAAGGGAAATTTGAGTCAAATTTTACCATATCTCTATGAAGGAAAATTCATGACATAAGTGGAAAAAGGATGAAGATGCCACAAGTATAAAATGTTATTATTTCAAAATGAAATCCTGTTCCATACAAATATCAGGTAGCTGCTACTTCCCTGGGTTTTTTCCCCTTTTTATGACACTGCTCATCTCTACTTAAAATCACAGAGCTTTTATCCTATTAAAAATTTGTCCAAATGTGAATATTTCTTTCCTCCATGTTTTAAAATGTTATCACTGCAAATATTTATGCTACTGCTTTATCAGAGTGATAATGTTCTTACCCCATTTCACACAAATTTCACAGATTAAATAACTAGAAACATAATCTTTTCAGTTCTCTTCTGAAGACACTTCCTCCATTGCACTAACTGCATTCCTGAAATATGATTTATTACTTGTTCTTAAGACACTGTTTGTCATCCAAGATATTTTTCACTTAGAAAATTTGTTTGAGATTCCACTATATGATGGAACTCAAAATGAGAGTCTCTTGAAAACTACATGAAGAACTTAACAGTTTTTAAGAAAACTGTGGAAGAGAATCGAGATGCAACAGAAAAGTATATTCAATCAAAGTTCTTAATATGGCAGTAAAACAAAGAGCAAATCTTTTACTTTGTTTCAAGCCAGTTTCAGTTGCTTTGGATACAATCCAGAAGAGTAATTACAGCATTCCTAGAGATGCTTTCACATCTGGAAATATCTTGAAAATAGCTTAAAAAATCTTGATACAGCAAGTTAGCTATTTAGTTAGTTGTTTAAAACACAATATGAACAATCAGCATATGTTTTAGCATATATTTATAACCAAAATATAAAGTCTTACTAGCAAGAGAAAATGAACATGTACTAGAATCATTAAAAGAAAAATATGCAATCACCTTCTGCAAGATAAACATATGTATATTTCAAGATATGTATGTATGTATATATGTGAGATGGTACATAAAAAGTTTTCTATTATGAATTATATATATATATAAGGCCTTGCCAGTCAAAAAGTTAAAAATAAAAATACAAAACAGAAATGCAATTTCTTGATATAGTACATAACACATTCTAGTCTGAGAGCAAAGTTAGATATTTCAGGTCACTTAATAAACATATGATGGTTTCAAATTATAGAGAAGTGGTCTTAGCAAATAATATTAAAATTATCAATCCAATGCTTATATGTTATCAAAAATACTAGTTTACTCTCTCTCAGATACATTATGTTAGGAACCTAAAAGGGCTTACTGTATAGAAATGTGAGATGAAGTTGATATAAACTCAAATTTCTATTAAAAAAAAATCATCATCTATATAGAATATTTTTAACAATAATATTAATAAGTACATATTACAATATATAAAACCATAAAAAAACTGTCGATAGAAGAATATCAAAACAGCATTTGTGATTATTCATATAAAATAATTTTCTTCAAGTAAGTTCACATGTGCTGTGTACAAAAGCCTCACATTCATGTTTTACAGTTATTTTTACAAATATTCAGCATGTAAAAATAGCAGTTTTACATACCAGCCCATTCTAATAAAGGTTCCGGTCCACCAGGATGCTAAAAATAAAATTTTACTTTAATATTTATAGACGAATTTATGAGCTAGAAAAAATCAATCAATCAATTAGAAAATAAAAAATGACTTTGCAATTAAAGAAGTAAGCTCGCAACAAATGATACTTCGGGAATTTGTTAGTTAATTAAGAATTACAATTAAGAACAAGTAAGCTGGCAACAAATGATATTTCAGGAAAGCAGTTAGTGCAAAGGAAGAAGTGAATAACAGAATATTATTTTCCAGTTAAATGCACATTCCCCACTCAAACTACAGTATAAAGTATTAAATTCACTTGGAGAAAAACTATTATAGTATTAAAATAGGATTTTAATCCAGTATTTGATATTTTTACTAATTAACAATCCCACTTAACCTTTAGGCATATGCATACCAACAATATCAGTGATGCCAGGTGATGGGAAGGAACAGGACATCTCAAAAGAAACCAGGACAATTAAAAGGTACCCAAAGCTCTAAACATTGTTTCATAATTTACTGCCTGTGAAATTATATGGGAAGAGAAGCAACTGTATTAAAAGATCAGTCACTCACAACCACTCAGAATAATTACTTTTTAGCTTGGCAAGCATGATACCACAATTCAATCATGGAACTTCATCTTCAGACTTTGTAACTTCAACAATATGAGAAATAACTCCATACTTATTACAGATGGCTGCTTAGATGGCCATATGCTAGAAGACCAGTGGTTTGAGTTTCACTCACACTCTCAAGCAGAGTGACCAATTTAAACAGGTCTTGAAATTATCTCAAACTAACCTCCACAAAAATAGGACACTATACTCTTTGTTTACAAGTCATAGTGCAGTTTGCCAATGGATTCCCAATGGTTACTAGCCTGCAAAAACCATTGGCCTCAAAATCACACAAATATCATCCGCAGAATGCATTTACACAGAGGCAATAACTTCATTATTTTGGCAGGGATTAATATAGTTTTTCTTGTGGTGTATGATGACAGTATAATATACTATGACAGTATGATATAAACTGCACATTCTTATTAAATATGTTCATACATTTCTAGCAGCCACGCACCTACATACCAATTTTACAAATGATAATATGAAATTTACAGGGCTTACACAGTTCACAGATGGCAACAGTTACCAGTATTTAGAATTGCATACACTAGTTTACACGGAATAATCATTGAAATCACCCAACTGGAATCTAATTAAGCATGTACAGTACATGCTTGGAAGATATTCAATTTCTTTTTGCACGTCTCACATCAACCTCTCTGAGCTAGGCATTTGCCTGCTCCATGAATAGGCACAAATATCCCAGATTGCCATGCATGATCTTATAGACGCAAATCGATGTTGGGGTGGTTCTCTCCTACAAATAGGAACAAATCCATTTTAAAATTCCCATAAGTATAAAAAACAATGCAATTTCTGTAAAATTTAAATAACAACCACCTTAGTAGAAACCGACAAATTTTCGGAAGAGTCCAAACTCTGACAACCATGAGCTAAAGTATTCTTCAGGTAACCACATTTGTAACAATCCTTCAGACATACAACATATTCTTCAGACAACATCACCATTTTTGTATGCATTTGTTTTGTTGTATTCCTAGTTGTAACAGAAATCATATTTTTTTGCCTTAAATTCAGTAAAATGTCTTAAAAGAATACAACATATTTTCCTATAAAATTAGAGAATGAGGATTAGATATATTTGATAGACAGCTGATGTTCAATTTTCTGATTTTTTTCAGCAAAAACAGATTGCTGTGTACTAAGGAAAAAGAATGGTGCAAAAAGATTACAAATGGATTTAGTGAAAAGATGTAAGTTTTCTTTTTTTAATCATGTAATCCTTATTTAATAATCAAAATTTGTATATTCAATTGCTAAAGCATGCTTTCTTTTAAATGTTTTCCAACTTACAATAAACAACAATAGTCTAGAAATCATTTAAAAAAAAATTGCGAGGATCACCAACTTAATAACCCTAATAAGCAACTTAACTTAACCCTAATAAGCAAGTTTGATCTTTTCATCTGTAAAATATTGCCACGAAGGGCACTGTTCTGTTATCAGGAATGGGTTCAAATTTATATATGTATGCACGTATATATTAAGTACGAATGTATGTGTCGGTATACATATACACGTACAAACACATGTTCATACATTTCTGAGTCTGTTCCTGATAACAGAACAGTACCGAAAGAAGGTTTCATTAATATATACATATCATAAATTTTGATTGAATAAATTTTTGACAGCTAAATTTCTTTATGAATGGTAATAATCTCTTTCTTAAAATTTAAACCACTTTGACAAAAATAATAAAAAAGGTGACAAACTTTAATATTGATTTAAAATTTCAGCTATGTCTATTAGGAATATATAAAACAAATTCATTTTTACCTCTTCCAAAAACTTTGTAACATTATAAACTCCATTTTCAATTAGCAGCCATAGAGAATCTTTATTGGAATGCTCAGCAATTTCTTCAAGAGAATATGTTTTAATCCCTTCTTCTGACATGGTATATTCTATCAAATAAAAATAAAAATTCAATATTTTAACTACAAAATTTTCATAAATTAACACAGTTATTATTTAATATTTAAATAAAATAAATGACAGCCATAAAAATCAAACTATTTTTGAATAAAAATAAATTTTAACGGCAGGAATAAATTAAAATCAATTACAAAAGGCTGACCCTCACATAATAAAGGACAATTCCTTCATTAAAGAAGTTGGTATATTAAATTATAATGCGAAATACAAAGCACACTCTTGGCTACATTACATTAAACACATTACAAATAAGAAAAACCATAAAAATGCTCAAACAGCAAATGTGTAAATTAGAAGGTGAATTAAAACATTAATAACTAAGATACAATGTAAAAAGAATATGCTGTAGCTGTTTTGTAAGGAAATACCATTGCTGTTACACTTCATAAATTTTAAAATAATCTGTCAGTAAATTTATAACCAAAATAACAAATTTATTATTATTACATTAAATAAAAGGTACTTTTCCATTATATAGCCACCACAAAAAAAAAAAAAAAAAAAAAAACTTTGCTAAAATGTGTGATAACATGACGAAGATAGCAATAATGTGATGAGCTGAGCCATCTCAGTTTTATGAGTGAAACAGCCAAATATTCATGTGTAATGGTTTAATCTTTTTTTTAGGATTGCACAAAACATAATTTCAAAGATGACTTCATCTACATTATTTGACTAAAAGCATGTTTTCTATAGCAAAGAAATGGATTTCACAGTCTGGAGGTTACTAAAATATGAGAAGGAGGGAATGAATGTGTTTAAAATTTATTAATACTGTTATAATTAAAAAATAGCTCATGTTTTTTCATGGCACTGGTATAATGGAAAAGTACCAAAAAATATCATTAGATGAAGAGATTTTAATGTTATAAAATAACTACTATTTAATTAAAATTTCAGTGGCTATTAATTTGGTTTACATGAACAAAATACAACACAAATAATGTTAACAAAAGAGAGATTATGAAAGTTTCCAAATTATTGATACATTTTTTCATAGCAATCTTTGATATTTTTTTCACTAATAGGGATAACACATACTTTGTTTTATACCTATTAGCAAGAAAATATCTTTCTGCTCTGGTAGATAGCCTTGCCTAAATAGGAATTCACAGTACTGAGGATGTTTTCATCAAAAATATTATAAAAGATGTGCATTTAGCAATAATTACATGTTACACTACAGCAAAATCCTTAGAAGGCAATAAAGCACAAAATACGATTAAATGAGATCACATTTTAAGTACTGGGGTATTCTTTTGACAATTCTCAATATTTCATTGAAAACTAATAGATTACTGTTTATTTATCAACTTTATAATTTCAGCTATTCGTTTCTGGTATACATATTATTTAAAAATACGGTTTTCTGGTAATACCATAATGAGACTGATGACTTAACATAAATTAAAAAAAAAAAATCTAATGACATGACAGCCATAAAAGACTTTCTAACAAGTTATGTATAATATGGATTACGCTGCACTACGTAAAACAAAATGAGTCACTTTTAGATAGGGTTACCAAATTGACTCCTGTAGGCCTAGATCCTTAATAATGTCCAATAATTTTAATTAATGTAGTTTAAAATATGCAGATATTAACTGATAGTTCACTATTAAAGCAAGGCAGGTTTTAATTGCCTGATCTGTAACATGCAAATACCTAATATCGACACAACTGGTGGTATTTACAAAGAAGTAACTAGCACAATGTAGAAACTCTCAGATAAAGCCAAGCAATTTCCGTTATCTCAGTAAGTACTTTTTATGAGCTGGTATTTTAAATTCACTTAAGAACTTTTGTTTGTAATGTAGGAAGCAAGGCTGTATAACTTAGAAGTCATAGGCATTTTTACCACTAAATTAAAAACGTTCTTAATAATCTTTTTTAAAATATGGTAATGCTACTGTTAGGCAACTTGAAAAATGATACATTAGTTAAAAATGTCTTATCCTAAAAATAGTATGTCATAAATTCAAAAATGTTTGTCAACAAAATTTATGAATGGGGCTTTCAAATCAATAATATAACGAATTATGACAAGAAATAAAAGAATAAATTGGAAACTAGACTAACTATAATTGTTAGTTCTGCATTCGGATTACATTGGAACAAAAAGGTTATTCAAAGATAAAGTAAAATACTCCTCGTTTTCTATAAATTCATTTACTTTTCTTAAAAAATAATTTAAAAACTTTTGAGAAAAACAGAATGAACAGTAAACGCTTTTTAGAAAAGAAAAAGGCGACGAAAAAACAGATATTTATAGCAATTCCTTCACGCACAAATTACGAATGCTTCTGACAGCTGAGTTTAATTTGTTTCATACCTATTCCTATTTTTAAATTTATGTCCGTTTATATGTAAGAACAATCGAACGAAAAGTAATTTTCTTTCTTTTTTTTTATTTACTACGCTGATATTCCAACAAGTGCAAAGGTTAACTGCATCCAAATACCAGACATCTGCTAGATTAGAGTTTAGATGTGGTCTAAGCCGGTAAATAAAATGTTTCGAATTTAAACTACTTTCTTACTGTATTATTTAGTTAAAACATCGAAATAAATTTTATTTAAAAATTAGGAAAGTTTTTCAAATATAATTTTAAGAAATATTAACAAAAGAATTATATTTGTGATAGCAAGACATAAAAAATGCAACTATTTCATATCTGTAACCATAACTGAGAAATCTCCATAGCAACCGGAAGCGTGAAGTTTTACGTTCTTTTTAAGAGTAAAAAAAAATAAGTCATGCCGCTAATTATTAATTCAGATGATGTTAAATGGCATGAAACGAAAGAAAGAATTAACATTGTAATACCGCTTTTTTCTCGTGTTGATGTGAAGACTTCTATTCTGACAACAAGCAGGTATTTGAAAGTGAGTTCGCAAAGCAGTATTTATTATTTTTATAGTGAATCTAAATTAAGCTGTTTACTTGCTGTTGTTACATAAGTATGAGCTTTAATGAAATATGATTGCCATACATTTTCGTGAATGAATATGACTGAAATCTGATTCTGTGAATGAATGGGATTGAAATACCATTCCGTGAATGACGTGAGTAATTTAGAGTTATTTCATTGACGTTTCTTGCTCACTAGGAAAGTTTCAATAAATGTTCATAATTAAAAAAAAATAACATTAATGTGATCTTTATTAGGTTAAAATTCATGTTTCTTAGAATTTTATATTGATAAAAAAGGAAGATAAAGGGTCGCAGAGATAAGCATTTTAAGCAATTTTGCTTGAACACGACTGAGTGCGTGATTCGTTTTTAGGAAGTATTTAATGGTTATCATATTGGGAAGGGCATCATCGTGGAGGAAATTTTAAAAGAAATCAACTAAGAGTTAAGGAGAAGATAATGCATTTGGGCTCGTATTCGCATTTTAAAAGAAGAAAGTATGAGATGGGACGAATAATAAATTTTTTCGATTGTACTTTATGATTGTCGAATATACTTTATGGAACACGAGAAACTGGATATACAGTTAACAACAACCTCTCTCCCCCCCCCAAAAAAAATCGAACCACAGAAATTGCAGCAAGGAAGTTCTTTAATGACCTTTTTGTTTTCTGTTGGAGATCGAAAACTAAGGCTTGCGATGTTTTGAGTTAAAATATTCAAGTTCTGCTTCAATTGATTTGAATTAAAAAAAAAAAAATCTGAAAGGTTTCAGATTTTAAATTACGTCCAAAGGGGCGTTTTTTAAAAAATATTTTATGTGTTACCTTTATTTATTAAATATCCCTATAATATTAAACCGTAAAATTCAGTTCAAGAGCAACATCGCAAAATAATTTTAAATTGAGGATATCTTTAGAATTTCCGGTACACAGTGTCACGCGCTGGAGATAAAAATATTTTTTCTGTACAACATTGCCATTGCTCGTTTTGAAATCTTTGAGTTTGTTAATCAAAAATTCGTCAAGTTTTACAAAATATGAAATCGATAATAGTTCCAAATTTCAAATTTGGACTTCCAGGTGCAAATATTGGCAACAGGTTTATGTCATTCAAAAGTGGATGGCTCTAGGTACCGTTGTTTTATCACAATGCGAGACACATACATACATTTATGCAGATTCAATTCATTACTTAATTTTCTTCAAACACAATACAGGGCGATAATATTTGGTGGCAACAATTTGAAAAGTGAAACGGACATTCAGAGTGAGTCAAAGCAAAATCGCAAAACGAAAACAATAGTTACTCAGGGTCAAAGCCCCTTTGGACTAAAAACAGAAAAATGTTGTGCCAACACTGTATTGAAAATTCTAAACATACTGCTGCTTTAAAAAAATTTTTGTGATTTTGTGCTGAATTTTGGCGTAAGTGCGAAGAAAGCGATTCTTGCTAAAAAAGTTGAAAAGACAAAAAGAAAAAAAAAAATGAGATTTATAATCGAGGTGTAATAAGCCCTGTGTTGCTACTGTACTTATTAATTTGCTAGCGAATCCATGACAGTATGAAATATTTTCCATGGGCAAATGATGTAGTTTATATTTTACGGTTAGATCTACAATTGTTGAAAATCAGTAAATTTCTTTATTCAAAGGAGAAAATGTACAGAACTCCGTTTGTACAAACAATGTGGGGCACAAACGTTGTGTAAAATATTTTTTCGGATCATCCACAATTTGTCTCTTTGTATAAAAAATTAAAATAGTTTATTTTTATGTCCACTTTGCGCAAACAAACAAACAAAAAAAGATTTATATATAGCCTTGTTCAAAGATAGGTATTTTGACACAAAAATCGTATTTTTTCTGATATGACATACCGATTGTTTTCCATATTTCGATTTTACGATTCAAATTATGACCAAATATTAAGTTTTGTAAAATTTGGTGAGAAACGTGCCGAGAAATTTAAACATTTGTCTTGGCGCACTTTTTCAGTTTACGCCATGAATAATTCACTTGGCGAAATTCTTAATTTGTGGTAACCATTTTTCCTTTTCCTTTCACTATATACGAGCGAAAAAAAAAAGATTCGTCTTTCATTTTTTCAAACAATTTTAACAAAACACATCTGGTGTTATTATCGCTTATAATAAATATGCCAAATTTTAAAACGCGCTAGTGTAGAAATTCTTGTATATCTTCGGAACGGTTGCGTAAAATATTCTAAATTTTTCCATGTACACTTAAAAATACATCTACTTTAGATCTTTAATGTTTTCATTGCTACTAATTTGTTTACATTTAGAGAACTGTTTTAGAAGAAAGTTTTTATCGACTTATTCATATAAGAACACAAGTGGAGTGGTACATGAGTAGTCACCCGTTTTAAAATAAGTCCAACTTGATATACGGTAGGTAGAAGAATCAGGTAGGGGGAAAAAAATAAATTTAGTACATTTTCAGCTATGCACTCTATATATTTCACCCACTGCATTTGTATATTAGTATTAAACAGTGTTTTATAACAGTAACAGGATTTTTGCACATAAACAGATTAATTAGTTTCCTTTTATATCTTTTTGGGAATTTTCGCTTGGTATGCGTCCAGTTTGGTATAAGTCCAAGGATCTGGAACGGATTAACGACATGTGCCAAGATACTACTCTTATCTGGAAGTAATGAGTAAAGATTTTACTGTGCATTCCTTTTATTAGCACCAATGGCCGAGTAGTTAAGACTCTTGAACTCTGGTAGTTCGATTCCTGTTCAAATCTCGTTTAATGAGTTAGTTGCATGGAGTTTTCATGATTTTTCAGTAGCGTAAATATTACCAGACACGTTTCCTCATAAAGTCATAAATTCACCTCTTTCCTTAAGCACATCTCTTCACAGGAAGACATCTCTTCCGTTTGACTATGCGTCACGTTTTCACGTTCTTTATTTTAATCCGTTAATGAAGTATTATTTTCGCTTAAAATTTATTGAGATCACTTAAATTCAGTGCGTATTTAAGGGATTTTAGGACCTGAGCAAGGGTGCCGTAGGTTCTCTAGATGGGGTTTTCCTTTAAACGTTTAAATGGGTTTCTCTATTTTAGTTCCTCTTTATAAAATCTGTTTTAAATTGCTTCGCTGTTCGCTTGTTTTGAATATTTCGCAGTTTATCACAAGCAGTCTTTGCCTTTCAAGTAGAAAAGTTATACATAACGCAATACTTCTTGTAAATTAACAATTTTATGATATACACATCTTGATATTGATGCAGAATGTGATCTACTGCCTTTAATTAGCTATTTATTTCTTAGATCGCGCATTTAAAAAGCTGTTTTTAATTATGAAAATAAATAAAAAAATAAAAAAAAAATTTGAAATGTTTCAGATTTTAAATTACGTCCAAAGGGGCGTTTTTTTAACATTTTGTGTGTTACCTTTATTTATTAAATATCATGTTCTTCGCACTTAAACCATAAATTCAGTTAAAGAACAATATCGTAAAATAATTTTAAACTGAGCATATCTTTAGAAATTCCTATACACAGTCTCCCGCGCTGGAGATAAAAATGTTTTTTCTGTACAGCATTGCCATTACTCGCTTTGAAATCCTTGAGTTTGTTAATCAAAAATTCGTTAAAGTTTTACAAAATATGAAAGGATAATAAAACAAATTCCAAATTTTAAATTTGGGCTTCCAGATGCCCGTATTTACAGTAGGATTACGTCATTCAAAATTCGATGGCTCTAGGTCCGTCGTTTTATCACAATGCGAGAAACATTCATACATTTATGCGCATTCTTCATTATTTAATTTCTTTAAATCTAATACAGGGCTGCAATATTTGATGGCAGCAGTTTGAAAAGTGAACCGACATTTAACGTTTCCGACACAAAATTGCAAAACGAAAACAATAGTCCTTCAGAGATAAAGCCCATTTGGACTAATAATCAAGAAAACATAATGAAAATGATTCCGTTAATTAATTTCATAACCCATTAAATTTAAATTTATTTTGCTTCAAAATTAAAAAATAATACTTTCATAAAATAAAAAAAAATCATTAGTTTTCATATTCGAACTGGAGTCAGAAGGGCGATAAAAAGAAAAGGTTGATAAAACAATCATCCGATAACCGTCATATGAAAAATAGATAACTAACTAAAAACTATAGATCACTTACTGCAACATAACAATTTTCCTTAATCAATGATTAAACTTTTAATGCAACCTTTGTATTATCCTAACTAATATGCATAATAATGTTGTGTGCGTACGGGTTCGTTATATATTGAAGGCCGTTGAAGTCGTTGAAAAGTTTACAAAAATTTATTCTTTCCACAAGAAACAAATCAAAATGTTGAAATATTTCTTCAGAGATATTAGTACAATATCACAATATTCAAACGTTAGAACAGAATTCACTTCAAAACAGATAAAGTTAATCCAATTTCATAGCGAATTCGCTACAATTAATCACAGCATTAAGTAACCAAAGAACAGTTCGCTTTAAAAAGCTACAAATACAACTACAACTGAGATGAGGTGTTTCAATTCGGCTTTTATAAGCTTTTTAATTATCACTAGAACAATCTCAATTTTTCTAGGTTTTTCTGGATGGCAACTGTAATTATGAGATATTTATTTATTAAATATTAAATACACGCGCTCTTTTATTTTTATTTTTCCGACGTAGCTTTCTCTTCAAAAATCGTCTGTGTTTCACGTGAAAATAAAGCAATTTTAATTACAGTTCGAAATAAGCAGCTAAATAAATATGAAATCCGTAACAATAATTTCAATGAAACGAAGCTAAATATTTAACAAATTTTTAAGTAATTCAGAATTGCAACAAGGTTGCCAAGTTCAGCAAACAGAGTTTTATAACAGGCCAGACAAAGAACTGTTTCCAATTTAATACGATTTTCGAAAAAAATATTACTTATAACTTTTCCTTGAGTATATAATATCTTATTGTCTGCTAACGGTTTTGTTTTAAATTATGTAATCTTATTTAAATATAGACCAAGTTACATAAAATTTATCTTGTGTTATAAGGTATTTCTCACGCCTTCTTAACATGCCATGTAGTGGTCAGCACACTCGGCGCGTTTGTGAGAAGTCCGTGGTTCGAGTCCCGACGAGGGCATTGCACATTTCTTCAGCTCCTGCTTTAAAAAATAATCTAATATCTCTACAAAATTAATATGTGACATAAAGTTAACATCAAATATATTTTTTTTCATTTGTTTTCGTTCTCTTTGCATCATTTGCTTTCTTAACTACTTTCTTAAAGTTCCTTACTTTTTTTTTTACCTTCTCTTCCTTTTGATGGACAAAGATAGGTCTGTTTTACTTCTTCATTACTTTGCATCAAGAACCTCTATTAAGTCAGGGGTATAAGGACGTTTTATTCCGTTTTCAGGGTTTATCACACTGTGGTCGATATATGATTTGAATTTTAATTAACATGAAAATTTTAAGAGTTTAAAGCAAAGAAAATATTACCGTAACTGGAACTTCAACCTGTTTCTTCTAATAATTATGCATAATGCCATGCTTCTGTGAGATTTTCGGGGATCTTAAAGTGCGGATATTGCGGTGTCCTTAAGTCAACCCTATATACATTATCAAATTTGTCTTACCTTTAAATAATGAAACAACGAGAGAAAGTTGTGGCTTAACATTTTCAGGTTGATCGGTTCTGAAGAATTTTTTTCACTATTCATATTAATGCTTGGATACGGTTTGTAAGGATTGAATGCACACAGAACCGATGTTAACCTGATTGAATTTACTTTTCCAAAAGAAACACTTTTCAGTTCTGGAACTTTCCGAAACATGTACTCGCACAACTTTCCTTAGGATAACACAGCACAATCAGTAATTACCTCTTCAGTCTGCTAAAGACGTTAAACGCTATGCAATAGCGCATCTAAAAAGCGAAGCTTGCACTCAGATCTTTCAGTACTCTGAAGTTACTCTAATCTGAAAAAAGTAAGAACTAATGCTCTCTCTGCCAGTTTATATAGTTTTCCCCAGGCTGCCTAGAAATCTCTAATACCTTCCGTTTCTCGAAATTTTTGAAAGGCGGATAAGGATCAAGTCACTTATAAGGATTGAATACGGCTACAGTTACATATAGCGACCAATTATAGTCAGACAGGGACAGGACCAAAATGTAGCCAAATCAATGCCAAGTTTGGCGACTTTTGGAGATTTCTCGAAGAATATGGCGACAAATATTTGTCCCAAAACAATCGCCAGTTTAAGGATATCTAAAAACGAAACATTATTTAGAACAGTACAATCATAACTGAATCTTTTCCGCTTTCTTCAGTTATGAGGGCACATGTTTATAACCAGTGATGCTATTCAGCTGGTTCGCATGACCTCGAAAGAACCACCACCTAAAACATTTTTAGCTCAGAAAACCTGCTGTCAAAATACGCATTTAAGTAATTTATCTCTATTTAATTAGTACAATTAATTATTCCTTATATAGGTTTCGAATCGTTTGTTAATTAATTCAGTTTCACTTCTGTTTATTATCTTATTGTAAAGAATTCCAGTCGTTCTTTCTTTCTCAGAAATCCGTAATGAGCAATCAAATTGGATACATATTTTTTTCGTGGTATTAAAGTTAAATCTTCTGATGAAGCAATATGAATCTGAACAGAGGAAGTAATTGACATTATGTTGTAGATGGGAAGGTAAATAAGCAGTGTGCTGAGATGAATTGATCACCATTAGTAAGTTTTGCCTGAACAATAATATTTGCAACAATAATTTATAAATATTCATAAAATTTCTTTACGTAACGCGAAATATATTAATTATAACTGAAGATGAGAAGTATAAAACTAAAATTTACAGGTAAGCTCACCGCCTTGGCTTTGGGAATGTTTTTTGGCTGCTGCTGTTGACCCAGCTACAAGCATTGCTAGGATTGGACACGACAATGTTTCTTTCGATCTGCGAAAGAAAATTCCGGAGCTCTGGAATGTCTTAATAGATAAAAGAGCAGGTAAGTAAAATAGATACATTTTCAGAAGCTCAAAGTTAAAATCATGGAAAGCTTTATGTTTCCATTGCATTCGAAATCAAAATTTTTTGCCAATGCTTATTCTGCCACTAAACCAACAAAGTCGAAATCAGCTTTGCATAACTTAATAATTTTTGCTCTAATATCCAAATTATCTTTCTAAATAATGCAGGATAACTGTGAGGATTAAGTTACGAATAATTTGTAGCTATTACAGCCTATTTACTATTACGTAAACAATTTATTTAAAACAGAATCAAGAAATAATGTTTTTATATTTCAATGTTGCGCTTTAACAGACGGAAATATTAGAACTAAGTACTGAAAAGAACTGCTTAGATTGATCGCTTCTACGAGCCAGCAGCACCGTTATCATTGTCTGCCTAATCTTTCAAAGGAAACATCGTAAAAATGGTTCAAAAATGCATTATCTTATTATTCTTCATTTTAATAGCAATCTGTGTATATTTGTTGTTTCGACATTTTTCTGTAGTTCGAATTCTCAGCCTGTAATGAAGATGTAGGACAACAAGCACCATACAATTTTCTTCAGAAAATTATACCTGTCAGTACTACCTGTAGGGGCAGTAAATTAATTCCTATCTCTTTCAACAACGTTCTTATTACAAAAGTAAGTGTAGTCAATAAAATGTTTTTAATGCATGATATTTTATTATTTGTTGTTGTTGTATTGAGTCATCATTCTGATCTTGATACAGTCTAGATCAAGTCTACGAATTCACCATAACCAAAAGGAAAAGGATTGAGTCTGTTGTTGACCGAGGCTTTGGCCACTGCATACTTGATAGCCAAGGTTGTCCTCCTCCGTTAGAATTTTAATGCAAAACTACTGCAGGGACAAGACCAGAGAGTTTCCTACCGCTGTTCGTTCTTCAACCAAACTCTCGAAAAGACTTTAGACTCGACAAAGACGCATCCATGACTTTCTCAGGATTCGAATCTGGGCCTAAGGTTATGGTAGCCGGCTACTTCACCACCGTGCTAAAAAGAAGGTTTACATTTTGTGTATTGACATAACTAATTTTAGAATTATATTTCTTAATTTAGAAAAAATTTACCACAGTCGAAAAGGAGTTCTGACGAAAGTATACTTTGCTGCTAAAAGTATTACGTCGGTACTTACATTGTTTAGAGCAAGTTGTCATATACTGGAAAAGATAATGTTGTTTTTCTCCTGGTTGCTTTCAAATTATATAAAACTCAGCCTGATTAATGTTAATTAAAATGCCAAAAGCAAATTTCTTGTATAAGGACCTCAAAGATGATGGAAAGTTGAACAATCTAAAGGAGAATGTCTCCTACTAATGCTCATCAGATAGTTTGGCTACCGATAGTAATCAGTTCTGCAAGAATTTTTTTCATATTTAATGCAGCTGAAAGCGAGAATACGCAGTTGCTTCAATCTAATATGTATTTAACGTCTGATTACGCACAGTGATGTGGCTGTTTTCAGCAACCTGTGATGTAGATAAACTTCCAAATGAATTCTTTATGATGATCAATGGCTTCTTTCATTTGGATCCAACAGTGAACGAACGGTAAAATCACTGAACGCTGATAGTTTGATCCAGGTTGGAATCTTACTAGTTTTCTTTAGAAGGTTCTTTACAAAGGAAACGACCCCCATTAAAGAGATTGTCCTCTCATGTCTACTGTAAGTCGGTTTGTCGGTGAACTGTTAATGGTGATTATTTTTTGCTAACAATATTATATAACATTATCCGACAAAATTGCCACGAAAAGTGTGCATATTTTTAGAATATATAAAAACTAGAAAACCCGGCGGTCGTACGAAATGACCGCTGTTCTAGATATTATAAATTGTAATTAAAATGATTTGTGCAAAGGTGTCTGCTAATTCAAACTGAATTACCCAGGGCAGGCGGCGAGGACGCCCCTTTGCTTACTGCCCTACGGTGTTTCCCCCTTCTACTTGCTTAATTGATTAAAGTAGAGTGCAATGAAGGAAACCACTGGCGGTACATTTCCTCCTTTGCTCAGTGGTTTCTTTTTGTCGAGAAAGCCGTTTTTGTGCAGCTTTAGCTCCTTTTCGCTCCTCTTCAGTGCTGTATTTCCTAGGAGGCATTTTTGAAAGAAATTACGTTAAGACGTAGTTTTTATGTAAAACAGATGATTGCCAATGCAAACAAATGCTCACCTTTACCCTGAGACGCTCAATTTGCGTTCAGCCTTAAATTGTTTAAAAAACAGATGATTGGTAATGCAAACAAATGTTCACGTTCCTCCTGACACGCTCAATTTGCGTTCAGTTGTAAACCATTTCAAAAACAGATGATTGCTAATGCAAACAAATGTTCACGTTCCTCCTGACACGCTCAATTTGTGTTCAGTTGTAAACCATTTCAAAAACAGATGATTGCTAATGCAAACAAATGTTCACGTTCCCCCTGACAAGCTCAGTTTGCGTTCAGCTGAAAATTCAGTTTAAAATAGAATGTCGGAATAAAATCGGGCAAAATTTTAAATTCTTTACGCGAAAGGATATTTGGCATAAGAGTTTGGGTAAACCTACTTGATGAGATGTACTACGCACAACTCGTTAGTTGGATTCGTCTCCTTAAATTTCTGAACGTTTGCAAGTTTCTAGGTAATTCACATGTAAATATAGTTAAATGCATAATAAGCAACAATTGTATGAGTTAAAAATATTTAAATACCAGAATAATTTAATTAAAACAATGATTACTGTTGTGATAAAATTTATTTTACTACTTGAATGATGTGGCAACTTCACCCATTGCATAGTACAGTTCCGCAAACAACCAATAAACTATCGGCGACAAACAGACACTTAAGCCGCATATAATAAAGATGAAACCTAGAAAAATTAAAATGTAAAGACAGGATCATGCCTCGGAAACTGACAGAAAGAAAATGACAAGAATCTAGAAGCAACATTTATCATCCACGTGGCATGGCAAATGTTGCCACTACATGAAACATAAGAATTTTAATACATTTTCCACGTGGCCTTCTAAATAGCAGTATGTTAGAATACTGCTATTTGAAGATAAGAATTTTAATTTATATTTCAAATTTAATCAAACAGTTATTGATTAAGAAACAGCGATTTAAAGGCAATAAGCACGATTCTTAATAACTTAAAGCTTTATTTTACATTTTTTTGAATAAGCTATCTATTTTATGTAAATTAAAATACATAGAATCTACAATAACATGTGACTAATAATTTATATAAGGATTTGAACCTTTTTTACAAAATTAAATATGTTTTTAGCATCGTCTGTTACATAACTAGTTTATTTTTTTGATTTCTTAATAACTCGCAATTATGTAGTACAATTATGTGACTCACAATTAGTAAAATTCTTCTAGTTGGAGGAGAAACACACAAGACTAAAATTTGAAACTTAACAGTAACGCAGCTTTAGGTTCGCATAGATTTTGACTAAAACTCTAGGTATTTGGAGGGTGTTCTGACATAGATCTGCCTTCTTCAAAAGCAAAATGTTTTTGAAAAGATGGAAGGCGTGAGAGCCATTTGATATGGAAAGCAATGGGCAAGAAGAAAAGCGAAAAGAAAGTAATGCCATCTTTCGAGGAAAATAATAAAAAAAATAAAATGTGATAAAACCGAAATGTAAAAGTTCTGAAAGTTTTTGGAAGAATTGGAATGGAATTAATGCCAGTAATTAAAACAGAAACGTTTTGTGAACGTGAAAGCTTTCAAGGGAAATGTAGTTCAACATAGGAAGAAGCTTTATGAATAGTTTTCACTGAATCAAAATAAAAAATTTGTGATAAGTACCCAGCTATTGAAATTTTGTTTTTCGAACATATGACTTCTGTTCCTTCATGCAAAAGTTTACTGTTGCTTGAGTCTGGACGATATATTTGAAACAATACAATCATGATATGCTATAAATTCTTAATATTTAAAACCAGAGGTGAGATTTTAAATAATCTGACAACAAATTGGACTGACTGATTGAAGAATTGAATGGTAAGACAAGAATGTTATTATGATTATTTTTAAAAGTGGAGGAGAAAAATTAGGCAGGAGGAAACCATTCTAAAGCCTTTTTTCAGTAATCGGAGAGAAAATTCTTTACCAATCGTAATCAATTTCAGATAACAGATTTTCGGAGAAAGCAGAGATTCTGAAGAACAAATTTTAGAAAAATGATGCGTTTAAGAGTAAAAAAATATTTTTTTGAGCAGGCGGACGTGATTTCGCACAGATGGGCTAAAAACAAGTAACGTTTTGCTAATGCGAAGTAAAAAATGGAGTTATTAGATTCAGTTTCAAACACGAACTGGATGAATGAATCATAAAAATTTATGACAGAAGAAATCTTTAAAATAAACGAAGAAGTAATTCAATGTAAAAATTAACACAAGTAAATAGAAAATGACTGTAGTGGAACAAATCCAACATTACAAGTGAAAGGAAATCGTCCCTGATGACAGTGGAACAAATTCAACATTAGCAAAGTTATAATCAACACTGGCTAGTGATATTTTCACCTTTATTTGTGCTGATAAATAAAAAATAACAAATCATAAATGTTGAACTATTCATGGTATAGTTTAATCCGAAAGTCGGCAAGCGTTTTCTCGAAAGAACAGTTTCAGACTTTAAAAGTTTAGGTTCGGAGGGCCAAAAAGAAAAAGGTTAAAAAAGTTTTTAATTTTACATAGGTAACGCATTTTTGATATTTTTACATAGGTGCTGACAAAAAGGAACGAAAAGAAAAGAATAACATATCTTTATTTGTTGGTAAACGTATTATAGAACAATTGTACTAATATACTATTGCGATGGAGATGATTATTTTTCCTGAAATTATATTTCGTCACACTGGAGTTCGAAGCCACTGCTTCCTTACCGTTGTTTTGAAATTTTCATTTGTCAATAATGATCTGCATTGCGGATTTACATACTTTATTTTCGAATATCTCCTTTTACATTGTTAAGTATTGCTAAATGCACATGTAAATTCCGGCGCATATAATTTTAATCGACCATATATATCTTCAGAAAGATGTTTATAAAATTGAATTTGATTAATTTCTTTAGGCATCATTTTTTGCATATCATCGTTTTGAAGATCAATCACTTCCATTTGACAGAAGCTTCCCAGTTGTACAGTCAAATGGATTTTGAGACATGAAAATGAGTTTAATCCTAGTATACGGTACACAAGAGATTTGGCGAAATCGGGAGGCTATAAAGTTTAAACGCGTCATTTTAGTGTTGGCGACAATTTTCAAAATCGCGCCAAAGTCGTACCATATACTAGGATTTAACCATAAAAATGTCTTCTGCATTTGCATCAAGATCCCAAAAGTGTGGTTATAACTGTCATTTAAATTCAGAAAATATAACCGCTGCAAATGTTTTTAGGAATAAAAATTTCGCTAAAATTTGAAACATTTTACAACAGGAAAAATGGTCAAACTTGTTTAATAAGAACTGTATTTTAAACAATGCAAATTTTCGACTATATGACTTTATGACAGAATACGTTTCGCGTATAAATACAGTATTCTAGTGTAAGTCTAAGATAAATTCGTTAAAATATCTCAGGATATTTGTAGAAAATGCTAATTAATATAGCCACTAGCTTTTACCCGCGGTTTCGCTCGCGTTGATGCTCTTAAATATGTTTCAAAGACTAATAATAAAAAAAACTCAAATCAAATAAAAGGATTTGATTTTTTTTTCGTATTGCCTGACCAGGATAATCAGGATAAAATTTTAATTACTAATTTTTTAAGTTAAAAATACACTTCGCGTAAAATTTCTGTAAATACTGCCCTTCTTCATTGAGATAAAAAGAAATCCATATTGATGTCACTGAGACGCTATTCTGCATAATTTTTAAAATCTGATTTGGACATATCAAACATTGCAATCTCATCTTATGGTTTTTTTTTTGATTTTACTAAAAAATTCTAAAATAAAATATAATTTAAAAAACTGTAAAACATGCTTTAGCAAGATACCTCACTACAAAAATAAATAGTTTTTCATTACCAAGATTTCAAAAAGTTTAAAGTATTAACAAAACGTTAAAAACATTTAATTCATTTGAACTTTTAAACGAAACACACGGAATGAAAAACGCGCAGACCAGCTTTTACATTGTTTAACTTATCGTTATGAAACTTTCAACATTTAATGGTTATACAACGACAATCATTTTAAGCTAGAAAGCCTATTATATGGTTTAAGTTTCAACAGATAATTTACATTTTATAGCCTATAACCTTTTCTAATATATCAAAAATATTTCTTGAAAATTTCATGATGATCGGTTAATTAATTAAGGTGTGAAAGCGTAACAAACAAACAAACAAACTCACATTCGCATTCATAATATTAGTTAGGATTCATTGTTCGAGAATAGAGATTATGTGGTACTTTTTCCTATTTACAAACATTTCTATTATTTCTGTGAGTTAACAAAAAATTCTCAGTAAAATGTTCCATTGGTAATCCATCGAACTACTGCATGGTACGGCAAGTCAGGATATTCGGCTTCTATGTCTAAAAACAAATCACGGAACTGGCAATGGTTAAGTTCTATTCCAACACACGGTTGCCATATTAAGCAACAAATACAACTAATTGGGTGGCTCCAGCGAATTGTATTCTATGGTTTTTATACAGAGCTGTGTTAATAGCGAACGACTCTGAAATCCTTCGAATTAAAAAAAAAATTGGTTTAGCAAAATTATTATGAAGTTTTTTTGAAGTATATATATATATATATATATACAGACCAATTCTGTTACTCCGCTCGCGGAGCTCAGTTATTTTTATTCTTATATGTTGGTAAATTGTGTATTTTTTACTTTAAAATGAATTGAAAATTGAATTATGTTGTTCGTATCTTCCGGTTAACGTTTTTACGCGTTTAGTTAATCTGCATGCGATATTTGTAGAATTATCAACAATTTGAAAGTTGTTTAAGAGCATCTAAGCCTAATTTTATTTACCATAGCAACATTAATTGTTTACATTTGAAACTTAGCAGAATAGTAAATAAATTCTTTCTGAACCTTCAGTGTCTTTTTGCGGAGTGGGACCGAAAGGAAACTTTTAGTTTTGAGCACCGAAAAATCTGCCTTTTTGCCTGCTGCCCGAATTCCTTGTTTTCTCTCAGAAATTGAATTTTAATTGTAAAAATTGTTTTTTTTAATTGTTTTAACCGCCCTTGGTATTTTACGTTTTCCTATAGCTTTCAATTTTTAATGAAAATATTTTGAGTTTTTATGTATTTTTGCCTTGCGGCGAAGTGAGAACTGAATTAATTGAATGGCAAATATATCTGTAATGAAATTCGAGGAAATAAGTGTTTCGTATTAGCAGCAAATATTGTCTCTAGTCTGTCTCTGAAAGAGGAGAATGTTTACGAGTAGCGCATGCGCATTAGGTAAACTGCGCTGAATCGTCTGTGAGAAACTGTTTCGCTTTTATTTGTTTAATTTCTTTTATACATCGTTTTAGATTTATTATAACATTTAAATAGAACAGGTGGCAACGACTAGATAATTCTTCAAATGATATAATTTTCGTGCATTCTGAGTTATAAAATGGATGAGATGTAACGCTATTAAGTGAACCTAGCGCTAGAATGTCGCTATGGTAAGTAAATATAGTGAATTTAAAAAAGTGCATATATTCTAGTTTATGCACTATCGACGAAGTAGATTTAATTCGTTTCAATAAGTTTAAAGAAAATGCAGAAAAAAATACGTATAATTTAATATTCCGTACAAGGAAGTCATGTGGTGTGCGCATCAGCTTTTTTCTTTAAAGCATTTATTTGTATATGAAGTATATTTACTTGATACTTCTCTAAGTAAATACCTTTCGGCTTGCTCAAATTCTTCAATAGTTATAGGGCCAGACATATTTTATTTGTTTTTGCAATTATATAAAAAACTTAATAAAACTAAAAATTCGTATTAGCTAATGTAAATTATTATTTAGAGAGAAAAAAAATGGTTAACAAACTGACTTGTCATAGAAAGAACTAATTTTGTGTTGGATAATATTTTAAGTTCAGTCGGTTCTTTTTCGGTTGAATCCATTTGTTTTGTGCTGAAAACATCAGAGGGGACTTTTTTAACAGCAACAGCCCTGACTACCAAATACCCCTGACGACCCTGACCACCAAATATCCTGACCGCCCTGACCTACAGATACTTGCGGTCAGAAAAATCAACACCATGAGCTATTATAGATCAGCAGTATTTTCACTAGATGAAATATGGCTCCAATGATAATTTGGCGCAAGAGATTGAATATTAGACATTCGATTTTCTGCAGAAGTTTTGAGTCGATGAGGGAGTAAATTTATCCAGACGAGAGAGATAGTGAAGTCCGAAAACAATAGAATTTTGTCAATTCATTTTAAGGAAGAGATGATTTTGTTGAGAAGTTGTGAGAGTTTCATTTGAGGCATTGAAGTTTCATTGAAGATTTGAGAGTTTCATTGAAGACAATTCAATTCTAACAGACAGACCAATACTAACAAGAAGATAGCTCGAGTTGAGGAATAGAACTTCTTTTTAAAGGCTAAATTCTTGATTTGTTGGCAAGCAATTTAGTTTGTTCAATTTTGCTATGTTCGCCGATAACATCGCGGAGAAAACAACGCAAGGCGAAAACGTAGTGGCACAAAAGATCGTGGGAGAAAATAAAGCAAAGACAAAACATAGCAGCTCTAAAACATCGCGGTGCAAAACATCGGCCTCGAAAATAAAGCGGTTCGAAAACTTTGCAGTTTAAAAACATCGCAGTCGAAAATATCGTGGTAAAAAATAAAGCACCTACACATCATCGCATGACGATAACATGGCAGACATGCGTTTTTCAGGCTTTAGAAATTTTAAAATTTACTGTTTGTTTGCTAATTGTAATAACTCGCATGTGAGCGCAAGATGGAAAGAAGGATAATTTTCACTTTCATATTTTTTATTAACTAACACATATTTGCTGGAAATGTAAAATGGAACCTTAAGCTGTAAGGTTTTAGTTAAACTAACAAAGTTTTATTTTAATTTATACTTTTCTATCTGTTCTCATTTCAACTTCCCGTTAGAAGAAGCGTGCGTTTTCAGCTTATGCTAATTTGAAGTGGAGCCAAGTTATATTTAAGCGAGAGGTAGGAACCTCTTAGTGTGAGAGAGCTTTTAGTCTCAGACCACGGTCACTCTATTCGACGTTCACCTGACTAGCTAGCATTTAAATTCTAAGCCGTAGCGCTTTTACGTGATTGCTTATTGAAGTAATTCCAAGTGCGTCAGTATTAGTTAAATCTTGCTACGTACCATTTAGTTAAGAGGCCAACCTCGCTTATAGCTCTGTGAGCAAAGACTACTCAATTTCTATTTAGTTTTAGTTTAAATTTATCTGTATCTTCATTTTAGACCCAAGTGTGGTCTCTACTTTCTGTATCCCTCCCGAGTTGGGAAGTGGTTGTAAATAATTGTGATTTAATAAAAGAGGATTTTAAATCCCTTTCCAGTGCAGTTCTTCTACCACTTAATCACAGTATTCTACCACAGAACATAGCTGCATTCAGCTCTCTGTTCCAGATCAGGACTTTAAGCTGTCACGAAGATGTTTGCCAAGAATATGCACCGAACACTCAGTCCTGACAAAGCATAAAAAATTAACGCAACATTTAGCACTTAATTTTAAATTAACACTGTTAACTAACAAAGATCATTAATGAATTATTTTTTATAAAGTTTTGCTGGTAATTTTTCACGAAAAGTGTAATTTAAAAAAGAATAGAAAAAGGAAGATAAATAACTGCGTGAACTTATCTATAAAAAATTTCTAAGTTAATTATGATATTATTTTCTTCACTTTTGTTAATCTGATACTCTTATAGAAAATTATTTCTTGTTTCTTTTAAATGTCTTTTTTTTTAGAAATTTATTAGTTAATAAAAAATATGAAAGTAAAAATTATTCTTCTTTCCACCTTGATCTCATAAATCATTATGCGAATATCCATTAACAATTATTAAAGCCTGAGAAACGCATTCTTGCGATGTTATCGTCATGCGATGTTTTGTAGGTACTTTATTTTTTACCACGACATTATCGACGACGATGCTTTTAAACTGCGAAGTTTTTGATCCGCTTTATTTTCGACGATGGTATTTTGTACCACCATGTTTTAGAATTGCGATGTTTCCTTTTTGCTTTATTTTTTCCCTCGATATTTTGTACCACGACCTTTTCGCCTTGCGTTGTTTTCTCCGTCACGTTTTCGTCCGCGATGTTTTCGGCTGTTACCGCAGAAATGGAAATGTCCTCAAAACCGAGTAAAACACTAAATTGAGAATCATCCTTCAAGATGTGCTCTTAATTTCCGTTTCTTTTAAGGTACGAACAAAACGGTGCCATTAATTTCTCATTTGATCAATAAGTTTATTGTCTCACTGAATATTCTCCAGTGAAAGCTTCTGGAGAAAGATTTTAACTTTAGCTATAACGGGTCCAATAAATGCGAAAGGTTCATACAGTTTCGCAATAGTTAATAAAATATCTCGTCTGATATAAGCATCTTGCAGGAGAACTTTAAAAACTTTAAAAACAAATGTATCTTCTTTCCAATTCCAAACCATACATAATGTTTTAGCAGAATATTTTTCAGTCTGAACAAATAAATCTTCACAGTTTTGTCTTTCTATTTCTAGAAGCTCATTGCAGTCAGAATTCCATTTATGTATGTAGAGTATTGCCACATGATTTGAACATTTTAATTAATTTATCTTTAAGAATTTTGTTGGTTTCGATGTCGTGGCTACCGCTTTAAATATAAGCCATACATGACAGTGCCGCTTCAGCAGTCAGAAAATGCAACTTCGGCAGCTAATAGAAATTTAGCAGAGTCATCTAAACTCATTCTTTCACTATTCTACTGACTAAAAATGGCGCATAGTTTGTGCCATAAGTCACTGTATTCAGTTTGCACGCTAGGGGAATCTCATGTTTTGCCCTTTTCCACAAAATCCTTAACAAATCTCACTGGGATCCTTTTATCAAAATTTCTATAAACATTTGTTTAAAATCAGCTGTCAGAATTATTTTATGCTTTCGAAATCTTAATATAGTTTAAAAAATCATCATGCACTTTTCCAGCAACAAGCATATCATTCAAACTTCAACCAGAAGTGGCCCAAGAGCAAATCTGACAGAAATTGCAATTCTTATTATTTTATGGCAACAGCAGACAACCAAATGCGAATATGCTTCCACAGTAACATCATATGCTACCATTATTCACAACTTCTCAACTCGACTATCGGCTGTTGTGTCAGAGAGCGCAGTTTTATTTGCTTTAATTTTTTTTAATGTAAAAAAATAGTGAACAGCTGGCGGAGTTGGCCTGGCGGCAGTAATCTGCCAAACTCTGCTTTAAGCAACGCGAAGCTATTTACCTCAAGTATTTAAGAAAAAATCTTTATTATCTTTTTTAGGTACTTATGTATTTTTGCAACTACCTTGGAGCAATCTGCCAATTTTTTACTCATATTAGGTGCAAGTTGGTGCCTTTCGCGAATTTTTTTGGAAAGGTTCCCATACCATCAATTTTTATCGAAAGTCTGCAGGCACTGTCAACACTGAGACTAGAAAACCCGGCAGTCCTACGAAATGACCGCTGTTCTAGATATTATAAATTGTAATTAAAATGATTTGTGCAAAGGTTTCTGCTAATTCAAACTGAACTACCTAGGGCAGGTGGCGAGGACGCACCTTTGCTTACTGCCCCACAGGGTTTCCCCCTTTTATTTGCTTAATTGCTTAAAGTGAAGTGCAATGAAGGAAACCACTGGCGGTAATTTTTTTTCTCTGCTCAGTGGTTTTTTTTATCGAGAAAAACGTTTTTGTGCAGCTTTAGCTCCTTTTGTCTCCTCTTCAGTGCTGTATTTTCTAGGAGGCATTCTTAAAAGAAATTACGTTAAGACGTAGTTTTTGTGTAAAACAGATGATTGTCAATGCAAACAAATGTTCACCTTCCCCCTGACACGCTCAATTTGCGTTCAGTTGTAAACCATTTCAAAAACAGATGATTGCTAATGCAAACAAATGTTCACCTTCCCCATGACACGCTCAATTTGCGTTCAGCTGAATATTCAGCTTAAAATACAATGTCAGAATAAAATCGGGCAACATTTTAAACTCTTTACGCGAAAGGATAAATAGCATAGCTGTTTGGGTAAACTACCTGATGAGATGTGCTACGCACAACTAGTTAGTTGGTTTCGTCTCTTTTTACACTGCTCGACATTGAAAGTGCAACACCAAGAAGGAGTGGTTAGAAAGTGATGAAATTTGTAAAAAAGACAGAGACAGCAAGAAGCAATTTATTTCAAAATGATAGTCAGAATACAGAGCGAGAACGGTGTCGGTTCAGTAGGATGTAGGACCACCGCGGACAGCGATGCACGAAGAACACGTCTAGGCATAGAGTCAAGAGTGCGGATGGTGTCCTGAGGGATGGCTCTCTATTCCCTTTCAACCATTTGCCCCAGTTCGTCTTCTGAACGAGGTAAGGACAGAGTTTGCAAACGGCGTTTAATCACATTCCACACATGTTCGATTGGTGACAGGTCAGGAGGGTACGGTGTCCAGGGAAGCATCTGTATACCTTGCAGAGCATGTTGGCAGATGCGAGCACTGTGTGGTCGGGCGTTATCCTGC
>KK122172.1:55780-67637 GCA_000611955.2 Stegodyphus mimosarum
CCGATGAAAACACGATGCAGAACAATAAAAAGCACAATTTATTTACAGGAATCACTATTTACAGCACAGTTCCAAAATCACCTTTAAAAGCGTCGAAAATCTACAATAAATACGCTGAAACAATCAGCAACAGAGCTTCAGGCTGTAACTGTACAGGTAACTTCACGGCAACACTAAACTTATAATAAACACCGTGGAACAATCACCAATCCACTGTCAAGCTATACTGTAAAGATAGCTTCACGGCAAAGCACTACTCGATTGCTTTCCGTTCACAGAACTCTCGCGTAGCTTAGCACTCACAGTAAGCACAACGCTCACACTACTTCACAATCTCTTCGCAACTCTGCTCGCAACAACTAACAACTCAGAAACGCAAGGGTTTATATAGTTTTTCTTTAAGTTCGACACGTTTCGAGAAATATCTCGACAGGAAGTTATTCTAGAAGCTTCCCGATTGGACCATGGGATATCGCCTATTTGGTCGCCAAATGGGCGATAAAGTCGCCAATCTGGCAACCCCACCATACACTATTTTATGGCAACCCTAGTGCTATGCCGGAAAGCTTACATACAGGCGCAACCGAATTTTTCGTAACAATACATTTTAATTAAATAAAGATTATGTGATATATTAAAGAAATAAAAACACTTACATTCTTCGTCTTAAAAAACATCAGAGAATTGCAGAGACTCGACATAGTGCAAACCTCAGCAACATCGGCACTCCGCCATACTCATCTCCATATTCCTTTAGAGATTTTTGTTCCAAAATTTGTATTTCTGCAGAAATTTTACTGCACTTTGTTTCATTCTGGAAAATTTCACAAACGCATTATTTTAAAATTATGTTTAGGGCAGAAAATATCACGATTTATTTAAAAAAACTGGAAGACAATCAAAAGAGTGTATATAAGAATGACGATTTTGCTTGATTAAAGGACTCATATGCGAATGGCTGCCAGAGTTTGCCACATACTGAAAATTTGGCGTCTTCTACGAGAGTGGTTGCAATAATACATAAGTACCTTTTTTATTACCGTAAAAAAGCTCAAGAGTATTAGGAACATATCAAATACAGAACCGGAATACCATATTTCAAATAATTTTACTTCTAAACAATACATATAAATTTCAACAAATAACGACTGAAAGGATTGCATGCTATTGAAGTCACCATAAACTGTATAATGCAATTTAAACAAAGTGATATAATTAATATGGAAATGAAATGATGTAACCTTACTTCTTATTTTCTATGATGAAGACTGTGAGGATTATCGCAAGGAAGAAAGAAAAAAAGCATATGAAGAGAATCAAGCCGAAATAAATCAAACTGCAGAAATGAAGTGCAAAAAGCAACAAGAGCTACACCAGGCCAGCGTACGCAAACAGATGCACGTAAGATGCCTTAGACGATTCAGAACTATTTTTCAGCTTCAACCTTTAAACATTTAGGTAAAATAATAAACTTTTGCAGAGAGGAGGGAAAAGGATTTTTTTTACTTACAGGACAACAGATACCAAGCATTTTGCTCTAGAAAGATACACTCACGTTTGTGAAAATTGCAACACCAAGAAGGAATCGTCATAATTGAATGCAATTTAATACACAGTTGAGTGGTAGTGGTACAAATAAATGATTAAATGTTCAAAGCAAACAAACAAGAACAAGAGATCAGAATCAGTATTTTGTGTGGCCACCACGCGCCGCAATAAGTGCTGCTACACGACGTGGCATGGAGTCAAACAAAGTTTGAATGTCTGACTGAGGAAGAGCATTCCATATCGTTTGTACGCGTACCCAAAGTTCGTCTGCAGACGCAACAGGACGAGGATCACGAGCAAGACGCCGACCAATGACATCCCACACATGTTCAATTGGCGACATATCCGGGGAACACGCAGGCCAAGGAAGAAGCTGTACCTGCTGCGCTGCAAAGAAGGATTTAACAATCCGAGCAGTATGAGGGCGGGCATTGTCCTGTTGAAATACAGCGCCTGGCAAGCTTTGAAGGAAGGGAACAGCTTCGGGCTGTAGAACTTCACGGATATACCGGTTGCTGTTCAG
The DNA here is from genome assembly GCA_000611955.2 of Stegodyphus mimosarum. Taxonomy (NCBI): domain Eukaryota; kingdom Metazoa; phylum Arthropoda; class Arachnida; order Araneae; family Eresidae; genus Stegodyphus; species Stegodyphus mimosarum. Next base: position 57,852 of record KK122172.1, read on the forward strand.
ATTGCCCACAATTCGTAGCAATTGAGATCGTCTATGATATGCTATGGCGCCCCAGACCATAACTCCGGGTGTTCGTCCACTGTGGCGTTCGATAATGCACTCCGGAAGGTGGCGTTCACCGGCATAGCGTCTGACACGAATGCGGCCATCATGGTACCACAAATTAAAGCGGGATTCGTCAGAAAACACGACATGCTGCCAATCAGCACGCCAGTCTCTATGCTGATTGGCCCATTGTAGCCGCAGGCGGCGATGGTCGTGCGTTAGGGGGATCCTGTATAAAGGAGTCCGTGCGCGCAGTCCACACTGCAGCAGACGTCTACGAATTGATGAAGCACACAATGAAACACCTGTAGCTATTGACCACAGTGCTGCCAATTGTCTAGAGGAAGCTGTACGGTCCGTCCGCGCCATGCGGACCAGGTGTCTATCATCGCGAGCTGACGTCACATTTCGGGGTCCACTCCCGGATTTCCGAGTTGTCCGACACTCGTCCGTCCACTGCTTCCAAACGCGCATCACTGTGCTGCTGTTACGCTGCACACGAGAGGCTACTGCACGATACGACAATCCAGCTTCACGAAGGCCGATGATTCTCCCTCGTTCAAACTCTGTAAGTTGTTCAAATCTCGCTCTCTTTCGTCGACGAGGCATAAGTACAGATTGAGTTAACGTTTACCACTAGCAGATAACCACCGATAACCATACACGCCTCGCTACAGCCGTCTATTTATTCCGATCCATCAGCCGTTCAGAGGGCGCTGCTCAGCTTACGCACGCGCTACGGATTTGCAATTCTAATCATTTGCATATCATGCGCTACTTTGCATTTCCTGAAAATTTCAGCTCACTCGCGTAAGTCCTTCATGGTGTTGCAATTTTCACAAACGTGAGTGTATATGCGCCGATCTGAATTTCCAGAAAGAAAACGCACTTTCCCAATCGCTCATTTTAGTTAAGTTAAAATGAAAACCACACGCTTGTATAAAAAGAAACGAACACATTTAATTTAAAGGTGGATAATAGGTAGCCTTGGCTCATGTACCCTTGTAGAGACATTAGGTATTTTTTTGAAAGCAGAAGATGGGAGAAATGAGCCATGCCCTCGCCGGGACTCGAAACTAGGGCTTCTGGAATACGCGCCGAGTGTATTGGCCATTGCACCAAGAAGGCATGCTAAGAAGGAGGGAGAAATACCTTATATACTCCACCTTTTAAAGGGCGACTGGAGATAAGGAGAAAATGTTGTTTAAAACATTTTTTAAATTGATAATATTGTTAAATTTATGTTCTGTAAATTTAAAATCAGCTGCATTTGATTGTAACTTCAACCTTTTGCATTCATTCGCTGTTTGCCCGATACAAACTAGGAGCGCTCGTAAAGAAGCTCCGGGATACTGTACAAGATGAAATAAATTTATTAAGCTACTTTCCTCTTAATCCTGTATTGTGACAAAGGTATATTTGTATGGTGGACAGTTAGATGTAATTCATAGCAGATTTTAAATCATTGTCTGTTTTATTCCATTTCATTATAAATTTCTATTTCGATAAAAAAAATGTATTTGTTTTCCGAAGCATTTGGTTTCGATTTACATAGTTAGGTGGAGAACAGTGATTCGGAAATATATATATTTACATTAAACTTACTCCAAACTCACATTTTTTAAAAACCAATAACTTAACTACTAACTTTAAAAATTAGGAACTTTCAAAATTTATGAGATTAGCTTATCTCTGCAGCTTCTTTCAGTGTTTTTAAAACTATTATTTCTATTTATGAATAGCTTGCATGATTTATTTTCAATCCTGTTTTTTAGTTAGAAGATCAAGAAAGAAAACTCATAGAAAAGGAGAAAAGAATGGAAAATGAGAGAGTTGCTTCAGCAATCGAGCAAATGAAAAAAGAACAAATGAGGATCAATAGAATAATTCAGGAAAAGTATGCTTTAACTTAAACATTTATAAATGCTATAATTTATACTACAGTTATTTTTAAGGTTACTTTTTAAACGAGGAGACTGAATTAGTGTTGAACAGTAAAACCAAGTTAAGTTCATCTTTAAACTGGCTTCGAATTATTAAGAAACATGTATAATGCATTTCGCACAAACATTTTGAAGAAGACTGACACAAAACCCTATTAAAAGGCAATCCTGAGCATAAAATTATCTTAAATTTATGTAAATATTTGAACTTATTTGATTTTATTTTGACTATATGTATTTTTATAGTATTATGTATTTCACTTATTTATTTATGTACTCACTTTTGCAAAAGAATCTAAGCACTAAGAAGGACTTTTGCGATCATGACGAAGTTTGGTATGCAAAAATATCTTCATCGAACATGCAACTGATCAAAGTTTCAAGGCAAATGAAAACAGGAATTGCGATCACAGTGCGCATTTCTACTGCGCGATTCGCGAAGTATAAAACCAGTAGCAAAGGAGGAAAATTTATCTTTTTTTGTTGCTGCGATTGTAATTCCGTAAAGAAGCAACTAAAGATGGCATTACGACGATATCGAAGACCTTACAGGCAACTCAACGACTTCGAACGTGGTCGCATTGTACGGTTGTGTGAAGATGAGTGGTCATACCGATAGGCCGCCACCTGCAGCGTACAGACACTGCTGTGCAAAGATGTTGGCAGCAACAGTTGCTACAAGGAAATTGCCGACGAAATGAAGGCTCTGGAAGGCCAATTAGCGCAAATGCGAGGCAAGATAGGATGATTGTTCGCCAGGCCCGAACCGCACCAACGGTATCATTACCGACTATTCAGCGCATTACAGCCACGTCTATACCTCCCGTGGTACCGTCCACCATCTCACGGCGTTTGTCTGAGGCGAGGTTTCGCTCACAGAGGCCTTTAAGACCTTTGCCTTTGACCCCACAACATCGGCGAATCGTATGAAGTAGTGTCGCAGCCGATCATCATGGCTGCCATCAGACTGGCATCGTATAGCGTTCAACGTTGAATCCCGCTTTACTCTTGAAGCAGATGACTACAGTATTCGCGTCTGGAGAGGATGGGGCCAGCGGTTTCAATCGGCCTTTATTTTACAAAGCCATACGGCTATAACCTCTGGTGTGATTGTGTGGGGCGCTGTTTCTTATGACAACAAGTCATCTTTAGTCATCCTCCGTACATCTTTAACAGCTCAGCGATATGTTGATACCATCCAGTTGCATTACCCTTCATGGCACGTCATCCTGGGGCCATTTTCCAACAAGATAATGCCAGGCCACATACCGCTCGCATATCTTCAGATTGTCTCCGCGCGGTTGATACTGTTCCTTGGCCAGCTAGGTCACTAGATCTGAAGCGATAACTAATGAATGACTAGCAGGAGGACATTAGAAACCTCAACCACTCCTTGGCTCGACGAATTAAAGCATCTATTATTTACTTCAATAAATGCCAATTTCTTTTTATTAATACGGCATAGGTTTCAAGGAAATCGCTACGAATCATAACCTCCAATAATATTTTGTTAGATTTACATTTTATGACCTTAGTCATCATTTTATGAAAGAAAAGGTTTTACAAAATTTGTTTAGTACGAAGTCTACTTTATAAATTATTGGATGTGTTGTATATTTCCATCAATATTGCAGTGAAAGTAAAAAATTGTTGTAAAAAAACTTTACCATTAAACTGTACAACCGAAAGTATATTTATCCTAAAGAATGTTTGAATTATTGTAATAAAATTAACTGTTATATTGTAGAGTTAATACACGGGTAAACTTGCCAATTTTTTCTCTTCTGATGAAAATGAATAATAGCTTACATAATGAAACATCAGTGTTTGTTTAAGTATATGTTTAAATATATTGCTGAAGTGTTCAATATGCTTCAATACCTTTTTAGTTCCTTATCAATATGTGTAATAATCAACTTTCTCAGTGCCTTCAGAAGTGCAATAGGATGCAGGTATATGCGCTACGTAGTGCGTAATTGCATTTTACTAGCTCAAAAGACAATTAAAATTCAAAATTCGAAGTATAATTCTTATAGGCTGCGTAACGTATTCTCACGGCAGTAAAATCAGCAAACCGGAAGTAGAATCAACGTAAATACAGAGCATTCTGTACTACACTCACGTTTGTGAAAATTGCAACACCAAGAAGGAATCGTCATAATTGAATGCAATTTAATACACAGTTGAGTGGTAGTGGTACAAATAAATGATTAAATGTTCAAAGCAAACAAACAAGAACAAGAGATCAGAATCAGTATTTTGTGTGGCGACCACGCGCCGCAATAAGTGCTGCTACACGACGTGGCATGGAGTCAAACAAAGTTTGAATGTCTGACTGAGGAAGAGCATTCCATATCGTTTGTACGCGTACCCAAAGTTCGTCTGCAGACGCAACAGGACGAGGATCACGAGCAAGACGCCGACCAATGACATCCCACACATGTTCAATTGGCGACATATCCGGGGAACACGCAGGCCAAGGAAGAAGCTGTACCTGCTGCGCTGCAAAGAAGGATTTAACAATCCGAGCAGTATGAGGGCGGGCATTGTCCTGTTGAAATACAGCGCCTGGCAAGCTTTGAAGGAAGGGAACAGCTTCGGGCTGTAGAACTTCACGGATATACCGGTTGCTGTTCAGATTGCCCACAATTCGTAGCAATTGAGATCGTCTATGATATGCTATGGCGCCCCAGACCATAACTCCGGGTGTTCGTCCACTGTGGCGTTCGATAATGCACTCCGGAAGGTGGCGTTCACCGGCATAGCGTCTGACACGAATGCGGCCATCATGGTACCACAAATTAAAGCGGGATTCGTCAGAAAACACGACATGCTGCCAATCAGCACGCCAGTCTCTATGCTGATTGGCCCATTGTAGCCGCAGGCGGCGATGGTCGTGCGTTAGGGGGATCCTGTATAAAGGAGTCCGTGCGCGCAGTCCACACTGCAGCAGACGTCTACGAATTGATGAAGCACACAATGAAACACCTGTAGCTATTGACCACAGTGCTGCCAATTGTCTAGAGGAAGCTGTACGGTCCGTCCGCGCCATGCGGACCAGGTGTCTATCATCGCGAGCTGACGTCACATTTCGGGGTCCACTCCCGGATTTCCGAGTTGTCCGACACTCGTCCGTCCACTGCTTCCAAACGCGCATCACTGTGCTGCTGTTACGCTGCACACGAGAGGCTACTGCACGATACGACAATCCAGCTTCACGAAGGCCGATGATTCTCCCTCGTTCAAACTCTGTAAGTTGTTCAAATCTCGCTCTCTTTCGTCGACGAGGCATAAGTACAGATTGAGTTAACGTTTACCACTAGCAGATAACCACCGATAACCATACACGCCTCGCTACAGCCGTCTATTTATTCGGATCCATCAGCCGTTCAGAGGGCGCTGCTCAGCATACGCATGCGCTACGGATTTGCAATTCTAATCATTTGCATATCATGCGCTACTTTGCATTTCCTGAAAATTTCAGCTCACTCGCGTAAGTCCTTCATGGTGTTGCAATTTTCACAAACGTGAGTGTATATGAACTCCACGGGAACGCAATACAGTTCGTATCTTATCAACTTTCTTCAAAAAAGCGTTTGAAGAAAGCTGTATGGCGCCATAGTATAAAAATATATCTTTTCTTTTCAATTGAAAATACTCGCTTTAATTGTTGGAAATAAGTACTTAAATAATGAACTCACTGAGATATAACGGCAATGAGTGTACTTCTTCCCAAACTATCAAGAAAAAGAAATTATTTAGTGAGCGTGAACCTTTTCTTGCGTTAAAATTAGCATGTGTAAGTGCTATTGACGTCATGGTTGTCCAAAGTGGATACGGACCTTCTCCTCAATGCTCCGTTTTTGGCTAGGATTTTCAATTTTGACTACTTAGGCTTTTAATGTAATTTTGAACGTTCTTTATACATTTCAACGTGGCTTTTCGACTCATCCTGCATCCCTTTTATAATAAGTACACATATATGAATGTGTAAGGACATTAGGTAGTTTTTGAAAGCAGGAAAGATGAAAAATGAGCAATACCATCGCTGGAACTAGAACCACGGACCTCTCGAATACGTGTCGAGTGTGCTCACCACTATACCACAGAGGCATGCTAAGAAAGCAGGAGAAATACCTTATATACTCCCCCTTTCAAAGGGTGACTGGGTATTAGGGCACCCAATCGCCAAATTCTGGTGGTGGAGAATCATCATTCACCACATTTTAGTTCGAGCGCCACTGTAGGGACATTAGATTACTTTGAAGCAGGAGAGATGAAAAATGAGCAATGCCCTTGCCGAGACTGAAACCACGGACCTCTCGAATACGCGTCGAGTGTGCTGACTACTACACCACGAAGGCATGTCAAGAAGACAGGAGAAATACCTTATAAATGAATAGCTTCATTGACATGAAATATCTGTATTACACAAAGTGTTAAAAATGTCCATCAGCGCCATTCAGAAAATATTCAATTCAACGTTACATATTTACAAAAGCAGTTGTAAAATAACTTTTCTAGTCGTTTTCCAAAGTCATTTGTTTAGTTGAATGTGGCAAAGCACACAAGGGTTTCCTGGTATTAAAAAGTCGGTTGGTGTTAAGTCAGTCAACACTGGCGGCCTTCAGTTTTCCGAAATTAATATAGCTCCAAATTGAAGAGCTTGCAGCAAGAAGAGCCCCGCTCAACTTACGTAGATTTTGTGTTCATGGGTCATTTTTGTTAAAAAAAATTGTTCTTTACATTGGAGTAAAAAGCCATTGGAGTAGCCGTAAAAAATCCTTTTTATTAGCGCTTTTAATGCGGACAAGTGTTTAGAATCTTAAGTTAAAACATGAAGTTTTGAGACGCTTTTTTAATTTTCTGAAAATTTAAAAATGTGGAACTGGGCCTTTCTTGGTGCAAGCCGTTCAGTTTTGGATTTCTGCCTTACCTCCATGCGGGGTTTGTGCACGTAGGTGTCACTGTCCATCAAGCTAGTAGTTTACAGATTTATTGAAAATTTGCAGTCTTCAAAGTGTCATGCTGAAAAATTTCGCTATTTAAGCCACGCTTGAACAATGCACATCATACACCCATGACGACCTACACGAAGAGAAGGCCATTGTATTGGTCAATCAGCTCAGGGATGAGTCATTGTTCCGTCCATAGTTTTTCGACTGGTCGTTCTGGCAGCTGACCCACCACGTGGTATTCGCACATTCTTGTTAAATGCTAATTTTTTCAACAGAATAACAATTTAATAGTGCCCGATCATTGATGTAAATCCAATTATATTCGGACAAAGGTTTCCGTCAATGTTTGTAAATTTTTCAAGTGAACTATTAAAAGACAAAAATGTCGTCACGACGGAAAATTCCTCAAGAGCATTTTATTCTGCTTGAAAGCATTGTTGTCCGCGCAAAATTTTTGTGAAGCAATATTTTTATGAAAAATATAAAGTATTGTTCATAATAGAAAGAAAATTACTGAATATGATCATTCTCATCTTCAGAACTTCCAAATTTTTTCAATAAACTGCCAGCTTCTCAGTGATTGGCTTTATTCGGTTGAGGGAGAAGCTAATTAAAATGTCTCTAGAATATTTAAAAATGTAAAAAATAAAAGGCCAGCTTTCTGTGAACTTATTTTACCGAAATAAGCAAAAGAAAATTTAAAATATCTAGTCCCAAATGGATTTTCTGTTGACAACATTGGATGGAAAGGGCTGCTATATTTTTCTGTATAATATCCTTCACCTTATGAAGGTTACAAGAAACCTCACTGTCAAATGATTTTCTTTCTTTCCTCTTTCAAAATATAAGATTATTTGTTTGCATTTTTCACATTTAGCATTTTCACCGAACTGGAGTTGCGCGCATTTTACAGGGTCTCCTAGTGAAAGAATCTGATTTTATTCTAATAGTTGAACTGGACTTTATTCTACAAAGTAAGCAGTTTAGACCAAGTGCCATGTTTCGGAGTTTCGCGACCTGTGCTTGTTTTGAAAGTATCTCTAAAGTTATCAGTTTCTCGACTTCCCGTTACATTCTCAAATTTCTACATTTTTCTGTCAACAAGCATATGAATTATAAGGTATTTCCCCCCGCCTTCTTCGCATGCCTTCGTGATGTAGTGGTCAGCACACTCGGCGTGTACTCGATAGGTTCGAGGTTCGAATCCCGGCGAAGGCATTGCTCATTTTTCACATTTTCTGCTTTTAAAATAACCTAATGACTCTACAGTGGCGCCCGAACTAAAAAGGTGGCGGATGATCATATTCCACTACCAGGATCTGGCGATGGGTCCTCTAATCCCCAGTCACCCTTTAAAAGGGGGGAGTGTATAAGGCATTTCTCCAGCCTTCTTCGAGTCCCGATGACAGCATTGCTCATTTTTCATCTCTCCTTCTCTCAAAAAATACCTAATGTCTCTACAACATGTCGTTGTTACGGTTGTCAGATTTTCTAAATCGTGCGAAAGATCTAAAAACTAACTCAAATTTTACTAATTTCAGAAAAGAAGCCATGCAAAAGTTACAGAAAATTCCTCCGCCGAGAAAGAGTGCTCATATCACTGTGAGTTTTACACCGCGGGTTTTTCCAACAGCTGCTAGGGAATCAATGGAAGCTGAAGAGAATGAGGTATTCGTATAAAAGAGGAGTTTCTCTGTTCATTTTTGTTTCTGTGTGAATCACAGAATCACTTGTTTCTGTGTTTATCGTTTGGTACTTGTTTGTTATCTTTTACGCGACGATATTAACCAAAAATATTAACTATATCTTCGTTTCTTGTGAGCATTCAGAAGGACTCCGGACCCTTCTACAAAAAGTTTCTTTCATTCTGTTCTTTTCTTTTATATTTTATCTGTTAATATTCACTTTTGAAGGATAAAGAATGGCGGAGTTGGCTTCTTTTTTTAATATTTTAATATTAACCTTGACTCCGAAAGTGGTATTTTTACGCAAGCAGCGCAGTCATTACTTGTCTTTCTTATTAGAATGCATACGGAGGCGGAGACAAGTTGACAGAGAATAAATATCCGCTTGGCGCTCTTTTGAATGTAATTGTCAGAAAACCAGATTTCGTTGCGAAATAAGCTAACAAACTGTTTATGGTATAACCAACAACCTTTTACTGTATACATAACATCTAGTAAACCATTTATTCGTATAAAAGCTTAAAGGGGGGGATACACGATTTCCTAGCAATGTGCTATTAATTTATTATAATCCTACTGTGCTCTTTTTCATATTTTCCCTCCTGAACATTTCTCTTAATAATGTGATAAAACTTAATTTATTTACATGTACTGAAAATATTTCTGGAAGAAATAATACTTTTTTTTTCTTACGATCAGTATAAATTAATTCATTTGCAGATTAGGAATAATGCCCCTCTTTATTTAAATGAAACCATCATCTTCATAAAAAAGTTAACAATGAAACAGTGCTAGAAATCTAAACGCAGAAGTTTAATTTAATTCAAAATTCAGAAGCATTTATTAGTAGTTTTATTTAAGAATGATTTACATTTATAAGTTATAATAAACTTAAGAAATCCATTTTTTTAAAATTAAATAATGAAATGTAAAACGCAATAGTTTATAAACAGCAGATTGTGCTCAAAACGTTCCGTTGGATTTCAGTATCTTGCAAATATTGATGGCTATATTCGAAAAATCTGTTATATTTAAGAAATAGTTCAACTGGGTCGCTTAGATTTATTTCCTTTGAATTTCGAAATAAACAATTGATAAAACTTAAATCTAAAAATCGCTTTCGCTTTAGAATTCTAATTCAACATTCTTCGCAAA
>KK122173.1:0-26970 GCA_000611955.2 Stegodyphus mimosarum
CTGTGATTGGTTATTTAACTCTGACATGGAAAGTACGTGGTGGTCACATTAATATGACTGGACGGTGTATGTGCATTTGAATTTTTTTTATTTCTAGAAGTCTCTTAAGATTGATGTGGAAAGTTTTATTCTGTTGATAAATATTTTCTCAAGTTTCTTCTAGATTCTCTGAATAAAAGCCTAAAGGAAAATTCAGTATTTCTTAGGAAAGAGTTTGTGAATTCATTTGAAATGTACTACATTTCAAATGATTTTGAGTCGAAGTATTCTCTTTCGTCAGTGGTTTCCGAATTTTATTCTATTGCTTAAAAAAATTCTGTTGAAGGTATCGTCACATTTTTATAGTTCAATTTCTACGCAGGAACTTTTGCTATGCGAGAAAATAAGACTGAGTAATTTTGCTTGTCTTATACTTTAAAGGTTCTTAAAAATATCTGAGAATTGCGAATGGAAATCATTACTTATATAGAAATATTTTTTTCATTCATTGCATTTGGCAATTTCAGCTATTTAATGGTGTAAATCAAGTTTTATATAACACTAGCAGGCTGCAGCCAAAGCAAAATTTTGTAAGCTCTATGTAATCCTGAAAAGCAAATGCATGAAAACATTTCAATATGAAAGAAATTCTTTCATTCTTTCCAAGCAACAAATAATTCGTAAATAATTTATTGCCGAACAAAGGAACAAAAACTTTTGAAACTTCAGGTTAATACGTATGCCGTCATGATTTAAACTTAATGTAATATAACAACTTTTTCTCAATATAAATAAAAGAGTTAATGTAGCAATAACATATCGTGTCAATTATACTAACCTGAAATAAAAAAAATATCAGCATCAGCTCTTTATTAGCTCAAACGAGCGTTAGCTCAGTACGTCTATTAATTTCGTTTTGGCATTTTGCGTTAGTTCACTGAAAATGTCCGTATCACTTTTCAAACTGTTGTTACCAAATATTAGCGCCTTGTGTTATATTTAAAGACATTAAATGATGAAGAATCTGCATAAATATATTGTTGCGTGCTTACGGTTTCGTAATAGATTAAATGCGCATGTCAGATAAAAAGTTAGTAAAATTTATTCTTATCACAAGAAAGATAACAAAAACGCTGGATTTTTCGTCGAAGATATTCGTACAGTATCACAATATCACGCAAAATAAACAGTAGCTATATTTTAAACAACTAAAACATTAAACGGAACGCAACCCAAAGCGCAGAGAAACCTAATCCGATCTCACCGCGAATTCGCTACAATAAACATTAAAAGCTCACTAAAACAGAAACTGAGATGAGATGTTTTTTTTCGACTTTTATAATATTTTTAATATTATATCTAGTAATTTCTGGAAAGCAAAAAGAGTAGAATTACGGTTAAGGTTAGTCAATTACATTAATTAAATTTAATATCAGTTACCGAGATAGGCTTATTCAATGTTAAATGCACATGCTGTTGCATTTTTACCTTTCCGCCGTAGTTTTTGTTGCAGTTTCGCCGTAGTCGTTAAACGTAGTTTAACATATGTCACGCGCTGAATTGCACTAGGAAATAAAACAATTTTAATTATAATTCTATTAAAAGTATCTAACTAAATGCAAAATTAGCAACAAAACGTATGCTTCTCGCATTGTGATAAAACAACAGTACCTAGAGCTATCAAATTTTGAATAACCTTATCCTCCTCCGAAAACGGGCATCTGGAAGACCGAATTTGGAATTCGTTTTATTATCAGTTTCATACTTTGTAAAACTTTAAAACGAATTTTTGATTAAGAAACTCGACGATTTCAAAACGAGCAATGGCAACACTGAAAAAAAATTATCTCCAGCGCTCGAGACTGTGTATCGGAAATTCTAAAGATTTGCTCAATTTAAAATTATTTTGCGATATTGCTGTTGGAATTGAATTTTATGATTTATGTGCGAAGAACATGATATTTAATAAATAAAAGTAACGCGGAAAATGTTAAAAATAGCGCCACTTGAGCGTAATGTGAAATCAAAAAGCTTTCAGATATTTTTTTTTTCAAATGCTGTTATTAACGAAACATTTTCGACATACAATGACGTCACATGCAATCGAATGTTTTGTTCCACGTCAGAACATGACCTTCTATAATAATAATAGTAATATGTTTAATGTTTGGGAATTCTATTTTTATTTCATAATTTGTAAAAATTACTAATTTTTCATTAATAAACTCTACGATTTGAAAGCGAGCAGTGGCAACATTTTTCGAAATAAAGCGTTTTTATCTCCAACGCGCAAGACTGTTGCCATTCGGAAAAAAGAGCACGGAAATTACAGTTTTTAATTAATATCTTGGCTGATTAAAGTCGTACGAACATGGGAACAGTCGAAATGCCTTCTAATGTATTTAATGTTTGGCAATGGTATTTTTATTTCGTATTTTGTAAAACATAGAAATTTACTGTTAACAAACTCTACGATTTGAAAGCGATCAGTGGCAGCAGATCTCGAAATGAAGATTTTATCTCCAGCGTTCAAGACTGTTCTCATTCAGAAAAATGAAAGCGAAAATTAGTGTTTTCAAAGTTTTTAATTATCTACGCTAATATTTAATTAATATCTACGCTAAGTCATACGAAGATGAGAATAGTCAAAATGGCTCCGCACGTATCTTTTAAATTACAGAGTACCTATTTTGAAATTCAACTCCTTGGCGTTCCGGAGGAGAGAATGCCACAAAGAAACTAACAAACAGAAAGACGCGCAAAGATTTTAATAAGATTAGATATTTATAAAGGAAAACATATTAGACATTATATCGTGTCAGTGTGGCTTGAGATATATTGGCCAAACAAAAAGAGCGTTAAAGTTTCGTATCAAGGAACATGAATCTTATGTCCGAAAGGGCGAAATTAGCAAGTCTCAAATAACGTATCATAGTTGGAAATTTAATCATAATTTTGACTTTGGATTTGCAAAAATTATCCATAAAGCTTCTTCCGTTGGTGAATTGGATTTTCTTGAGGCTTTTCATATTCACAAAGATTTAGCAAGTTTAGTGAACGATTTTAAGTCTAATCTAGTCCTTCCTAGTTAGAATTCTATTAACATAATTCTTGATGATTATTTTTGCCGATTGTCTTGATGATTATTTTTGTCTCCTCGCGCGTGGTTCTACCCGATAGTATAAAAAGCCGTTACTGGGGTTTCTTTCCCTTTCTAGATATTTTGTTCTCCTGATGAGGAGGGACCTGTAGCTGCCCTCGAAATCGATTGAGTGATTTTAGTAAATGTACGCCAAATACAAGGATGTTTCAGAGAATTTGATATTAGACATGTTTATTTTACACGTAGTATATGCGCGAAAACACGAAACCTTCCTTTTTTTCTGTAGACGGGAAAGAACATTAGAACACTCAATGTTAGAAAGCTTCTGTGATACGAACCTTTGAACGTAAGTTAAAAAGACGATACCTACAGTGGCGAAATCCTTATAAACATTGTTATATTGAGCCTAACTACAAATATTTTTCTCATCATCTTTCTATATGTTTTTCTTCTTTAGGGTAAATTTCTGTTTATTGCTTAATTGTTTTACAGGATTTTTTTTTGTTTTCAGCCCCTAAATCTCTGCACTCGGAATAAATTCAAATGAACATATTAAAAGTAAAGAAATCCGAAAACAAAATTTTCTTTCCATTGAATTAGAAGCAATGGTTCTCAACCTTTCTTGTCTTATAAACAAACCCCTTTCACCGCTATCGCTCCCTCCTTTGCAAGATTTGAAAAATACGTATATACATACGTTTAAATTTAGAATATTTTTAGATTTTTTATAAATTAAACAGCAAAAAGTGTAGAAAACGTTAGTAAAATGCTAAAACTTAAATAAAACTACTTTTTTTTAATATTCATAAACTAAAACTAAATGCTGAACAGTTAAATAAAGGCTGACGGCATTCCCTCCTCTGAAACTACGAAATTATTTCATTGGGAGGAAATTTTTCCCTGGTTAAGAAACCTGAATTAGATCGTTGGTGTTAAAGATTAAGAGTTCCACTCTGGATCGATTATACCAGAAGTAATGCACAGATTTGAATGCAATTGCATATCAACATAGGTTGATAAAATTAAAAAAATATACATATAAAAAAACCTGAAAGGTTTCAGATTTTAAATTACGTCCAAAGGGGCGTTTTTTAACGTTTTGTGGGTTACCTTTATTTATTAAATATCATGTTCCTTGCACTTAAACTATAAAATTCAGTTCAACAGCAATATCGCAAAATAATTTTAAAATGAGTCTATGTTTAGAATTTCGGATATACAGTTCCGCGCGCGTTAGATATTTTTTTTTTCCCGTAGAGTGCATTGCTAGCTTTGAAATCATTGAGTTTGCTAATCAGAAATTCATTAAAATTTTGCAAAATATGAAATAGCTAATAAAACCAATTCGAAATTAAAAATTTATTAGCTTCCGAATACCCACGTTGATATGGAGGACGACGTTATTCAAAATTAGATGACTGTAGGTACCGTTGTTTTTTACATTTGGAGATATATACATACGTTTATGCAGATTCTTCATTATTTAATTTCTTTAAATATAATAGAAGGCTGCAATATTTTGTGGCAACAGTTTGAAAAGTGATTCAGACTTTTAATGTTTCCAACGCAAAATGGCAAAACGAAAACAATAGTACTTCAGAGACAAAGCCCCTTTGGACTAATAACAGGGATGGTACGCACGCCTTGTATTGCGTGAGTGTAATAAATGCAGGAAGGTCTAAAACAGGGGTTTCCAAATCGAACATTAAAGGAAGCTGCTAATGGTTAACTGGTTAACTGTTAGGGCCTCTCAAGTGCGTCATAAACATGCGTCATGCGGTTTATGTCTGAAGATCTGTCTGGCCACTTCATCTTCTTAATAACCTCAGTTTCCAGAAAATCGTTCACCTTCGTAACTAGTGCTATCGTCACTGCATACATCCTCACTTCCGATGCACCTTTATGTGCGAAAATCAAGGACGGTATAATTTTCTTCCAGCAGCCGAAAGAAAGTTTCTGGTAAGGCAGTGGAGGTTTGATGGTCTCGTTAAGTATCGTATTGAAGGATTGCAGAGACTGATGATTGAAAAACTGATAGGTGCCTTCAACTAACACTTGACGCGGTTATGATGAAAATACCTGAAACCATTTAAACACGTCTTATTAACTTAACTATGTACAATGATAAATAAAAATTGTCGTTAATACATAAATATTGAAAACACAATCTTTATTTTTTTCACATTCCTCTACTTTTGAACATACAACATTAGCACACATATTTCAGGAACTAATTATGTTCGAAATTCGAGTACTGCGCGCAAGTCATAAATTTGCAAATTCAACATATTTTTAATATCCGAAGTGTCAGGGTAGGATTAAGCATTCACCGGCCCAGTATTTCGCTAAAAATGCACAAATTTAAAAAAAAATACCATGAGAAAGAATAATTTCTTGCTTTAAATGTCAAAATGCCGCTGGTAATTTATAGCTGGATAGAAATACTTTAAATGTATTGCCTTCATTTCCTGAACATGTTTTAACTCTACCAAAACCGAAGTCTTCTATAACCTGTTTGATGAAAAATACTAAAACTCTCAACCCCGTCTATTGCACGTCCCGTCCATTAACGCACAAAGAGGTGTGAAGATTTCAAATGACATCCTTTGTGTTTCTTAACAAAGAAGCTTCTATTAGCCTTTTAGGAGAGACTGCTTGCGATAAACTAATACGATATATTTGGGGAAACTGCACACCTTAGGAAGAAGGAAGAAAACAACATCCCAATCTCGGCCGTTTCGGGCGGTTGTGGTCGTTTGAATGAAAAGTTGTCTCCAGCGTTTTGTTCTTCAAAAGGTTACGTGCACGTATATATACGTTCTTACAGATATGACAAAAATATTTTGAGTCGTATATATACTGCTTTATCGGTCAGAGGGTTCATAATCAGCTAATGATCCGTGAAACGATTTTATCGCCTTTCCCAGCAAATGTATACCATTTTGAATTATAAATGATCAAAATAAATCCAAGTAATTAGGGTATTTTTATTATTTCACCAATCGAAACTAGAGTGGACAGACAGGAAGTGTATAAATGTTTTTCTCGATATGGTAAATAACTGCTTTGAAAACGTTTGCAGGAGGAAAGAGAAGCAGTTCCATATTTATCAAGATTTTGGAAGTAGTTCCTGTTGTACAGTAACCTTGTGCATTTCCATTCTACGTTTAACAATAACACCTGTCTTCTTAAAAGTTTTGTCTTACGTTAGGCTGAAAGGCTGGAAATGAAGCACCAGTGTTTATAAATACTGAAAATAAAAACTTTTCACTTCACTTATATATATGACATTTTCAATAGTGTTTCACCTTGTTATTCTTGCTCCTGTTGCTGTTTCGCATTCTCGATGCTCGGGAAAACACTTAAAAACGATGTAAATATGTAGAAGATATGAATCGGACTGAAAAATTGCCGAGTTCATTTTCTCCTCAAAATTAGTGTAATTGTACGGATAAAGAAACTGACAACAGAGCATTCCCTACTATTCATCACGGATTTCGCTCAAATTTATAGGGCATGCAGGGCTTGGCTAGAAATGAAAGTACCCGAAGTGGGACTCCAAATGGCCAAGCGTTTAGCAAATATAAATTTTGACGCTGCTCTCGCACCGTATAAACCATTTACGTTAGGGCGTTTGCCAGGCAGCGGTTGACGCGGCGGAAGAGCTCGGAGTAGTAATGCGATGATCGTGGGTTCCACTCCCCGTGTGGACACGTTTTTTTAAAATTTTTCTCGATTTTTGTATTATTCTTTTTCCAATTCAGCCAAAACGTGAATATTTTGCGTTATTTATTTATTTATACTCAGAGGCATAGAAAAGGTAAAACGTTTGGACTTTTCAACAAGGGATTGTAATTAAATAGCATACGAGAAGACTTTATACATGAAAATTCAAAACTTTATTTGTCGACATTCGATGATTACATGTATCGGGATAATATTTATAGTACGTTAAGAGACTTAACTTCTACAAAAGAGCAAGTTTCTTCTGCTGGTTGACTCGTGGGGAGGACAAACAAATCCGCAATTATACGACGAACTCTTCCAAGATGAAGAAGCATTGCTAACATGTAGCATCAAAGTAATTCCCCCTAAATGTACCCCACTGGTGCAACCCTGCGATGTATAGTTTTATCGTCAGGTGAAAAACTTTATTAAAAATATAGAAAATTGTTCATCTCTCATCGAGCAAGAAAAAGAAATAACTTCCCGAGAAGACTGCATAAAAATACATTCGATTGTTCATCATCAATGATCCACCCCAATACTCGGTATCATGTTACGTTACGCGCGGTTCGCTTCTAAACTTTGCGATGAGAGAGAAGGCTTTATGAATGTCAATCAAATATGTTTTTCTATGGAGACATTGAAACAACGATGTTATTGTAAAACTGCGGCTTTACAACGCGTGCTAGATGCAGAAATAATTATTGTTTCCCCTGTTTCTACGATAAATATCATCCCGACACATATAATCACCGAATGTCCACAAATAAAGATTTGAATTTTCATGTACAAAGTCTTTTCGTATGCTCTTTAATTGCAATCCCTTGTTGAAAAGTCCTAAATTTTTACCCTTCCTATGCCTTTTGAGTATAAATAAATGAATAAAATAAAATACTCACCTCTTTGCTTAATTGGGAAAAGAATAATATAAAAATCGAGAAAAGAAAAGAAAATCTCCACACTTGGAGTCGAAATCACGATCATCGCCTTACTACTCCGAGCTCTTACCGCCGTGCCAACGGCTGCTTGGCAAACGCCTTAACGTAAATGGCTTATGCATTGCGAGAGCAGCGTCGGAATTTTTATTTTCTAAACGCTTGGCCATCTGGAGTTCCCCCTTCGGGTACTTTCATTTCTAGCAATGGCCTGCATGCCCTATAAATTTGAGCGCAATCGGTGATGACGAGTAGGAAATGCCCCCTTGTGAGTAAATTTGGCGCTACTTCATTATAAGGATCCCCATAAAATAGATCTTTACATCAAAAATGTTTCCTCTCATATATAATATAATCACATATTCAGCAAAGCTAAATAATGTCTGCATTATATCTTTCTAATTTATTTAATTTATGATTCACCTTACCACATGAAATGTGAAACTCCCTTTCAAGAAATTCTCCTTCGCGATATATCTTTAGCACGAAACCGAGGCCGAAAACTTTATGGAGGGTTCCCCCCCCCCACGTACGTTTGAGTAATATTCATTCCCATTCGGTATTCAATATTCTGACGGCTTTACCTTGCTGTGCTGAATACCTCCGCCATTCTTCAAGCAGTGAGATTGAAGGGACATCTAGAGCCACGTAATCCACGACCGATGGGAACACTAGCACGTGGTTGGTCGGTCATTCGAACGATTTACTCCCTGAACTTGAACATATAACATCCTGCGAAAGCCGGGAGAACTTATTTCCGAACACGTTTAGACAAGGATCTTAATAGCAATCTAAGAGATAATTTTTCAAAATGTCATTCTGATTCCCCAGTGGACCAAGTCCAAATTGACTTACTTGGAAACAGAATGCATCTTTCCCATTGAGAATATTAGTCTTGAATTCTCTAAAGAGATTCTATAGCTTTCTACTATAAGTTGTGTCTGGCATTGCAAGCGAGCAGTTGCTTGCAGTTAATATTTCGTAAGCGCTGGATTCCAGAGTAATAAATGATTTTCGACGCTGTATTAATAAAACTTACGTGCACCAATTTAATTTACTTGATGCCTATTTTTTTAACTGATATCTTTCGGGCTTCGGTTTGATATCAATTGTCAGTATGTTTCTCTTCTTTCCACAGCAAATACTTAAGTGCTTTAGATTTATATTAATCAGTTTGTTTAATGCAATTTAAATGGATTAACTTCAGAGTGATTTATTTTTGAACAGTTTTTTTCTATTCTGAAATAATAAGATATATTTTCTTATATTCAAAGTAGTATAATTATAAGGTATTTCTCCCGCCTTCTTAGCATGCCTTCGTGGTGTAGTGGACAGCACGCTAGGCGTATATTCGAGAGGTCTGTGGTTCGAGTCCCGGCGAGGGCATTGCTCATTTTTCCTGTCTCCTGCTTCTGAAATAACAAAATGTCACTACAACCCTCCGTAACTGAAATGCTTGGAAAAAAGTTAAATTCATCGCTAAATTATTATTAATTATCAGTTATTAATAACAAAGTTTCAATCGATTATCTCTTTCATAGAAATAACGTTACATATTTAAATCTCAATATAATTAATATTACGGAGCAGTATTTTATTTCATGATTATAAAAATATTTTAAGGTGCTCTAAATAATAATTTCCTTAGTATAAAAGTTTTCAGTATTTTAAGCACACTCTATTAACAAGAGTATAAAATTAAACGAATTAACAGAATTAATATACTTCAAAATTATTAAATGAAAATATCAGAATAATGACGTTTATTCGTTTTTAACCAGTTTGTGTTTTAAACACAGTAGCTAAATTAAAATCATGGAAGTTTGTAAGGTTTATCCCAAGTTTATTAATAGTTATTTTAAGTTATGTATCTTTCCTATCTTATTCTAACTTCAGCTTACAATTTCCTGCCAGAATGTAAATTCAGAAACGCAGTTAATTCAAATGAGAAAGAGTACTATTTAAGTCGCGTCTTCACTACGTGTCTCTGAGCTATTGCTACGCTCGGCCATACTTTAGGCCCTTGCTTGGCTTCGCCGATTTAATTAATACTTAGGGGCCAACTAGTTAGATCTCTGATAGCTTAGGTCAGAAGTTCTTAAACTCATGTACTCCGCAAACCCCCACTTGAAAAAAATTTTTTTGACGGACCCCATCCCAACTTTAGGTATTTTACGTCATTTTATTAGTTAATTTCTGGCTTACGATCTCATAAGGACAAGGATATATGATGAATATTTCTAACAGTGATTGGTGAATAACGATTTTTTTGCATATTGTAGAACACATTTTATTAGAAATTATAATATTGAAGAAACAAAATATAAACATCGTCATAGCAACAAATCTCACAAATTATAATGGGTACTTATATTAAATTTTTATAAATATTTCATAAATTAATGAGATGGATGCAGTTGTTTTCTTGAAACAAGAAGCTCAATATCTGGCTTAATACTGGAAACTTTTATTCTAAGATCCGGCTCTATATTTAATTTGTTTCTATATTTAGACTTAATATAAAATAGTTCCGAAAAAGCTTGTTCGCATAAATATGTTGTGCAGAATGGAATCAAATGTTGAAGTGCTTTATTTGCAAGCGCAGGGTAATCTGACCTGAGAAGTAACCAAAAGCTGGTCAATTCAGTTTTGTTGAATTTTAGTTTATAAGTCGTATCACATGATAATTCCGCGAGAATATCTTGTTCAGGTGCAGATAAATATTTAGCATTTGCAATTTCCATGTTAAATGGATCTCTGATCCAGTTATTGCAAGGATCAGGAGTAGAAAAATACTTCCTGAAGTTGCTTTTCAAAGTAATTAAATGTTCAACAAATAATTGACGCGTTTGAATAAGCAATTCTTCACTGGAGCTTTCTATGAAATCATTGAGAGTTGGAAAAGACTCATATACACCGTTCTGGATGCGTTTCGACCACAAGTCGAATCGATTTTTTTAATAATTTCTTCTATTTTATCTTCAACTTTAAATATATTTACAACAGTACCTTGCAGGCTCAAATTAAGTTCATTCAATTTTGTAAAAATATCAGCCAAGCACCTTAGCTAACCAGTTAAAGTCATTGAAACATTCGGTCAGTTCAAAATGCGCATCTATTAAGAACAATCGTATTTCATCTCGAAGCTAAAAAAGGCGAATGAGTACTTTCCCGAGGGACAACCAACGTACATCTGTGTGTAATAATAAATGTGTATGTTGACTACCCATTTCCTCAAGCAAAATTTTAAAAACTCGGGAATTAAGTGGACGAGCCTTAATGAAATTGACAATTTTAACAACTTCGTCTAATGTTCTTTTCAAATCTGGTGACATATTTTTGGCTGCTAATGATTCTCTGTGAATGCAGCAATGATTCCAAACAACCTGAGGCGCAACACTTTTAATACGAGCAATCAATGCAGTTCTTGTACCTGACATTGCACGAGCACCATCAGTGCAAATTCCAACACATTTTGGCCACTCTATTTCATTTTTGGTTATAAAATTATTCAAACTGTTAAACATGTCATTAGCTGTCGTTTGTGAAGGTAGTGAATCACAAAACAATAAATCTTCTTGTATTTGATTTTCAAACTCATATCTAATGAAAGCTAACAAATTGGCATTATTAGTGACATCAGTACTTTCATCCAATTGTAATGAGTAATAGTGACTTTTGCGCACTCTCGATATTAATTTCTCTTTTATATTACATGACATGTCTTCAATCCTATTCTTAACCGTATCATTTGATAATGAAATCAAATTTATATCGTTTGCTGCTTTAGTTCCTAACATTATATTTGTAATTACTTTTGTAGCAGGAAGAATTAATTGCTCTGCTATATTATGCGGCTTTCCTGCTTTAGCAATAAGTAGGGCTACTTCATATGATGCCATTACTGCTTTCTTATTCATACTACCAGTTGCCGTCTTTACCATCAAATTCTGACTTGAAGTAAGTTCTTGTTTTTTCATTGTAAAAAAATCTATAGACTTACTAACATGCTCGCTGTGCTTTGTTTGTAAATGACGTCTGAGATTAGCAGGTTTCATACTTTCATTGGATAAAATTTCGTGACATAGAACACAGACTGGTCTTTCCACATCATTGTTGCAAATATAAGTAAATCCAAATGATAAATAATCATCCATATATTTTCTAATTTTGCGTTTCTTGGTAGAGTTTGCTGTTGATACCTCATCATCTGATTCTTTTCGTTTCTGTGTTGAACCAGTTTGTAGCCAACGATCCACTTTATGGAGCAATTTATTAACATTGAACTACAATAATATAAATATAACGAATTATTATTTATAAAATGTATTACTCTTCATATACCAATATTTTACCTGGAGTTATCAAATCAATTTTCACGATCACAACACTTGGATCTTGAATTAAAAAAACCGTTACAATTGGAATTGGCTTTGGCAACGAACGACCAAAAGTACACACACAATGGAAGAGAACAGCCGGGCCGTAGCCACCGCACGGCGCTGCCGAACCGCAGACCGAACGTACAACTACATAACTACGAGACCGAAATGAAACGAAACCAAGCCGAGTCGAACCGAACCCAAACGAACGTTACACGCCGATGCAAACGACATCGACACCCGAAACTAGCAACACGCAACGCGGTAAATTTTCGAGGGTAGGATATAGTTAAACAATGAACTTTAAATATTTATATATGTATATATTTTTACGATGATTTTTTTTTTCAAATGGCTTTGCGGACCCCCAGTAAAAGCTTCGCGGACCACAGTTTAAGAACCTCTGGCTTAGGTTATACCTTTTAAATAGCTTAGTTAAGCTAGTTTTAGTTTAAATTATTATTATTTTAAGCTCAAGCCCGAGTGGCGGCTTTGTGTAAAGTTCCAAGTAGGAACTGACTGTAAATATACTGAAAAATAAAGGGTTGTAAACCTTCCTTAAGTCTTACGTGTTCTATTCCCACACTTAAGCGATTATTCGCTTGTTAGTGTTCGTGGGGTTCTAAGTTAGAACTTTTGGATTAAATAGAAAAACCCCACAAGTTAATTAAAATATGATTATCCGATATTATACTCAATATTCCAATTTTATATTACTGCTATTACTCGAGAGGTCCATGGTTCGAGTTCCGAAAGGGCATTGCACAGTTTTTCATCCCTCCTGCTGTGAAGAAAACTAATGTCTCTACAGTGGCGCCCGAACTAAAACGTTAGGGGGATAATGACTCTCCACCACCAGAATTTGACGATTGGGTCCCCTAAACATAGTTGCCCTTTAAAGGGGGGAGTATGTAAGGTATTTTCTAACCTTACGTAATTTTAGAGTATTTCGTCCTGAAGCCACAGGACAACTCTCATTCATTAACCTTAAAAACTAAATTCACTTGGTTAGCCGAAGTCCTTTTTATCTCTATCAGTTTCAAACAACTTCCTTAAATATAATTTCCTATAAATTTTGACAGTAAAAGGTATTGATGGATTAGGTTTCTATAAATCAAAGTAAACAATTATTTTTTAAACTTCTTTATCAGCCTGCAGTCCATTTAGTTTAATTTTTTTTTTACTTAGCATTAAAGCTGCATTCTAAAATTTCTTACTTGTTTGTATAACGACCAGTATTATGTTCACAAATTATACAAAAAAAGAATATTATTGTTTTAAAGCTTTCCTGTATATGTAACTGCTACAGTTAATGTATTATAAAAATATTATTAATTTGTGTGGGGGATTGTGCAAACCATTGAATTTAATGTAAAGACATTTAAATTTGATTATTAAGGGATTTTTTAATAGAAGTTACCATATTTTTACATATTATTCTCCATACGAGACTTGGGTTCTAGTTTGTTGACAAATTTATGACACTGAAACATTTATTTGAATCGTTCCATATTATAGTATACATTCGTTTGCATAAGCATTTAAAAAATTATAAATTTCAAAACTTTTTGTCCTGCATTTTCTATATAAGGATTCACATTTATTTTTGGTTCGCTGTTTAGACCAAATAATATTTTCACTTCCTTGTACGAAGTAAAAAGGAAGTATTGTAATCAAAGAAAAATTTCGAGTATCATATTTCAACAAAAAATGTCCATTTTGACAGCTATCGAATGAAATTTAACGATGTTTTTAAGTGCTATCTGTACGTAAGGACAGAATAAAGGACTCTTTTACCCTCCCAAAATAACAAAAGATTTCTTCGTGGCGTCTGTCGTTATTTATGTATGTATCTCGCATAACTCAAAAACGATTACCCTCAGAACGTTCATATTTTATATATATGACTGCTAGAACATGTAATTATGCACTTCCCTTTTTGGTTGCCATCGGTCGCATCAAATATATATATACACTCATGTTCATAAATTAAGTATAATTCGGAGTCACTCGGAAATCGAACTCTAAAATAAATATATCACCTGTAAAATCACTACACACATCTTCAAGAATCATATGCAAATTTCAGGAAGTAACCAGATGGACACCGATGGTACGTCACAATGACGAGAGTGTAAGAGAGTGATATATCAGGAATACCAGCAAAGAAGTAAAATTGTTCACAGGCGTTTTATAAGCATTTCAGTGCAATAACCGAATAGTTATGATAAAAAGAACGCATTTGGATGATTTTTTTTTCGTGGTAGAATGATCGGCCGTCTGGAATGTGGGCGTACCCAACTGGAAGTATCAGACGAACTTGGAATTGCCCAAAGGGTCATCTCCAGGCTTTGGCAACGATTCCAAGATGATGGTCATGTGAGTAGACGTTACAGCACAGGTTGCCCCAGAAGTACAACGCCGAATGAGGACCGGTATTTGGCAGTTACTGCCAAAAGAAAGAGGCGGAGCACAGCCTCAGACCTGTCTCGTCAGCTCTCTTTAGCCACTGGTATGATAATTTCAAGGCAGACCGTGTACAGACACTTAGGGCAGATTGGTCTATAGGCTCGTAGACCTATCAGATGCGTTTCACTTAGTGCAACTCATTGTCGCCTGCGGTTAGCCTGGAGTAGAGAGCATGCATTGTGGACACCGCAAGAGTGGGCATGTGTGATGTTTTCCGACGAGTCCAGGTTTAGCTTGCAGTCTGATTCTCGCCGGACTTTCATATGGAGAGCTCCAGGTACCCGTTACCACCAAGAAAACATCATTGAACGACACCGTTACGGTGGTGCTCATTTGGTGTGGAATTATTCTGGGTTCCACACCTGACTGATCTGCACGTTCAAATGGAAACCATGACAAGCCAAATCTATCGGGACGTCATTCTGGAACAACATGTACGGTTGTTTCGGGACGCCATGTTTACATTTGAAATTTAGCAGAATAGTGGATTTGTTGCCAGTCTAGAGAACCTAAGCTTTGCAACAACAAAGTAACGTCTTCTTTTATTATTGCGAATTAAATCATGCTTAATCCATTCTGGAACTTCCATTGACATTATTAAACTATCCCATACATTGACTCAACATAGCGTTCTGCAACAAATTAAGTCAGTTTCTATGCAATCAGCGTCTTTTTGCCGGCCGAGACCAAAAGTAAACTTTCATTTTTGTGCACCAAAAAATCGGCCTTCTTGCCCGCTGACCGAATTGCTTGTTTTTGCACGGGAACTTTAATTTAAATTCTGAAAGTTGTTCTTTAAGTTCTTTTAACTGTATTTGTTTTGCGTTTTTCTATATTTTTCAATTTTTAACAAAGATATTTTGAGTTTCTATGTATTTCGCCTTGTCGCGAAGTGAGAACTGAATTAATTGAATGAGAAATATATCTCTAATGAAATTCGAGGAAATAAGTTTAAATGAAATGAAGCAAAAATTGCGTATAATTTAACATTCCGTGAAGCATAGACATGTGGTGTGTACATAAGATTTTTTCATACTGCGATTCTATCATTCAAGACATGCTGAAATACTAAATATTGTAAAATTTGGTAGGAAACCTGCCGATAAATTTAAAAGTTTGTATTGGCACACATTTTTCAATGTTTGGCAAGAATAATTTGCTTGGCGAAATTTTTAGTTTATAGTAAGCTATTTTCTTTTCCCTTTTTACACTGTGCACGAACGGAAAAAAAAAGGATACACCGTGCATACTTTCAAGTAATTTTAAAAAGCTACTTAAAGCCCATTTAGCGTTATTATCGCTTATTAACATTATTATTATTACTCATAACATATATGCCAAATTTGAAAACGCGCTAGTAAATTAATTCACATATATGTTAGAAAATCTTAAATAAAAAAAACTCTTAGTTTTTTAAGGTAAGTCAAAAATACATGTTCTTTAAGTTGATGGCGAAACTGAAAAATGTTCTCGAAAATTTTATAAAAGTTACTAAAAAATGCAAATTTAAAAATTAATTAGAAAATATACACGAATTTCATTTGGATTGATACTAAATATCGAGTTGTTAAAGAAGATGGACAGTAAATGGAATAAAAAAAGAGAGATTAATAAATACACGCCAAACTGAATTAATATTGAGAAGTTAAAAAAAAACTTGGCACTATAGCATAATTTCGGTCGTAGAATATAAATATGAGGAAAAATAGGTATATTATTTCAGAAAAAGTCCGATTTTGCGTCAAAATACCTATGCTAGAAGAATGCTATATATAAAAATCTAATATATATGCTAAGTCGCTCTTTCGAGATATGACAAACGTAAGTTAGATTGCGTCAATCGACGCAGTAGAACAGGAGATATAGAACTGTTTTTTTTTTCTTTCTTGCAAGGTATCCATTGCTCTTCGATGAAACAGATGGTTTATTTAATTACAGCAATGCTCTCGAGAGATATATGCCTAAGAGGAAGGATCCCTTCGTGGAGGACTTTCTAAGGAACACTGGCTCGTATACACGTTACACATGGGGAAAATCGCGAAAACAACGTGCAGCAGCCAGTTCGCCGGGATTCGAACCTCAGTGCGAACTACTAGTGTTCAATGACTTTACTTTCGGTTGTTCGTGGGTTCCCATTCTGAACGTTATGTGGGATGTATTTACTTATTAAATTATATGTATTCAGTTTAAGCGGTTGTGAGGAACGTAAAACCGTCCTGTCACGGCTAGACGCAGCGTGAATGTTTTTCACACCAAAATAGTTTTTTATCATCTGCTGGAATGAAGTGGTCAAAAACGAGCTCACGAGCAAATTGTGCTACAGAGGCTGTTCGCACATTTTTTAGACGATGTATATTGTATTCACAAAACTAAATTAGATAAAATTCTTGTGTTTTAAATGTTCTACTTGACATACCTTATTCCGAACTATCTTTCGACACCGCAATTTCCAGGACAATAATGCCTTTCGAAGTGTCAAAAGAGGTATTTTATCCCATTCCTCCCGAACAGCTTTCCAGAGTCCCGTTAGGATTTTGGGACAACGTTCGGATAATGCAGTTTTTAAAAGTCCGAAAGCACAAAAATCCATAGGTGACACATCGGGAGATTTGGTAGGGATATCGGTGAAGGGTATGGCCTCGATACCAGTTTTTGTTCCATTTGTTTTAGGAAATTTAGAGTGGATTTTGATGTGCGACTGCAAGCTTTGTTCGGATGGAGTCTCACAGATTAATGGCATTGTGGGTCAAGCGATGGCATTTCATTCAGAAAAATTGGCGATAAAATATGTTCACGATAGTATTTGGAGTTAATCTTGACATTTTTTTTGCACTCTCTTTATTTTTAATTTCCCATTATAAGAAAAACCAGCAACGATCACGAATCCCTTAGAAAAACTTTCTTTCGATTCTTTGAACCATGTACTTAAATTTGTTTCTCCCCTTTTATGATAATAAATGGCTCTTTTTTTGTTACAATCATTTAAATACGCCCACGCTTCGTCTATTGTGACAATTGTTTTCCATTTTTCTTTGGATAAGTGTTTCTCATATAGAATTCTGCAGCGTGTCCCGCGTCGAGCGATAGGCTTTGGAAAAAGACGACGCACATTGCGTTTTTTCGCTTTCTTAAGATTTAAATCGACGTTTATCATTTTCTTTACAGTGGATACCGAGCATTTTAATGATTTTGCAACTGTCCTTCGACTAGGGGGATTTTCTTTTAACATTAAACAACGTACCTTTGCAATAGTCGAAGATGTTCGTTTTTTCCTCGGATACTTGTATGGAATTTTTGCCCCACTCGAGACTCTAATTTGACGTTTTTTTCCTTTCTTGTCGATGATATTACCTATCGACGCTTTAGATATCACAAAACCATGACTCTCACATCGTTTTCGGATAATGGAGTACGCATATTTCTCTTCGGAAAGAGCGTCAATGTAGCCTTCGAACCACTGCTTTGTTAAATTCCCCATTTTGAATAAAAACAAAACTTTCAAGCCAAAGACGATAATTTTGACTTTTAAAAACATAGTACAATTGCAATTACTTCTTTTGTAGGAAACGATATTTTATTACCGCTTACCAAAATCGTCTAAAAAATGCGCGAACAGCCTCTATATTTTATCCAATGGATTACGGTTTATACCCGTTATTCAGGAATGCATGTCTGGTTGAAGTTCCTGGAATAACTATAAAATTTGGAATTGGTCAGAGAAATATTTACGCAGCCTATAAATGCTTCTGAAATGTTTACCTGTACTGTCATTTTGAGAAGCCATCCCATCCTAACGGAATGATTCTCTTATGACTTCATCTTACGGACAGATGATTTTACTGAAGCGTTAGTCATAATATTTTCAAAGTTACGTCTCGATATTCACTACGGAATTTAAAATTTTACGATATTATGGAGGTAAAGGTTATCGGAACCCCATTGCTTTACTATTCTGCAAAAGTGCGACCAGTTGTATTTTAAGTTTTGCATTTAACCAAAGAACTGCTGTGGTTTCAAAATCATCTCAGATAAGTACCTCAACCTAAACGAAATCGACACTTTACTAAAGAACTTGAGGTAGAAATACGTTTTTCGGGAAAATCATCAGAGTTCACGAATCAATTATATTTTTCCTAAAAAAATATTTAGACACGGACAAATTTCGGAGATTACTTACATTCGATTTAATTAAATTAGATCTTAGATTCATTAATTTGTGAATATTTTTTGACAATCGGACAGTGTCTTTTGCCATTTAGAGAATATTTGGAACAGATTTCAGAGATCCGAGCAAGGTTTAGGGGGTACTGAATTAAGTTAAGGGAATTCTTGAAAGGTAGACAATTATTAAAATGTTTACAAATCGCTAAGTGTTGTAAGGGATAGAAACATCTTTGATGTTATAAGGTATTTTCTCTCTCCTTTCTGCATGTCTTCGTGGTGTAACGGTAGCACAATCGGCGCGTATTCCAGAGGTCCAGGTTCCCGTCCCTGAGAGAATACACTTTTTTTAGCTTTCTCACATCAATAACCTTGTAGGGATTTATATTTATTTTAAATAACGATTTAAATTTAATTTTACGTTACTTTCCTATAAGCCTTCATTTCCCCTAATTGTCAATACAAGAATATTTAAATTTGGTAGCTAGCTTGAAGTAATGAAAAATTCTACGAGTGGGAGAAATAGGTTTAAATACCAAATTATAGAAGGGAAAATTAGAGAGTGTTGACGAACACTGTGCTTTTTGTTGTGTGAGCTTCTACTTAGCATTTATTGCTGGTTAAACATGACGTAACAGCTATTACATTGCTACCACTGCATTTTCAACGCTCTGTTAGGAAGCAGAATAATCTGAGCCATGTAGCGTAATTATGCTACTTGTTAATACAGTCAAACACCGAAAATCCGCCGACCTGAAATCCGCATTGCCTCTCAAAATATAAACATTCAATTTATAGGTTCCAGAAACCGCAGAATGGAGAATGAAATCCGAAGAAAAAATATTTATCCAGTAATGACGTCATAATTACCGAATAATAATGATTCTGTGATAGTGGCAGAAAACATCTTAGCCCAGAAGAGGTTTTTAATATGGATGATGTGTTCAGATGAGCCAATACTAGCATATCAGTTAACCGACGATGAAATCATTGGCTCTGATTTTGAACTCGCCACGGCAAGAAAACGATTCCGACACCGACACAGATAGTGCATTTGATAGGAGTGAGAAAGTACCTTTTAATGAGGGTTTGGAACATGGTGAAAAATACCTAAAATATCTAGAACAACAGAGCTGTGTCACAGACAGAGAGATTATGACCCTATAGAATTTGCAAAAGAACTTATTCTGGAGCACCGTAAAGTTTTAAAACAAACCTCTATCAGAAAAATGTTTGAAACAGGTAAAAAATATAAATATAATAGCATTATTTTATTTAATAATAAAAATATTTTATGCTTCATTAATATCCCTTATTTTTACACGTGTTTATTGTATATGTTCTTAATGCTTTAAAATATTCCTGTAATCACTAATATATATATAATATATAATATAATATATATAATAATTTAATGCGTGTAATAAATTAATGTAATAATGTATATTATTGTACATAATAATTTAAGTAAATGCATCTAATATGCCTTATTTATTTTGCACTTTTAGTCTGAATATTATGATTTACCTTTCCTGTTCTGAAATCCGCAAAATCATAAAATCCGCACAACCTCTGGTCGCAAGCATTGCAGATTTCTGGACTTCTACTGTACCTACAAATTTTTAGTTTAACAGTTTTTACTGTTTCAGTTACTGCCGAAGCAGAGGCTTAATTTATTAACGTGTAGCATTGTAAATTTTTAAAGATTGTAATAAAGGGTACTTTTAACCTTCCTCTGGGCAGTTACCACTCTTTCAGTTTTAACACAGCAGTTAGACAAGTGGGCTCTACAACCTAACATCTCTATAGTGGCGAACGAACTAAAAGATGGTGGATGATGATTCTTCGCCACCAGGATTCAGTGATTGGGTTCCCTAAACCCTAAATCCCAGTCCCCCCCGGGGGTTGACTCAGGAGAATTCCTGGGAAATACTGGCTAGGATCTGTACTTAGACAGTCTCAACCACGGGGGTAAAATATCAGGTACTATTGTACCTTATTCTTCACAGGACTAGAACCCGGGTATTGTACCCAGGTTGGGATCAGGCTTGGCAGGGACCGTACTGGTACTGTCTTGTCCGCTCCCTCGGCTCTGATGGAGCTATATAAAAACAGACAATGGGGAGAGCGTGGGACTATGCCTGTTAACCAAAGGTATGCATCAGGCGTCCCCGCCTTCCGTAAAGTGTCCCTAAACCCCAGTTGTCCTTGAACGGTAGCACATTCGGCCAGTATTCGAGAGGTCTAGGTTCGAATCCCGGCGAGGGCACTGCTCATTTTTTAACATCTCCAGCATCAAAATAACTGAATGACTCTACGATGTTCTTCAACCAAAATTCTTCTCAGTATTAACTAAAGCATTAATTTGCTATATACTGTCAAAATAATGCCAAGTTGGATATCATCAAATTATAGCTTTCTCTAAAATCCTACCCAGACGCCATAAAATATCTTCTCTTTTTAAAAAAAACTCTGCAGAAAGAGGATTTTTTCCTACTTTCTCCTCTAAATTTTCAGATCTTTGTACCAGAAAACGACATCGCTTTCTTTTTGCATCCCGCATTCTCACTGCACGTCTTGCATTCCCGAAAAACGTACGTACATTCTCTCTGTCGCTGGAATAAAATGTGACAGAATGGTGGCATAGAAGAATAAAATATCCGTTACAAAGGACTCTAATCCAGACGATTGCATCGGAAATCGCTTCCGCATGGCATAAATAAATAAAGGAAAATTCAGTTTATTTCTACATCAGACAGGAAGTAAATTCGAAAGTCGTAAATGTGAAAAAGGGTAGCCATGCGAATTTTAAAAGAAGAAAATTTCATTTCCTACTCGGTCTTTCTTGAATTTGTATGCACGCCAGAGTTTACGTGTCTCCTCGTAATAATTCACTAACGCTAATGAATGGAAATATGTAATATTAATGAATGAGCATACTGTGTACTAACAGATTGAAAATAACATACCGGGTGACCCAAAAATCCGTTAATATTTGAAAATTTAATAATTCATTGAATAATGTAGATAGAGAGGTCAAAATTGGCACACATGCTTGAAATGACATGGGGGAGTTATTAATAAAAAGAATGAAAAAAAAAGGCAAACGTATGGCGCTGGGCAGCAAAATGTCAGTGACACCGCATGATGATCGTGTATGGAAGGGGCTGTAGTGAGAGAGGGAATCATTCCCTTCACATCTTTGTCACTTTTCTGTCCTCGCCTCCGGGTGTTGGCTACAGTGTGATAATGGGGATTTTTAATATTATTGCGAAAAATTCGGCGGTTGCGCCTGTATGTAAGCTTTCCGGCATAGCACTAGGGTTGCCATATAATAGTGTATGGTAGGGTTGCCAGATTGGCGACTTTATCGCCTATTTGGCGACATCCCATGGTCCAATCGGGAAGCTTCTAGAATAACTTCCTGACGAGATATTTCTCGAAACGTGTGGAACCTAAGGAAAAGCTATATAAACCCGTGCGTTTCTGAGAGCCGGCGTTGTGAGAATTGTGAGAATAGCTGCTTACTGTAAGTGCTAAGCTACGCGAGAGTTCTGTGAACGGAAAGCGATCGAGATAGTGCTTTGCCGTGAAGCTACCTTTACAGTATAGCTTGACAGTGTATTGGTGATTGTTCCACGATGTTTATTATAAGTTTAGTGTTGCCGTGAAGCTACCTTTACAGTTACAGCCTGAAGCTGTGTTGCTGATTGTTTCAGCGTATTTATTGTAGATTTTCGACGCTTTTAAAGGCAATTTTGGAACTGTGCTGTAAATAGTTATTCTTGTAAATAAATTGTGCTTTTTATTGTTCTGCATCGTGTTTACATCGGATACTCTCAAATCTACGAACCCGTAAAACGCAACAATATCAATCGGGATTGGACTCTTTTTCTTCGAGGAAATGCATTGTTCAGACTGTTAGTTTAACGTACAAGAGATACGCTGAATCAGCGTCGTTGATATGTTGGAGAATCGCATCATCCCTCGTAGTTTTCCAGATAAACACCTTTTGGACGGTATGACTTTTATGCAGAACGACACTTCACCCATATTGGAAATGTGGGGTTAATTGTCCACATATGAAAATCTCTTGCACACATCGCTTGGCCACTTCCGTCATGTTTGACCCAGATCTCAGTCTGTGTGATCACTGGTTGTGGAGTTTCCTGAAATCGCAAATCTTCCGCGATCGTTCCACCTCATTAGGAATTCTAAAAAACAACATTCGACGGTAATTTCTCACCATACCCTGTACAGATATGCTATACAGGGCTGTTCGGAAAATTGTCTCTCGACTACAGGTATTGTAGATGAATGACGGCGACATGCTGAACAAAAATTTGTTATAAAATCTTAGTCTTTTCTAAAATTCAGTTCTCATGTTAATTAATTATTGCTTTTTCTATCACATGAAGCACCATCTGTCGGCTCTTTTAAGCACCTTTTTGTTTTCATTAAAACCTCGTCACATTACAACCATAGGTGCCAGTTTTTACTTCTCTACCTACAGTAAGTGAATTATTGAATTTTCAAATGTTAACGGACTTTTGGGTCACCCGGTATATAACTGACTAGCTATATCTAGCCACATTTATGCCAAGATCATTGTAGAATAGGTGAGATATTAGTGATCTTATTACGAAAAAACTGCAGTCAGTAAAAGCGTACGTTAAATCTATACTAACAAGCAGATTTAAGTTAATAACAACATAATCCCAAATAGCGTTTAGAGATAAGACCTGAACTCTTCTTTAGCTCGTTATATTAATGTACAGGTAATGTATACTTCCATTACATTTCATTAGTTTAACATCTTTCAGTGCATTATTTTTAATCATTTGAATTCAAATTTTTCTGGTATTAAAATCTTATCCTAACTCGGAAGCTACCACTGAAAACAGATCACATAATCAGCTACAAAAATAAAAAAGTTTTTTATGATTCGATTAATTTCGAAGTGATTTGACCAGAAAATCATACACGCTTACTTACACACTAGTATTATTATTACCGATTATAATTATGATCGATTACTGACCTTTCACCTCTAAATTACGCAAAATGACTGCAGAATCACACATTTTGTAAGTCTTATTATTTCAAATCGGATGCTTTTTAAAATTCGTTTCCAAGAAACAAAATAACTTCCTTTTATTAATATAAACAACTTTAAATTTCAAAAGTTATTCATCACACATCATTATTTCTATCAGAAACAATAGTCATAATTAAACTGAATATATAAAAACCTATGTATATTTATAGCATTTGCTTTGTGGTTTCGGGGCGCGAGCACTGAGCCACTACAGCATTGTGTCACAAAGCTCACAGTCCTCTAGCGGCTCAGTGGTCGCACTTTGAAACCACTGCTCTTTCCTGCTTTTCAAATAGGAATGTGTATTTTTACCCGGATATAGATAAGGTGCTTTGAAACCTCAGAGTTACTTTATTACTAAACAGTATATGCACCTGTATAGTGGAAAGGTCTTTTATTTCCATAAAATTTTCTCTGAGCTCAACATGCTTGCTTCCTATGCTAGTAATGCGATTTTATAATTTTTTTGTATGGTTTATATACAATGTAAATATACTTTGCTATAATTAAAAATAAAAAATCTCCTAAAAGTTTGATTTAAATTTAAAATATTTTACAAATATTTGGGACAATATGTTTTGGCCATGGTAGCCATATTTGTTTACATTTGAAACTTAGCAGAATAGTGGATTTGTTGCCAGACTAGAGAAACTAACGACAAGTAACGCCTTCTTTTATAATTGCGAATTAAATCATGCTTAATCCATTCTGGAATTATCATTTAAGTTATTAAATTATCCCATATATTGACTCAGCATAGCGTCCACAACAAATTAAAAGGTTTTCCAAGCCTTCAGTGTTTTTTTGCCTTATAAACTTATAAACTTGTAAGGTTTTAGTTTAAACTAACAAAGTTTTATGTTAATTTCTCTTTCCTGTGAAATCTTATTTCAACTTCCCGTTAGAACGAGCACGCCATTCAGCTTTATGCTAATTTGAAGTAGAGCCAAGTTTTGTATTTAAAGGTTAGCGAGGAACTTCTCGGTGTGAGAGAGCTTGTCTCAGATCGCTTCGGCTCTGTTCGACATTCGCCTGACTAGCTAGTATTTAAGTTCTAAGCCTTAGCGCTGTTACTCTAATACTTATTGAAGTAATCTAAGTGCGTTAGTATTAGCCAAATCTTGCTACGCACCATTGTTAGTTTAGAATAGAGGCCAACCTCGCGTTTAAAGCTCTGAGAGCAACGACTACTTAATTTTCTACTCAACTTTATTTTAAATTATTTGATTGTTCAGTTTAGACCCAAGTGCGATCATTATTTTCTGTTATCCTTTCCGAGTGTGGAAGTGGCTGGAAATAGTGGTTTAATAAAAGGGTCATTTTAAACCCTTCTTACGTGCAGTTATTCTACCACTGACACAGAACATAGCTGTATTCAGCTCCCTGTTCGAGATTGGGACTTTGACACTGTTACGACAATGTTCGCCAAAAGTATGCACAGAAAACTCAGTCTTGATAAACTTTCAGTTTTGTGCACCGAAAAATCTGCTGAATTGCTTGTCCATGCATAGAAACTGTAATTTCAATTGTAAAAATAATAATAATAATAATTGTTTTAACTTTATTTGGTGCTTTATGTTTTTCTATATTTTTCCATTTTTGATGCAGATATTTTGAGTTTGTATGTATTTTTGCCTTGTCGCGAAGTGGGAAACGTGTTAATTGAATGAGAAATATATCTGTAATGAAATTGGAGGAAATATATTTAAATGAAAAGCAGGAAAAATGCGCATAATTTAATATTCTGTACAAAGAAATCATGTGGTGTACACATCAGACTTTTTTTACATTGCGAAAACCATTCTTACATTCATACAGATTCTTCATTACTCTATTTATTTAAAAATAATACAGGACGATAATATTTACAGGCAACAATCTGAAAAACGATACGCCATTTGTAGCGATTCAGCGCAAAATTCCGTTTAAAGACTAACAGCACATTTGGTCGAACGCCGCTTTCGGCCTAATAAATAAATTTTATTGATTTTTCTTTGGGTTAAATCGTTCTAAAACAATAAATTACCTACATACCCGCAGGATTTTGAATAATTGATTATTACTTTAATGGAATACATCATTTAGTTGCTGAAAGTACCTGATAATGTGGGCTACATTAATATTTTTAGCATAAAATTTCTTGAGAGATAATACGATCATAAAAAATTACTTTTCTCTTATGGCTACATGAAAATGCAAGAAGAATTTTTATGCTTCATAAAATGTGTTTAGAATAAGATTAAGAATTCCCATGAATATTATATTCATGTCTTTAGCTTTGGCAGTAAAAAGTACAGCGGAATGTAATTTTTTTGAGCTGTAAAGTTATCGTTTTTATTCCAACGATTAAACTAAATGAGCGCAAAAAATTAACGATCTATGAATTAAACGATAAATAATCTTTTATTTTATAAGTTCGGATACACGAAGAAAACTGTATAATCAAATTATTAAATCTGCATTTATTTCTTTTTATATGAGAAGAATAACCGTAGAGATTTAAAAACTAATGAAAGTAAACATATCTGGATTTTATTATTTCTGATTTATCAGATTTATTTTAAGAACAAATAAAAATTTGTTTTTAGTTAAAATTATTTTTTGTCTCGTGAATTTATTGTATTCATTAATGATGGCGTAGCATAGCGTTTCAAAAAAGGTAATTTAATGTTATTATCCAATCAGTATTAATTAATACATATTATCTTTAACAGAATTAGTAAATATCTTTTACACTGTTATGCAAGATGCAAAAAATACCACAAATAGAAAATTATTTTCCCATTTTAATAAGAATTATTGCTAACATGAAATTTGGCGCACCTTATGGATATTTAGATTAAAGTTTTTGATTAATGCTTAAATAATTTATACACTCAATTTAGTAATTTAAATTTTTTTAATCATTCGACAAATGTAATTGAATAAAGCTCCATTCAATTACACATAACGTAAAATGATTAATTTCTCATAAGCTGTCATTTCCGTAAACTTATTTCTTTCGCTGTAAACTGAAGTTTTTTTTTATCTTCCCTGTAAACTTTTTTTTTGTGTGCACATTTTATTTTAAATTCTATAATAATAATAATTATTATTACTATTAAAAGCCCGACTAAT
>KK122173.1:27069-60678 GCA_000611955.2 Stegodyphus mimosarum
GCTGTTTTAATTTTATATCACCTCCAAGAAAATAGTTTTCGCTTTAAATATTACCGAGCGATAATTGTTGGGGACTAATACAAATGATGTTTAGTTTCTCAAATATTTAAGTGCACTAGTAAAGAAATATTTAATTATAATTTATTTAAAAATAAAGTTTAAATATAAGTATGTAATAATACAAAAATATCTCCATTAAAAGAAAAACATGCTTCATTTTAACGATAATGCAGTGAATTTCATTGACAAAATATTAGAACTACACTTCGGCCAAGAAAATAAGCAACAAAGGTGTCACGCTTTTTGTGTTTATTTAGCTCTTTCTTTAGAATTGTACTTAAAATTGTTTTATTTTCCCGTGTAATGCAGACGAATTTGAGGAGAAAGCTACGTCAGAAAAGAAAAATACAAGAGCACGTGCATTTAATATTTAATAAATAAATATGTCGTAATTGCTGTTGCCATCCAGAAAAATCGAGAAAATAGATTTTAGCAGAATGTTCTCTTGAACAATTAAAAAACTTAGAAAAGCCGAATTAAAACACCTCACCTCAGCTGCTGTTGTTTTAAGCGAATTGTATGTTTACTTAGCGCTGTTATCGATTGTAGCTAATTCGCTGTGAGATTAGATTAACTTTCTTTGTTTTGAATTGAGTTCTGTTTAACGTTTCAGATATTGTGATATTGTACGAATATCTCTGAGGAAATATTTCAGTATTTTGTTTAACTTCTTGTAAAAAGAATATATTTTATAAACTCTTTATCTACTTGTGCCTTCAAACCATTACGAATACGTACGCACGCAACAAAGGCGAAATATGGGATAAAACAAAAACTATTTAATGGAAATGCTTGAACTCGGTCCAAGACGTTACTGTGTCATTACTAGACCTCGCAGCAAAGAATAAAGCAGAGGCATGAAAAACACATTTATTACGACCATCACATGACGGAAGACCAAGTGGGCCGCAAGAATGTGCAATGAAAACATCACGCTGATAAAAGGTTGTGATATATTTTAGTTGAAATTCATGTTTGACAACGGCGAGGCAAGCTGGCAAGTGTCGTTGATCGCTTTTTATGACAGTAGCGTCCGTTCAAATCGTAATGCATACTGGAACTCGTCAAGTGTTCTGACAGCACACTGAGATCTGCTTTGCGTCGTCCGAAGATGTCCTTCACATGCTCTGTGGGTTCCAGGTACATTGATCTATCAAGCCACGGCAGATGTGGAATCGTTTTACTCTCCAGATATCTCCGGATCTTTCGAGCTCTATGCAGATGGGTGTTACCGTCCATAAATACTGCATCGACAGAAAATTCCTTCTCCGCAAAGACCATGCATCATTGATCTGGATCTTAAATTTCAAGACTCACGAAGGCTAAAAAGATAGTTGGATACAGAGACTCAAAAATATCGTATTACTATCCGTCGTCGAAACGATTCATCTCATGAAAACGCCGATGCCCTGTCTAGAACTCTATCCGTAATGATGCCACTATTGCTTCAGGGTTATGGCGAAATACAAGCTGGGTAATTCGATTGCACTTTAAGTTACAACATCAACATCGGCTGATCAAAATCCATGGACTGACGAAGGCAGTAAAGTCCAGTTGGAAGACATCAAGAGTAAACTCATAATCGTCTCAATGGAACCTTCAAATAGGAAACGCACCGGGCAGGACATTTCGATCTATAATTCTATGACAAAACAATACTGGACAATTACTGGCCTATCGAAGTGCTGTCAAGAAGC
The DNA here is from genome assembly GCA_000611955.2 of Stegodyphus mimosarum. Lineage (NCBI taxonomy): Eukaryota > Metazoa > Arthropoda > Arachnida > Araneae > Eresidae > Stegodyphus > Stegodyphus mimosarum. The sequence continues at coordinate 28,827 of KK122173.1, forward strand.
CTACCGGATATACCCGATCCCAGATCCTCTTCGACTAGATTTTCATCTTCCTTGTGATCTCTTGTTTGATCACTCTCCGTATGCGCACTGATATCCGTATGCGCCTCGATATTCATATGCGCCTACGTATGCCCCTGAGGAATCATATGCGCCTCCGTACGCATATGATTCTTCAGGCAAGGTGTGTATTCAAGATCTCCAAGAACTGTTTGAAGAATGCAAAATTTTGCGCTAGGGAGTTTCGTGATGGAGAAGATGAAGACTCCATACGACACAAGGGCTCCGCGACATCGATTTAACGAAGGTGATAAGGTGTGGTTATGGAATCCGAATCAACGGAAAGGACTTTCTTCTAAACTGCAGTCATCCTGGATGATCCTTATACAATCCTCAACAGGATAAATGACGTCATCATTCGGATCCGTATGTCATCAAAATCTAAACCTAAAATCGTTCATTAAGACACGCTAGCTCATAGTTCGTTGTCCTCATAATGTATACAATGTTAAAAAAAACATACACTAAGACAATTGTCCTGTTTGCTAAATTTGTAAATTCGTACATTTAATTATCGATTTGTTATTCGTTTTTTTGTATGTTATTTATTGAAATGGTTGTTTAGGTATTGCATTGTCTTGCCTTAGTTGTAAATGTAGTTTCTTGTCCAGAGTTTGTACTGCTCGGAACGTGCGGTCCTTGGGAAAGGGGCATTGTCACGAATTTTATATATATGTAAATCATTTTAGTGAAATCATATGTGAAATTGTAGTATTTTTTGTATACAGTAACATAGTCTGAAAACGGGAAGCACTGCAGGAAAAATATAGTTACATGGGCAAGTCATTCATGTAAATGACTATCTCGGTAAATCGGCGAAATAACAGTTAGCTGGCGATATTGTTTCGGGAACTAATTTTTGTCGCCAAATCGTATGAGAATTCGGCAAAAGTCGCCAAACTTCGCGACCATTCGGTGATATTTGAGACCGGTCATTGAACAATAATAATTGATATCTATATGAAACTGCAACCATATACGGACCTTATGTGTGACTTTAACCGGATATGCCTTTCAGTAATTTCGAGAAATGGAAGGTACTAGAAATTTCTAGGCGACTAGTAGAAAGCTATATAAGTCCAGAGAGTTCTCAGATTTTCATTCGAATTTGACTTCGGAGCACAGAGATCTCCGTGCGGGTTTCGCTGTTTAGATGCATTTTACCTTTTATTATTTTTTTCTTTTTTAGCGTTTTTTTTAGCCTTAGTATTTTAAAGCATATCTATAGAATTGTGCTCTGTGATGCACAGAAGAGCTGTACGTGTGCTTTTGTGAAAATTTTCAGGACCGTTTTCTACTAGTAAGATTAATTTTATGAAGCTATCATCGTTCTGCGTGCATTCAATTCATTACGAAACCGTATGCGCTTAGTAATACATTGTTATATATATGATTCAGTTTAGCTTTGAGTCTAGTAAAACGCGTTAAGCAAAAAATAACAATTCAAATACTATATATATGAAACTTAAGACTGACAAATGCTGATTTGATATAATCATGTACATTGCGCAAGAAAAAGAGACAATTCTATATCTCCCGTTCTATACGACCGATTGAGGAAATTCAACTTGCGTTTTTCATGTCTCGAAAGCGCGACTTGGGATATGTATTTGATTTATATATAGCATTGTTCTAATACAGATATTCTGACATAAAATCGTACTTTTTCTGAAAAGACTGAATTTTTTTTTCTATATTTCGATTCTATGACTCAAATTATATCAAACTGCTAAGTTTTGTAAAAATTGCAGGAGTAGTTCTTTTTTAAATTAGCTCTAAAAATTTAAACTCCTCAATGTTAATTTAATTTTATATACATTTATTAATATCTCTCTTTTATTAAACTTACTTGGTTCCTTCTTCCAGAATTTCAAATTTAGGTTCATTCAAAATATAATTCGCTTGCGTGTTATGATTTATTTTTAAAATTTGTATTTTAAAAAAATTTTTTATAAATTTTTCGAAAAACTTTTACATTATAACCTGTAAAATTTTTAACATCATCTTGAAGTGCAACCCGCATACCCGCAAAAAAAATTACTTTTTTTTTTCAAAAGTTTCTAAGATATACGTGAATTTATATTTTGGCCCGTTTTGAAATTTGGAGTGTTTAATATAAGCGATAATAACAAAAATGTGGTTTACACTATTAAAATTATTTGAAAGAATGAACGATGGGCCTTTTTTTTTCCTTTCTTGCAATCAATGAAGAAAAAGGAAAGCAAGTAGCTCAGTAGCTCACTATAAATTAAGAATTCCACCGAGTGAATTATTCTTGGAGAAACTGAAAAAAATACGCCAAGATAAATTTTTAAATTTCTCCATAAATGTCTCACCAAAAATTACAAAATTTAATATCTAGGCATAATTTGAGTCGTAGAATTAAAATATGGGAAAAGCATAGCATTTCAGAAAAAGCTCGATATTGTGTCAAGATACATATGTTGGAATAATGCTATATATAAACCTAATATAAATCCAGAGACATGCTTTCGAGACATGAAAAAGGCAATTGGAATTTCGTCAATCGGCTTAGTAGAATGGGAGTATAGAATTGTCCCATTTTTTTTTCGCAGTATAGCACAGTCTAATATGACGGCGCAGTCTTAACAATGTGTTCTTACATATATAAGTTTAACTTTGCGCTTGTAACACATGTTACGTAAAGAGTAACAGTTCAATTACCATATATGAAACTAAAGACTGACACGTGCTAATTTGATATAATCATGTACCTAGCGATCTTATGTGCGTGTAGAATTATTAGCATGCATGTTTCTGTAAACATTTTAATAATCATTTGGAAAAACAAAAGTAATATTTAAAATAATAAAATATTTTCATGAAGTCGTTGTGTTGCTATTGCGTGGAATATATATATATATTTATGTATGTAAGAAATATCATAAACAATATTAAACCATATCATTAACAGTATTTAATCATTATGTTTGCTACCTGTTATTAAATGTTAGTTTCATCGTTTTAATGAGTTAATTAATCAATTAGATGGGTTTCCTAAACTGGAGTACTCAGGACTGAGTGTTCTGTGCATACTTTTGGAGAACATATTTGTGAAGTAGTTAAAGTCCTGATCTTGAACAGGGAGCTGAATGCAGCTATGTTCTGTGGTAGAATACTGTGGTTAAGTGGTAGAATAACCGCACGTAAGAAGGATTTAAAATCCTCTTTTATTAAACAACTATTATTTACAGCCACTTCCCAACTCGGGAGGGACAACAGAAAATAATGACCGCACTTGGGTCTAAACTGAACAATAAAGTAATTTCAAATAAAGCTAAATAGAAATTAGGTAGTTGTTGCTCACAGAGCTATAAACGCGAGGTTGGCCTCTATGCTAAACCATCAATGGTGCGTAGCAAGATTTAGCTAATACTAACGCACTTAGATTATTTCAATAAGTAATAGCGTAACAGTGCCAAGGCTTAGAATTTAAATACTAGCTAGTCAGGTGGACGTCGAACAGAGCAGCAGTGATCTGAGACGAAAAGCTCTCTCACACCGTGAAGTTCCTCGCTAACCTTCAAATGCAAACTTGGCTCCACTTCAAATTAGCATAAAGCTGAAACGCGCGCTCATTCTAACGAGAAGTTGAAATAAGAACTTACAGGAAAGAAATATTAACATAAAACTTTGTTAGTTTAAACTAAAACCTTACAGAGTTAATAAAGATTGCCTACCTGTAGTGTCTGAATGAGTACAAGCATTGGAAATAGTCAAAATTATTATTTTTATAAAGATGTGTTGTTTTGCAAATATCTCTCTCATGAATATAATTAATAAAATATCTATCAGATGGGAAGCATCACGTACCAGTAAGGGGCTAGAGAATTCCGTCGACTCGGTGATGGTGAGTTACTGAATGCATTTGTTAAATCTTGAACAATATTAATGGTAAAGAAAATATGCAAAGATGAGATGACACAAAAATGTGCTTTACATTTAACTAAAAATGTAAATATATTTTAATGCTTTTAACTAAATGTTTTAACCAAAAAATACTTTTAACTAAGAATGTAAATATGTTTACTCTATAGTTTAAACATATTTAGGATTTTAGTTAGTATTTGAAAGTGTTTCGCACAGATTTTTAATTTTAGTATTATGAATTCTGTGGATTTCCCAATGCATTTAATGTTATGTTGATAATTCTTACCATCTAGATCTAACCAAAACTCTATAAAACTGAGAAGATGTTTCATTTTTTAAATCTTGAACAATATTAATGGTAAAAAAATATGCAAAGACAAGATGACATAAAAAATGGGCTTTACACTTAACTAAAAATGTAAATATATTTATGCTTTTAACTAAATGTTTTTAAATCAAACATACTTTTAACTAAGAATGTAAATATGTTAACCTATAGTTTAAACATATTTGCAATTTTAATTAGTATTTGAAAATGTTTCGCACAGATTTTTAATTTTAGTATTGTGTAGTTTGTCGATTTGCCCAATGCATTTAATTTTATATTGATAATTCTTACCATCTAAATCTATCCAACACTCTATAAAATTTAGAAAATGTTTTATGAAGTAGAATTTTCTTCCGTTACTGTTTTAAAAGATTTATTTAGATACTAGACGCTGCGAGGCCAGCCTTCGTCTGGTTTTTAAGTGCACCAGAAAAATGCTTAAAGAAAACACCAATCATTAAATTTGAAAACTGCACAGAATTTTACTCTGCAAAACAATTTTATCGAAAAAGAAACACACAACAACGGGAAAAAAATTCAGTTAAAAATGCATTACATATAAAAAGCATACAACGAAATAAGCAATATCCCTTAATACAAATATTAATTATCCTAGTAAATAAATTAACCAACTTCTCTTTGCAAAATCTTAAGAACTCAAATGGTATAAACAGATTAAGAACTTAAACAGATTTAAAAATATCATGCGAAACTTTTTTACAATTAAAATTATATATAATTAAAACATAATATTACAATGAAATAAGCAATATCTCTTGATACAAACGTTAATTATCCTAATAAAGTAATTAAACAATTTACCGTTGCAAAAAGAAACAACTTTTTAATTTCTTAAACTTTTCAGTCTCTTAAAAACAGTAACATAAGAAATACGATGAAAAATTGTCGGCAAACCGAAATTTTTAAAAGAATGAAACTATTCAAAATGATGCAATTTCATCAAAAATCTATCAACAACAATAAGAAAGGAAAATTGCTGCCAAAACTACATTTTAAAATATCGAGATGTGAGAAGTGTATTCGGAAGCTTCATTTAAAAAATTTAAAAAAAATACAAAATATTATTATTTTTCCAAAATTCTTTTTTTAAAAGGAGTCGAAAGGATTAAAGTTCAACGTGTCCGAAAATCAAAGGAAAATAAACGGCACATTTTTTAAAATAAGTTTTAAAAAATAAATTCCGCTGAAAAGGTGTTAAGCTCACCTTTCTAAATAAATTCGTATTTAATCGATTTATTGAAATACGAAATTTATTTTAAGTTCGTAAAATAGCTAAGTGTCTACGCTTCACGACGATGTAAAAATGAAATGTATAGAGTGAAATCTCGCTTTCCTGTAGCCCATTATGTCTCAAAATGACGCGATTTGGTCACAAAACATAAAATAAGAAAAAAATTCTAATTCGAATTTCGAAAAAATCGCTTCGAGGTGCACTGGCTCTTGTGTAGATACACCTATGTACCAAATTTCGTGGCCCTTGTCTAGTAGCTTACTCGCAACACGAACGAAAGACACACTTACACAGACTGTTTGTTTTATTATATGTAGAGAAGAAGGGAATAAATTTCACTTCATGTCAGATGTTTTATGACCATATTTCTGAATTTCTTATTATAGTACACAGACTGACTGAAAAGTTTCGAGACCGATTTTTCTATTCTAAATATGATTATTTTACGAGTCAATATGATTATTTTTTCTTTCTCAAACAAATATCCTTCACACCAAATTACTGTTCTACTGCATTATTTGAGTGATTCATAAACATGAAATGTGACATTTTTTTGATGCTGTAGTAACGACGTTTTCATCTGAGGACATTCTCATTCTACACAGCTGCGTTTTCACTATTAACCCATTGCACTCGAGAGGTGACTCTCAGTCACCACTTAATTCGAGCCGTAACGATATTTATTTAGGTTTGGTTTGGGAAATATCGCTTCATGACTGTATTCAACAACACATGCGTATAAAATAACTGCCAAACTTTCATCTTAAATAAGTTTTTCACATTTATTGTTATATGCGTCTTCGACGTTAGTTTCAACTTGACATTCGTGGTAACAGGAATATTATTTTCAAAGTTATGGAGCTCAATAATCATGTAATATGACAAAGAAATCATTGAAGTGAAAATGAATTCTATTTTTCGCTGATGAAGAATAAAATTACGTCTATGCATAGACTACTTGACGATAGATAGAGGAAAACGAATGATGAAGATAGCGATGAAGTAAAAGGTGTAAGAACGCGAAAATTCGATGTGATTCTTTTAGTAGAAAAGAGAGAAACCTCAGAATGGATAACGTGCATAGAAACCGAAGAAATACCTCAAAGAATACCGTTTGTATCCTGCGAAATAAGCACAAGATCGCAGGTATCTTCAGACATAAAAAACAGTATATTTCTTTCAATTGTGTGTGAAAGAACTTTTACATTAGCTGTAAGAAATTCACGAAATATGTGGAACACCGTCCCGAGGTGCTGATTCGCCCAAGCGAAAAGGTTTTCGAGGGCAAATGGTTAAGATTGGTTAGAACAGCTTAACCGGGTTAGTAATTAGCTGCCCTGACTGCCTTCTCCGGTTTCGAATCCCGTATAAGGCATGGATGTTTGCAAATGTATAGCGTCTGCACGGCCTGAGGCACTCTAAATATGCGGCGATCCAAAATCATCTGGAGAGAGGTTACTCGGACCCGGGCCCCCGGAGTGCTCTCTATCAAAATTGGAGGTGGAACTGAACAAAATCGACAATGACATGCGCAGTCTTGCCACGATGAATTTTGTGGGCTTGTTCTCATGTTACTCTGAGACAAGTGAGGTAAACCACAACACACAACAGATTGCTTAGAACTCCCCTAATATGCTCTAGTATACCTGGAAGGAAAGTATGCTAGAGCAGATTTATTGACTTTAGAAAGCGCTGCCAAAGACACAGTTTTAGCAGAGCTGGGATATTGTTCGGAGAACAGCCTTGACGCGAAAAAGGGAGAAACAGCTTATTGAGGTATGGCAGGCAATGGTTGTCATTCGATGACGTACTTCCTCTAGGTAGACAGCCGTAATACTTTTCCCTTGTTAAGGGATTTTCACACGCAGTGTGCAGTTTCTCCTTAGGACAGAACTGCAACTGCGAGCATCAATAGTTAAACACTGACGCTAAACAAAGGAGAGGATAGGTGCATCCTAATAAGGCGGCTACTTTTAGTCGCTTCAAAAGAATGATTGGCATGTCATTTAACAATTTCAGAAACCAATGAGACATGAAAGAACATGATAGGAGAAAGCACCACGAAGAAAAGGAACGCAGGATTTCGGGAGACCTGCTGATGCCTGAATGCACGGGCGTTTCGGGCGACTTCGCTGTGAAAATTCAACGAGTTCAACTTGTAAAAAGAGACAGCCATGAAAAGACATAAGATCTCTAACTTTTAGAGGAAATAGTGTTCTTTAAGTAGTTTAGGGGTGAATGAAAAGGGCAATGCATTGGGTTTCGCTTAAAATAATTTTTCTGGTTTTTTTTTTTAACTTTATAATTTTTATATAATATTTTTCCATTTTTAGCCTAAAGAGCGTTAGCCCGATATGGGCTATTAGTCTCTAAACTGGATTTGTTGGCGTATCACTTTAAATGTCTGAATCACTTTTTAAATTATTGCCACCAAATATTATTGCCCTGTATTAATTTAAAAAAAAATTAAAATGTAGAATCTGCATGAATGTATGTATGTTTCTCTCACTGTGAGAAAACGACGGTACCTAGGATGATCAAATTTCGAATAACGTATTCATTCCTCCACATGAACACATGAACCTGAAAGTTCGAGTTTTGATATTCGAATTTTAAAAACTTTAATGAATTTTTAATAAACTCAAAAATTTGAAAGCGAACAGCGGCAGCACTGTACGGTTTAAAACAATGTTATCTCCATCACGTAAAACTACCATCCTTTTAAAACTGCCTACCGAAAATTCTAAAGACATGCTGTTTTTAAATATTTTATGATTTTGCTAGTCAATAATCTTGCCTAGTTTGAATTTTATGTGGCGTAAGTGCTACGAACATGATATTTAATCCATAAATTTAACACAAAAAACTTATTAATAAAAAGAAATGTCTTACAAGCCATCATGCTAAGAAAATTATACGTTGAACAGAAAAGTGACCGAAAAAGATTGAAAAATGTGTGCTAACAGTTAACACTTCATCGGGAGTTTTAAACACGTGCGACTTTTAAAATGTTTGTAATTTTCCTACTGAATTATATATGGTGTATACTTAAATGATAAAATGACAAAAAGCGAAAATGACAGAAGAAAACGGGTTAGTAGGAGTGAGTGTAGCAGCAGAGTGGCAGACTACGAGCACAGCGGGAGAATAGGAAAACTTAACAAACCATTTGAGGTGACCGTTAAAATCAAAGCCCTTTCAGATCTTTTTTTTTAGCCCAAAGGGGCTTCGTCCCTGAAGGACTATTGTTTTTGTTTTGCGATTTTGCCTCGACTCACTCTGAATGTCCATTTAACTTTTCAAATTGTTGCCACCAGATATTATCATCCTGTATTATATTTTCAGAAATTAAATAATGAAGTATCTGCATAAATGTGTATATGTTTCTCACACTGTGATAAAACAACAGTACCTAGAGCCATCCAGTTTTGAATGACTTAATCCTACTGCGAATATGGGCATCTAGAAGCCTGAATTTGGAATTTGCTTATTATCGATTCCATATTTTGGAAACGTTTAACTAATATTTGATTAAAAAACTCGAGGATTGCACAGCGATGAATAAAAACGCTGTACAGAGAAAACATTTTTATCTCCAGCGCGTGAGACTGTGTATTGGAAATTCTAAAGATAGGCTCAGTTTAAAATTATTTTGCGATATTGCTGTTGAACTGAATTTTATGGTTTAAGTGCGAAGAACATGATATTTAATAAATAAAGATAACACACAAAATGTTAAAAAAAGGCCCCTTTTGTAGTAATTTTAAATCTAAAATACTTTTAAATATTTTAATGGGTTGCGCACTAATTTTAGGCTTTGAGAACAGTATAACGTTTTACTACACATTTCTTCTGTCACCTATAATACGCATTTTTTTTAAGTGCGTCGTTTTGCTTTTGTCAACATGGGTTTTAGAATATATTAAAGAACTCTAATAGAACCTGTTGCGTGTAATAAGGCCAATTTTTTTAATACTTCGTTTCGTGCAAGAACGATAAAAATAAAAGACAGTGTTTTAGTTACACTTTAAACATAGGAATAAAATAATTTTTATGAAATCTTACCTTCAGCCAACTTTAAAAGAAGTCGTTAATCATTAATCTTTCTTTTATATACTCTTGGATGGTGCTTTTTATTTTATCAAATTCCCTTTAATCTGGATGTAATACTCTTCTTTTCTTTCTTCAAATGAGATATCAGTTTGAAAGCAATTGAGTTTCAGTTGAGAATTTCGTGCTAAGGGAAGAAAATTGAATCATTTTAAGTAGATTCTTTCAAGCGTCCTGGAAATGATTAGTAAACGTTACTTGGATATTACAGAAATCTGTTACAGTTACCGTCATGAATTTATAACAGTTATGCTAAGAGAATGTTCCCAGAATATTTCTTTAAATTGATAACGTTTTTTTAAATTTAATGAGATCAAAAAAGACTGAGTTAAAATGTAGTTCTTTGGCTGAGTTGAAAGAGAATATGCATTTTCAAATCTGAAAGTTCGTAGATTTCTGCTGAATCTTCTTTTGATTATTTATCACGAATATCCAGTCAGTGTTTTACTCGGCATTTTTAAAATCTTGGCAAAATACTGTCTTTGAAATGGTACTTGGAGTACATGGTGAATTTACATTTACCTCACTGCCTACAAATGCAAGTGCTATTAAGAATATCATTTAATAAGATTTAATCTAACAGTAACCGCAGCGTAGGTGTATTATCGTTTAGCTCACTTCACTGTATGTACAGTGTCTCACAAAAGTGATGGGACACTTGTGCTTTACAAAAGGAAACTGTAGTAAAATAAATTAAAAAAACATGTAAAACTTTTTGTGGGTGTGTTTCATACTTAAATTTAGTAACAATTATTACATAACATACATTTTCTCAAAATATTAAAATATTAATTTAATAAAAATGCAATTGCTTAGAACGGAGCAAAAAATGGCTCACATAAATGATGGGACACTTACTTTTCCATCAAATATTTATTCAAAAATTTTACTTTTTAAAAGGTTTTAATATTTTGTTGGACCTTTTACTTTTAAAACATGATTTAATCTTCTTGGGATGGATTCGACTTATTTTTTTTATGATTCCTGAAGCGATTTTACCGCATCCTTCTCGAAAAACAGATTTTAATTGTTGTTGTGAAGAAATGGTGTGTTTGCGAATTCTTGATTCCAGTGGCGGTGTTTTTATTATTTCAGGACAGTTATACAGCAGCCAGAGTCTAACGTTCAAAGCAGTGTGCTTGGGGTCATTGTCCTGGTAGAATTTAAAATCGTTATGAAGGTTCAATTTTCGTGCTGAAGATTTCAAATTTTGATTTAATATGCCAATATACTTGTACTAATCCATTATACTGTCAATAAAAACAAGATTACCAACTCCAGCGGACGACATAACCCCCATACCAGAACTCCTCCTCCACCATGTTTTACTGCTGACAGCAAGTTCTGTTTGCGAAATTCTTCCTTGGGTTTTCTCCACACCAAGATTCTACCGCTAGAACCAAATATATTAAATTTACTCTCATCAGCAAATATAACTTCATTCCAGTAATCAGAATTCTTATTTATGTTGGATTTTGCGAAAGCCAGTCTGAGTTTTCTATTCTTTTCACTTACGAAGAATTTTTTCCTGGCTGCTCTACCGTGATATCAAGCAGATCGAATTACTCTTCTAATAGTCTCAGGATTACCAATTACTCCATATAATGCTTGTAAATCAGCAGTAACTTTAGGAGCACTGACTCTTGGATTTTTTTTAATATTTCGAACGATAATTCGCTTTATTCAAATTGGATAGCTTTGATGGTCGGCCAGGTCTTCTTTTATCCTGAATCATATGATTCTTTTTATATCGTTTAATGATATTGAAAACTGTTGAATGACTCAAGTTAACTGTTTCAGCAGTTTCTCTAATAGATTTTCCAAATTCAATATCCAAATTAATAACTAATTTTCGAATTTCAGGCAAAGTTTCTTTTCGTTCAGCATTCATGGCTGCACAGAGCTAAAAAACACAAAAATTCCAAAACAAACTGGAGAGAAATAATGCAGACGGTTTTATAAATTATTGCCAATTTCTTTTGAGTAAAAATAAAAACCCCGAAAAATATTTTTATTGCTTACTTCAGACGATTTTTGTTGCATAGTCTAATGGTGTCCCATCACTTATGTGAGCCATTTTTTACTCCGTTCTAAACAATTGTATTTTTATTAAATTAATATTTTAATATTTTGAGAAAATGTATGTTATGTAATAATTATTACTGAATTTAGGTATAAAACACACCCATAAGAAATTTACATGTTTTTTTCTAATTTATTTTATTACAGTTTCCTTTTGTAAAGCACAAGTGTCCCATCACTTTTGTGAGACACTGTAGGTATTTTTGGTATAATTGATAAGTACTGAATTTTAAACAGAAATTAAAGTAGTAATTTGACAGCGAAATTCGTTGAAATTTTATTAAATTCAATAACGTAGAGCATCTTTTTTTTCATTGGATTGTAGGACCCTCTGATCTTTCTCCTCGTGTAACAGCTGAAATACGTGTAGAAACCACACATGAGAAGGGTAAAGAACTCTTTATTAACTCTTTTAAAATTGGCAATGCGTCGACTTGACGCTAACATTCTACGCCTTACTCGGGCGGTAACTCAATAAACTAAAAAACCTCGAAGATATTAACAAGTACCAGAATTACGCTACAGTGCTCCCAGTATCCTGTTTCCTAAAACAGCGTTGAAAATTTAGTGGTAGCAAAGTAATAGCTATTGCATCACGTTAAAGGGACTAGTGCCCCTTAAGCCCTTTAAGATCTTCGAATATGTTACTGTTGCAAGAATTGGTATAATTTTATTTATTTCAAAAAAATTACTTCCAACTTTTTATAGCTCACTATGTAATATAGATACTTTGAGAATGAGACACATTCCGGTGACGTCAGAGGTCACATGATGTAAGAACTGTTAATGTAAACAAACAAGCTTGTGCTGTTTTAGATGTGAAAATTCGGATATTCGGCAACAGTATATTCCAACAAGCCACCAGAATATGAGATGGTATGGACAGTTTAAGAATAAAATTGCCTATATAAAGGCAACAACTTTAGATGGCCAAGCATTTCTAAAGAAACAGTTACAATACATGTTGAGAGGATTGGGATACTCATTTCTATGTACATCATAAAATCAGGACACACATTGAACATTTGTAGTTTTATCAGTAAAATTTGAAAGCTTTCTACTTGATTTCATATAGTAGTAATTAACTTTATTTTTAAAATTATTTCCAGTACTTTTTTGAAATCTCATGAACCATTTGCAGTAATAATTCTGTACACTGCAAACGAAATGCATAAAATAATGTTCATGTATGTTGTCGCTCTACGCTGAAAAGAAAATATAATTACTATTATAATTTTAAGTCACAATTTTATCAGCCTGACAAGCACAACAAGATGGTTTTCAAAATGGTAGACTCAAATGTCTGGAACATTATAAATACAGTTGCCCTAAAACTATGTGACGATAGTGATAATAATATTATACACAGTTCAAAATGAATACATAATTTTGCACCTCTTGCAATTTAATTGTTAATAACTGACTCTTAATCTACAGATAGCATAAACTTCAGATTAACATGTATTTTTTATATTACAGTATAAATGTCAAAAAGAAAATTGTATGGATTTGCACAACTGAGTTCGCTGTAATTCTAGCTGTGAAATTAATAATTTTTTGGTCATAGATATTTCTTTATTTTATAGTAAAACGCGATAAAATATACTGCATTTATGCGCATTGATTAAAACTTGATTATAACAGCTACATTATTAAAACACAACGTGATGAAATTAATAACAATTTAGTGGTACAGCATGTTCTATGACACTGTAATTAATAAGAGAAAATTGGCTTGGTGTTAATGTTTTTGCAAATAAGCAGATCTTGCATCAATTCAACCATTTCAATAATTTGGAACAAGTGTTCGTGAACTATTAACAAATATTTACATTGTACAGTTTGGAAAACATTATTCAAGGTCTCGGGAACATTTTTCAACTATTGATATACACTTAATATTCCTAATAAAGTAAAAGATGAATATTGGTAAGTATTGTTCACAAAAGAAAATTTATGACTCTTACCTCATTTTCTGCAGAAATTTCCACAGACGTTTTATAATTAATTGTTTTCTTCATTTCTGCCTTAACACAGCTAGCTAGAAGTACCTTACTATCTGGCATTACTTTAAAAACAAATGTTATTAACTTGTTTTTTTCTTGAACAAGACAAGACCTTTTTTATTAACATCAAGAAAAGAGAAATAACTTTTAAGAGTACTTTTTAATTTTTCACAATAGCTGTAAATTTCAAAATTAGAAAAATCTGTTAATTTTAGTGGTACATCGGCTATAGACTCCATCGTAGACTGCGGAGGTGCGGAGATTGTTGTTCGTAAACCACGTGACCACTTTTCCCCTCTTCTTCTCTTGCGGAATGTATCTCATTAGTAACCAGAAAGTTTGTGGTGCCACAAATATTGTTATAACTTAATCTGTTTTGCGCTAAATATTTTTTATGCGTTCACGCCATGTTTCCACCTTCCGCGCATAATATTTTAAAAATGGCTAACGGTACATACTTGAAATTTGATGAAATTCTTTATATAGGCACTGTCTTCTAACTGAACCAAAAATCTGACGAATATTTTAATATTAAAAAAATTTATACATGAAAGCATTATTGATTTTTTTAATAAAATATATTTTATAAACTCAACTCCAGATAAACTAGAAATTTAACACGAAATTCTTAGGAATTTTAGTTCCCAGTAGTTTTCAAGTTATGAAAGCTGTATATTAAATATGGAATGAAATTATACAACACAGTGTTTTAAATTGTACGCGCAAGGTAGGAACATGACGTCAACGCATAAAAACTTTTGTCAAAAGTCAGATTAAATTATAAAAATATTTGTGGCAACACAAACTTTCTGGTCACTAATTTTCAAAGCCGCTATAATATGTAGTCAGCTGTAAAAGGTTGGAATTAATTGCTTTTAAAATAAATAAGTTAGTAACGTAAGGGACGTATTTGGAAGATCTTAAGGGTTTTAAGGTGTACAAGGCCTCCTTAACCAGCGATAAATGCCAAGCTCAAGCTCACGCTACAAAACGTACAGTGTTCTCCCAAACTCTCTAACTTTTCCTTCTAGAACTCGGTATTTTAACAATTTCTCCTCAAGGTAGAATTTGCATTTGTTCACGCGCGCTATCAAATTTAAATATTCTGTCATTGACAATTAGCGAAAATGAAGGCTTCTAGAAAAATAAGCATAAATTTAAACTCAACGCGTTAGTTAAAATAAATATAAATCTTTACTTGCTTAATAATTTATATAAATGTACAGATATTAAAGTAAGGTACAGAAGTGTAAAATCACTGGGAAATTTTACAGTTCAAATATAACCACTAACATCTTTCACATCTACGTTTCTAGTTAGCACGAAAGACTTTATTGCAGAAATAATTTTCAAGTAACACACGTCTCTTTTATGTCAGAAATATCTTGCCTATGAAATATTACTTGGCGGATGAAATGAAACTTACATGACACAGGCTAAAAAACATAAAAAGAGGTACTGAGCCAGATTTATTAAACAGATATTTGACTCAAATGCAATAAGTTTGTTTCTTTTCTGATATCTGTTATTTTCTGCTATACGGAGCTCTTCAAATTCATCATCAGACGTCTTTCAGACGTCTTTTCTTTGGGTGGTACAATACAATTCTATTCAATGCTTACGTAACCTATACGTCTTGAATTTCAATTCTGTCTCTCTGCAGCCAGGCGAACTATTGCCTTATTTAGTCCTTCGATAAAGTAACACCAGGTTATGAGAAAATGTAAAGCAACGTTGTTTTATTAAATCTTCAGCTTAGGAAATTATAGAGTTTGCGTAATAACAGAAGGAGTACATTCACTTTCGCGATCAAAAGTACTCAGGTCAAATAGAGCTTGCGCAAAAGTGTAGAGTGAAACGTTATTCAGAAAGACAAGTTTGATTATCAGTTTTGAAGCAGGCCCTCGAATCCTGCAAGCAGATACGGCCAGTGAAAGCTAAAGCCGATTAAAATCAATCCAGAAGCTTGGCAAATATAATCGTCACATTATATGTATTATAGGATATTTCTCCTGCCTTCTAGCATGCTTTCGTGGTGTAATGGTCAGCTCACTCGGCGCGTATTCGAGAGTTCCGTGGTTCCAGTTCCGGCGATTGCATTGCTCCTTTTTCGCGTCTCCTGCTTCGAAATAACCTAATGTCTCTACCGTGGTGCCCGAACAAAAAGGGTGATGGATGATGATTCTCCACCACCAGGATTCGACGACTGGGTTCCCTAATCTCCAGTCACCCTTTAACAATTTGAAATCGAAACCCTTCGCTAACTTGTATCTTTAAAATACCAAACCGCCCAAAATACTTTCCCAGTTTCACAGCAATTTCCTTCATTCCCCATCCATTAACGCGGAAATAGGTGTGAAAGTTTTGAATGACATCCTTGCTACGCTCTAACAAAGATTCCATTAGCCTTTGACCCCCATTCATTGTAAACCTATTCTGAAGGTCTTAAAAAGAAATCAGAGAATCAAAAACGAAATGTTATGTGCAACCTAAAGATAAGAAACTGCAATTAAACTTCTTAGGACAAGCCGTCTGCAGTAAACTGATACAATGCGTTTGGGAAACTGCACCTACTACTGCATATCTTAGGGGGAGGGAAGGAAACAAGATAGCAATCTAGGCCGTTTTCCGGCGGTTGCAGTAGTCTAAATGAAGAGCCGTGTAGGGCGGTTTGGTCGTCAAAGATTTAAAAGAGGGAATATATAAGGTATTTCTCCGGCCTTCTGAGCATGCCTTCGTGGTGTAATGGTCAGCAAGCTCGGCGCGTATTCGAGAGGTCCGATATTCGAGTCCCGAGGAGGGCACTGCTCATTTTTCATGTTTTAGGTACTTTATTTTTTACCACGATATTTTCGAAGACGATGTTTTTAAACTGCGAAGTTTTTGAACCGCTTTATTTTCGATGATGATGTTTTGTACCACGATGTTATCTCCTTGCTTTATTTTCTCCCATAATGTTTTGTACGACGACGTTTTCTCCTTGCTTGGTTTTCTCTGCGACATTGTCCTTCGCGATGTTATCGGCGGACACCAGACGACTAGCAGCGGTATTGGAAAGCATAGTTAACGATATTATCGTAATCTACCTGTTGTAAGTATATCTTCATGGGCTGTGGAAGGCTTTATTGGCATTAAGTTTCTGAAGTTTACCATGGGGATTGGAGCTATTGTAAAAATTTGACTGGCTAATTGCTTTTTGGGTAAGGATATCATATTTATACTGTGTTCTATCATTAATATATGCTGCTGTTTGTAATTATTTTGTACTTCTCCCCTTCTAAGCGATGTTTACTTTTGTCTTTATTGGCGTTGGCAGAGCTCTTTTGCCCACCAGGGGATACTTTAAAAATATTTTTCTGTGTGCATTGGGAGGACAGTTGGGTTGAAAGGGCAGATGAATTGTAAGGTCTCTGTGAGTTTATCTGTGAGTCATTTTAAATAGAAAAGTCATTTATCACAATGCAACAGCAACATGTTGCTGGGCTTAATGCTTTTTACAGTTTAAATATTTTTTTCTTTTCCAATACAAAGATATCTATAACACATGTTGAACACTAAGTACAAACGGAAGCACATACTTTACTAACACTTGATTATTTATAATATATTGTTTCAATCAAATATCTATTCTGTATCTTCACAACCTACTCAAATGGAATACAAATTCATGCTAATTTTAAAAATGAATGCTTGTTTGTACCGATGGATAACTATTAACTTTCTAGGGTTCAACATATTTTAAAACTATATTGATATATATATGACAACGTTCAGCGGACTGTAACAAGAAACATGCTTTTCTGTTATTTACACAAATTCACAGTTTTCATCTTTTTGATTTTAACATAGTAGACAATGTCGCTAAAATCTAACAAACGTATTCAACCTCAACCTGAGTTCAGAAGAAACATTTTAAATGTATGTCAATGGTATCTTTCAGACAGCAGTCCAAACCTTTACGATGAATTAGTGTTTCCCTTTATCTTTAGAAACAATCTATCCGGAGTCAGAGAAGCATTATCCTCGCGAGAAATCTAATGCCAATCATATTAGTTTCGCAAGGGAAAAAATGTTTTGGGAAATATATAACAACTATCCCCTTTGTTTTATCGAGGAATCCTATATAAGGCAACACCTTAAAGTATGTTGGAAGAAAATAATGTAACGGTGCCACTAATCGGGCTCTGGCTATTAATCTGTAAAATAATTGCAGCTTTTTAATTTAAATAAATTCTTTTAAGTTGCAATGTTCTGGATTATGTCTACACGGATAATCTGAATTAAGCTAAAACTTTTCTTTTCGAGGAGTCCGGAGAGAACTGCTACTTTAAAATTAGCGGCAGATAGGTTTCAGCTTACATAAATATGAATCATGGCTCTTTAGTAGCATCAGCCTAAAGGAGGAGAAATAAGTCTACAGCGTTAAATGCATTATGAGTCGAATAAGCGTAGTTGCCATCAATATAATGCACAAGTGTAAATTCCTATTAATAAGAGGTCGGAAGACCATTCAAACCCGTTTGAGTTTTATTTTAAAGTTATTTTAAGTTTACAGCTGAATATTTACCTATATCATTCATTAATATATTGTTGCGAATTGCCCAGCTGCGGTGAGATAGCTTCCCCGCAAACACAATTAAAAATCTCTTTATTTGCGTCACATGCGACTTGCATTCCAGTATCCAACTAAAATAGCAATCTGTAATTAAAATACAATAACACGCCGAACAAATATTAATTTAGAAGACAAATAGCAAAAATCAGTGTTATATTTTCAAATTTTCATAGGACTAGTTTCGATGGTTTTTACCGAACCACCCTCCTCTGCTGCAAAAGGGAAAATGAACCAAATAAGATATAAAGATTAGATAAGATTAGATAAGAAAGCCTGGATAAGAGACAAGCTACTGGCGCCATTTGTTGATGAAACCAGAACTAAAACATAATTTCTTTAAAGGCTGAATGCAAAGATGGATTGGAATTACGGTCGTTAACTAGAACAGAAAGATTTTTTTGAATGTAAAATGCCTCTAGAAAATACACTTCACCAATGGAAGATGTTTTTTGAATAATTCTGGCAGCAGAAAAATTGAAAGTGTGATTTTCGGACCAACAGTGTCGTCCAAACTTGCCAATGCCTTCTGCTGTCCAACATTGTCAATTAGGCTAAGCCTAATTTTTGTTTACTATAGCAGCATTACTTGTTTACATTTGAAAATTAGCAGAATAGTGAATTAAGTCTTTCTGCACGCTTAGGGTCTTTTTGCCGAGTGGGACCAAAAGGAATCTTTTAGTTTTGTGCAACGAAAAATCTGCCTCCTTGCCTGTTGGCCGAAGTACTTGCTTTTGCGTAGACACTGTAGTTTTAATTTTAAAAATTGCTTTTTTTAATTGCTGTAACTGTATTCGGTGTTTTATGCTCTTCTATACCTTTAAATGAAAATACTTTGAGTTTTTTTATATTTCTGTTTTGCCGCGAAATGACAACTGACAGCAAAAAATAGGTATACAGAGGCTGTTCGCACATTTTTTAAACGATGTATATTGTATTCACAAATCTAACTTACATAAAATTCGTGTATTTTAAATGTTCTATTTGACATTCCTTATACTGAACTATCCTTCGACAGCGGAATTTCCAGGATAATAATGCCTTTTGAAGTGTTAGAAGTGGTATTCTATCCCATTCCTCCCGAACAGCTTTCCAGAGTCCCGTTAGGGTTTCGGGACAACGTTTGGATAATGCAGTTTTTAGAAGTCCGAAAGCACAAAAATCCATACGTGACACATCGGGAGATTTAGTAGGGATATCAGTGAAGGGTATGGCCTCGATACCAGTTTTGTGTTCCATTTCTTTTAGGAAATTTACAGTGGATATTGATGTGCGACCGCTAGCTTTGTCCCGATGGAGTCTCACAGATGGATGGCACTGTGGGTAAGGCGATGGTTTTTCATTCAGAAACATTGGCGATAAAATATGTTCCTGATAGTATTTGGAGTTAATCTTGACATTTTTTTTCACTCTCTTTATTTTTAACTTGTCATTATAAGAAAAACCAGCAACAATCTTGAATCCCTTAGAAAAACTTTCTTTCGATTCTTTGAACCATGTACTTAAATTTTTTCCTCCCCTTTTATGATAATAAAATGTTTTTTGTTACAATCATTTAAATACACCCACGCTTCATTTATTGTGACAATTGTTTTCCATTTTTCTTTGGATAAGTGTTTCTCATATAGAATTCTGCGGCGTGTCCTGCGTCGAGCGATACGCTTCGGAAGAAGACGATGCACGTTGCGTTTTTTCGCTCTCTTAAGATTTAAATCGACGTTTATTATTTTGTTTACAGTGGATACAGAGCATTTTAATGATTTTGCAACTGTCCTTTGACTAGGGGGATTTTCTTTTAACATTAAACTACGTACGTTTGCAATAGTCGAAGATGTCCGTTTTTTCCTCGGATACTTGTTTGGAATTTTTGTCCCACTCGAGGCTCCAATTTGACGTTTTTTCCCTTTCTTGTTGGTGATACTACCTATCGACGCTTTAGATATCACAAAACCATGACTCTCGCATCGTTTTTGGATAACGGAGTATGCATATTTCTCTTCGGAAAGAGCGTCAATGTAGCCTTCGAACCACTGCTTTGTTAAATTCGCCATTTTGAATAAAAACAAAACTTTCAAGCCACAGACGATAATTTTGACTTTTAAAAACATAGTACAATTGCAATTACTTCTTTTGCAGCAAACGATGTTTTATTACCGCTTACCAAATTTGTCTAAAAAAAGTGCGAACAGCCTCTGTAGTTTAATATTCCGCACGAAGAAGTCGTGTGTGTACATATCAGCTTTTTTTAGTAATATTAGAGCTAAGAACGGGTGGACTGTCGTGCTGGTATACCCAATTTTGTTTTGCAATGTTTTCTGCAAATGATATAAAATTGTCTCGTATTGTTTTTTTGTATTTAGAGAACCTTGTCGACCATCAAGAAAGATGGAACACACTTATTCGTTCAAACTGAAAGCTGCCCACACAGTAACAGATCCACGTCCGTTTTTCCTACTTAAATAGCCCTGAGGGTCTTTTTATAAATTATGGCAGGATAATGAATCTCGCCAAAACCATGTAGATGTCTTTTTTTATCACTGAAAATTACAGATTTCCATTTGTCACCATATGCCATGTAGTTACGGGCCCTTTGAAATCTCATTTGTTTGTGATGCTTTGACAGCGGTAATGGTCGAGCCATTTTTACGTGAATCACATAAGCAGATTTCTTAATTTGCCTAAGAACAGTGTTTTTCGCTATTTGCAATCCAGAAGCCTTGTAATTTCGCGAACAGACGTTTTCTGTGTCGAAGCCATTCTTTGCATTCGCTTATCGCTGTGACTGCTAAATACACTGCTAGCCATCGTAAATGCAACACCCTGAAGGAAGCATGCAAATAACATGAAATTTACAACATGCATTAGCGGAGGTGAGATATGCAAATGATAAGAATTTCAGCGCAAAGGCACGTCACGCGCGCCTGTGGCGCCACTTTAAAGCGCTATTTAAGGCTTGGAGTTTTCTACGTTTTCAAGTTCGGCAATTGTGTTTTTCTTGTGAGTTTTTCAAAAAAACGAACCATTATGCCTCGTACTAAACAGCGATCATCGTTTGATCAAGTATCCGAGTTCGGCAGAGGAAAGATAGTGGCTAACCGAGAGTGCGGATTATCTTTCAGGGAAATCAGTAGTCATGTTGTACGAAACCAGACAACTGTAATGATATGTGAATGTTGGATGCAGGCGGGAAGGACGGACCGAAGTGTTCTATCGCATCCACCTCAGTGCACCACTTCACGTGATGACAGGAAGATTGTGAGCATGGCAGTGATGGATCGCTCAATCACATCACGAACCATAGCACAGTACATTCAGTCGTCTGTAACGCATCCTCCTGTATCTGCGAGTACCATTCGAGGCCGTTCACAGCAGAGTGGTCTGTCTGCAAGTCTTCCATTACTTCGTCTACCCGTGACGCAAAACCACAGACGTCTTCGCCGCCAATGGTGCGATGAAAGAAGGATGTGGACGGCAGAATGGAAATAAATTGTCTTTACTGACGAGTTATGCTTCTGTCTACAACACCACGATGGTCGGATTCGAGTCTCGAGACACCGTGGAGAGAGGATGCTAAACAGCTGCGTTATGCACGGCCACACTGGTCCTGCCCCGAGGATTATGGTATGGGGCGGTATTGGATATTACTGTCGCACTCCTCTAGTACGCATTGCCGGTACTTTAAACAGCCAGCGCTACATCTCAGAGGTGTTGGAGCCAGTTGTCCTTCCTTACCTTCAGGGCTTGCTCACAGCCATATTTCAACAGGATAATGCGCGAACACACGTGGCACGCATTGTCAGATGGCTCTTCGTCAATCTCCAGTTTGAATTGTTTCCCTATACGGCTCGCTTTCTGGATCTTTCGCCGATAGAAAACATGTGGTCCATGTTGCTGAACCATGGACCCATATTACATCCCAAGCTGCCACGCCAGATCGACTTTGGGAACGTGTGGAAGCTGCTTGGTCTGCTGTACCCCAAGAACACATCCAAAGTCTCTTTGAATCAATGCCGAGGTGTGTGGCAGCGTTGGTCTCCAACAATGGCGGCTACGGTGGCTACTGATTCTGGAAGGAACCACACTTCACTGAAGTCTATAAATTTAAGCATTTGATACATGGCCAACATGTCATCTACTAAAAATATTTTGTTGTGATACCTCTTGTCTTTCTTGGAGTTGCAATTTGGGTGGCCAGCAGTGTATTTACTCGGATGCAAGGCACATGTGTCTTAAATAAACATAAATGAATTTGGAAATTTTATATTTTATAGATTTATATTTTTCTCAAATATGTAATTTACTTGAGTTTATAAACTTTTAGGATAGAGTGTAACTTCACGTTGTCAGTACTGCTATTCTTTCTGGTTGATTTTGCGAACATAACTAGTGGAGTTTGAGTCAGAACTGGGATCTTGCTCAAAGCTGTGTTCGTGCGTATGAAGAAAATAAAACAAAGATAAGGAGACTTAACTTTATCCTTTATTCTCACAGCGTACGAGTGCTCCCGCACTTCGGGATACAAAGACAAACACGTTTGGTCTAGAACGAAGAAAATAAGAAAATAGACTAACTTAACTAAATAAGAACTAAGATGCTTTACAGAGACTAGTAACGCGAATACTGGCGCTTTAATACTACGTATGTAGTGAGCAGAATGCAAATACTACAATACATTTTGAAATATCAGCGAGAACTAATTTCTGTCTTTAAAGACAGACAACGAAAATCACACGCTTTGTAAAGGCCGCGAGAAATTCTCTCTTTCACTACTCTCTTGGCTAAAAGCCATGTCTTAAATAATTTTACATTTTGCAACCTCATTTGCATACATTAAATCTATTCGCGCTTATTCTGGCCGGAAATTGATAATAAGAGGAGCTAGTGAAGGTTTAAAATAAAATAAATGTTAGTAAATCTTAAAATCCTTGCCAAATTTATGGCATGTTTTAGTTCTGACAAATCTCGTGACAGATCTGATGTGTATACCTTAGATTTCAGATAAACTCAGAACTAGAAATTCATCGAAGTGAGGACGGGGAATCGCGAAGGCCACGAAACTGCAGCATTACGGGAGATGACTGTATTTTGAAACGTTGCACATGTTGAAAACTTGTAATTCCAATAAAAGTTTTCCCCCCTCTCCTTTGGGTTGTCATTTGTCCATTAAAATGCCTGCAGTTTTCATCATACGTGTATCGTTCTCACGTCATTTATGGTTTTTTAATGGGCTGAAAATTTGTGCAGGGAAAAGTGGCTGTTGCTATTTGAAAATTTCATAATGTTTTCAATGTAGCTGCAACTACGAGAGCTCTGTTATTTTAAATCAACCCACCCTCGAGCGCATCCCTTCAAATAACAATATCTGAAATTTCCTTTCGATTGGCTGAGTGATAGACCGCTAGGGATTCGTATAACGAGGAACGTTTTTCGAGACTACCCTGTATATAAACAGCTGTGCGCTTTTATTTTTTTATCAATCTTTATAACATGAAAGTATTCGCTGAGGTCAATTTGACGATCGAAATATTTCTGTTACTGTCATTTTTAGTTGTCAGTGCTAGAACGTTTATTTAACCATTTGACTAACCCACAGAGCGTGAATGTAACTCAAGGAAAATACAACTTGGTTATAATAATTAAAGCAAGTAATTACATTGTTTCCTAAGGTTTTGTTTAATATGTTCGGGTGTAAGGTTTATTCTAATTTTATTAAAAGTTATTTTAAGTTTATGCATCTTTCCTATCACTTCTAGTTTCAGCTTACAATTATGTAATTTCTGAAACGCGGTTAATGCAAATGAGTAAAGAGTAGTATTTAAGTCGATGTTTTAACGACTTCGTTACAGAGAGCCAGAGTTCCTGACTAGCGCGCGTTTGCCTTTTGGCTACGTCTCTCTAAGCTATTGTTACGCTCGGCCGTACTTTAGGCCCTTATTGGCTTCACCGACTTAATTAAGATTTAGGGGTCAACTACTTATAATCTTGATAGCTTCGGCTATGTCTTTCAGTTAGCTTTAGTTTAGCTTAGTTAAGTTTAATTTCATATTTATTTAAGTTCAAACCCAAGTGGAGGCTTTGCTGTACGCTCCGAGATAGCAGTGAATTATATCGTATTTGTTGTAAGAAATAAAGGCTAGTTAACCCTTCGTAAGTCTTACGTCTCTATTCACACACTTAAGCGATTATTCGCTTATGAGTGTTTGTGGGGATTTCAAGGATTGAACGCTGAATTAAATAAGTAAGACTCACCACGGTATGAAATGAATTCCGTTTATCTGTCCGTTGTAGAAAATAAAAGAATCAGTCTTTATCTTACACAGACGCTGTTCGCACATTTTTTAGACGAGGTATATTGTATTCACAAAATTAATTACATAAAATTTTTGTGTTTTAAATGTTCTATTTGACATCTCTTATTCTGAACTATCTTTCGACGCCGCAATTTCCAGGATAATAATGCCTTTTGAAGTGTCAAAAGAGGTACTCTATCCCATTCCTCCCGAAAAGCTTTCCAGAGTCCTGTTAGGGTTTCGGGACAACGTTTGGATAATGCAGTTTTTAAAAGTCCGAAAGCACAAAAATTCATAGGTGACACACCGGGAGATTTAATAAAGATATCAGTGAAGGATATGGCCTCGATACCAGTTTTTTGTTCCATTTCTTTTAGGAAATTAACAGTGGATTTTGATGTGTGACTGCCAGCTTTGTCCCGATGGAGTCTCACAGATCGATGGCACTGTGGGTAAAGCGATGGTATTTCATTCAGAAAAATGGGCGATAAAATATGTTCCCGATAGTATTTGGAGTTAATCTCGACATTTTTTTGCACACTCTTTATCTTTAACTTGCCATTATAAGAAAAACCGGCAACAATCACGAATCCCTTAGAAAAACTTTCTTTCGATTCTTTGAACCATGTACTTAAATTTTTTTCTCCCCTTTTGAGATAATAAATGGCTCTTTTTTTTTGTTACAGTCATTTAAATACACCCACGCTTCATCTATTGTGACAATTGTTTTCCATTTTTCTCTGGATAAGTGTTTCTCATATAGAATTCTGCAGCGTGTCCTGCGTGGAGCTGTATGCTTCGGAAGAAGACGATGCGCATTGTGTTTTTTCTGTTTCTTAAGATTTAAATCAAGGTTTATCATTTTGTTTACAGTGGACACCGAACATTTATATGATTTTGCAACTATCCTTTGACTAGGGGGATTTTCTTTTAACATTAAAGAACGTACCTTTGCAATAGTCGAAGATGTCCGTTTTTTCCTCGGATACTTTTTTGGAATTTTTGTCCCACTGGAGGCTCCAATTTGACGTTTTTTACTTTCTTGTTGATGATATTCCCTATCGACGGTTTAGATATCACAAAACCATGACTCTCACATCGTTTTTGGATAACGAAATATGCATATTTCTCTTCGGAAAGAGCGTAAATGTAGCCTTCGAAATACTGCTTTGTTCAATTCGCTACTTAGAATAAAAACAAAACTTTCAAGCCACAGACGAAAATTTTGACTTTTAAAAATATAGTACAATTGCAATTGCTTCTTTTGCAGCAAATGATTTTTTATTACCGTGTACCAAAATCGTTTAAAAAATGTGCGAACAGCCTCTGTATTATTTTGGGCATTATTTCACATATAGTAAAAATATATAATAGTTAGGATAAAAAATATTTTTGCTCTTGTAACTATGCTACAAGAAAGGAGAATAAAAGTAACTTACATTTCCTATTTATTACTTGCTGAAAAAACATAGATGTATTCTCTACAAACATTTAAGGCAGAAAAGACATAGGCCATTTTATTGTTATTCTTACCTCATCGTAATATGCCAAATAAACTGTTAACTTTATTGTTTTCTTTCAAAGTGACAGACCCTGCATCTCTAAGAATAGTTATTAGTCTAGCATGAAAAAAAGCTTTATTTACTTTTCGAAGCCTTTCCAAGAAAGCCGAATCTTTTTTCTTTGGTAAATACTTATTTTTCTCCTCTAATTTTTTTTCTTACTGTTATTGTTATTATCTTCCCATTGAGTTTTGTTTCCAGCCTCAGCTGAAGAGAAAAAATAATATAAATTCTGCTAAAAATGAATGAGATGTCAAAAAAATAAATGAAAATGTAATAACACGAGGGTTGCTTCGAGAATCGTGGAAAGCCTGGAAATGTCATTAATGGAATTTGCAGTGTCGCAATTCAAAGATAAATGGTGTAAAATGTGGAGCAGCGTCTGCAGTACTTGAGAGAATACATATGTGTGTAGATGCAGTGTCAGAAGAGCGTTTGGTCAAAGGAAAAATGATATTTTGTCATTTCGTATTTTTGATACTTGACTGGCAAACAAAATTAAAACCCTATTAGTCTCAAACTAATGTTTCTAAATACCATGCCATATTTGTGCATAATACTTACAGGAAGGAATTAACATCTGTACAACAAAATCCCAAGTTAATTAAACTATTTCTGATTATCCTTTGAGCATTTATCTACTTATTTTTTAACTAATAGTTAATTTTGAGTTAAAGTACTTTTCTGTTACTCTATTTTCATCCACACTTTTCATGCCAGAATGTAAATGAGACAGCGAGCATTTCTTCAGACAGGGAGAGGGAAATGCTATTTAACTCTTTGAATCCAAACCCGTCGCTAACTTGTAGCCTTAAAACAACGAAACGCCCAAAATGCTTTTCCAGTTTCACAGCAATTTCCGCCGCTTCCCGTCCATTAACGTAGAAATAGGTGTGAAAATTTCGAATGAAATCCTTTCTACGCTCTAACAAAGATTCCATTAGCCTTTGACCCCGTTCTTTATAAACTTGTTCTGAAGCTCTAAAACTGAAATCAGAGAATCAACAACGAAATGTCACGTGCAACCTAAAGATAAGAAACCACAATTAAAACTCTTGGAACAAGCTGTCTGCAGTAAACTGATACAATGCATATGGGGAAACTGCACCTGCTACTGTATACCTTAGGGGGAGGGAAGAAAACCAAATCGCAGTCTCGGCCGGTTTGTGGTAGTTGTGGTCGTCTCAATGAAGGGCTGTGTTGGCCGCTTTGGTCGTGAAAGTGCTGTAAGGTGTATCCTAAGTTTATTGACAGTTATTTTAAGTTTTGTATCTTTCCTATCTTATTCTAATTTCAGCTTACAGTTTCCTGCCAGAATGTAAATTCAGAAACGCAGTTAATGGAAATGAGAAAGAGAACTATTTAAGTCGTGACTTCACCGACTTCAGAGTCTGATTCCCTGACTAGCGCGCGTTTGCCTTTTGGCTACGTCTCTCTTAGCTATTGCTACGCTCGGCCATACCTTAGGCCCTTGTTTGGCGTCGCCGATTTAATTAATACTTAGGAACCAACTAGTTAGATTCTGATAGCTTCGGCTATACCTTTCAAATAGCTTAGTTAAGCTAGTTTTAGTTTAAATTATTATTATTTTAAGTTTAAGCCCGAGTGGAGGCTTTGTGTAAAGTTCCAAGTAGGAACTGACGGTAAATATACTGAAAAATAAAGGGTTGTAAGCCCTCTTTAAGTGTTACGTGTTCTGTTCACACACTTAAGCGATTATTCGCTTGTCAGTGCTCGTGGGGTTCAGTTAGAATAGTCAAAATCCTTAAGTCAGTTAGAACTTTAGGATTAACTAGTAAAACCCCACAGAGTTAAGCGAAGGTTTCGTAAGTTTATTTTAGAGCGTGTTCTGCCTACTTGAGGCTATGTTGTTACCTTGACTTAACAGCGATTTGATTCTGTGGCGTTGAGTGCTTCTAACCATTAGGCTTGTCTCGCCGGTTTTCTACGAAACCAAAGCCTTTCCTTAAAGTTACTTTATTCTGTAAGCCGTTAAAGACCGTTCAGCCTGGGGTTTATCTGAGCTAACCAAGTCAGTTTCGTGCGTGGACTAGCTCCGCTATGCAATTTAGATTGCAGTTCATATTTTACAACTCGCTGCCCTATGGGGAAAAACTGGTTTTGGAGATGGGTCGGCAACGTCAGTTGCCTCCGTTATCTCAGATAAACCTCAAGCTGAACGGCCTTTTAGACTAATCTTACTACATTTAGTTCAGCATTACTCCTTAAAGTTAAGGCAGAAGTGCTGGTTTGTGTAAGCCCACTTTGGGTCATTGTTACTTGTTTATGTTCAAATAAAAAGGTCTAATACACCCATCTTCTGATTTTTGTTTTGTAAAGAAGATAATTCTTCTTTATGATACAAAAACGTGAAGATAATTCTTCTATAGTCCTTTTAGAGTTCGGTAAAAATTAAGACCTAATTCCAGAAAACAAAAAATTACGTAAGCAATGTTACACTTCACTCTTTAATTTGTTAGGTTTACGTAATATAGTATTGCCTTAAAATGTATTTAAACAGATGATGATTCACATTTGTTACAAAATTATACGACCAAAATTATTAAAAGTTGTGTTTATAATGAATACGTCGTTCGAATGACTAGAAATTTATTTCTAATTGTCTGCTTTTAATTACTAAAGTTACTTTGTTGAACCATTTAATGCTATTAAACTGTCTGTTGTCTGTGTACCAGAAATACACGATAATAGATTAGAAACAAGTGCTGACATCAGTTTCTGCGTTTATTGAATACTATCATCAAATTTTAATGATCTCATTTAAGAAGTTAGAACATATAAACGACTGATTCCTTATTGCAAACTTTCAGTCATACCATAGCAAAATACAGCCTAAAGAAGTATTAGTTTAAAGACTGATCATGTTTGATTATTTTTAATTTATACAATTCGGATACGCACATGCATTATAAACGTGCACTTTACATAAATAATGTTCACTTAATTCCTTTGAACGAGTCTTCAGAACACACCCGTTACCTAGGGATTCTTCTGAAATCATTCATTTTAACGATTTATAAGTGTGTTCATGCATAATCATTAACTTGCATCTCATGTAAAATTTATTACCGAATGACGCACAATTAGGCGTATTAAACAGAGTATTTTGTATTTTGTTCATCATAAATGTGTAAATATCCGTATCCTTACTGCACCTTGTAAGGTTTTAGTTAAACTAACCAAGTTTTATTTTAATTTAAATCTTTCTATCTCTTCTCTGTTTCAACTTCCCGTCAGAAGAAGCAGGCGTTTTGAGCTTATGCTAATTTGAAGTAGAGCCAAGTACTATTTAAACCTCTCAGTGTGAGAGAGCTTTTAGTCTCAGATCACGGTCATTCTGTTCGACGTTCGCCTGACCAGCTAGCAGCTAAATTATAAGCCATAGTGATTGATTATTGAAATAAATCCAAGTGAGCTAGTATTAGTAATTCTTGCTACACACCATTTAGTTAGAGGCCAACTCAGCGATTAGCTCTGTGAGCAAAGATTAATTAAATTTCTATTTAGCTTTAGTTTAAATTTATCTGATTGTTCATTTAGGCCCAAATGTGGTCTTTTACTTTCTGTATCCCTCCCGAGTTGGGAAGTGTGTAAATAATATTGATTTAATAAAAGAGGATTTTAAATCCCTTTCAAGTGCAGTTATTCTTAAGCACAGTATCTACAACGAGAACATAGCTGCATTCAGCTCCCTGTTCCAGATCAGGACTTAGAGACTTTTCAGCTGTTCACGAAGATGTTTGCCAAAACTACGCACAGAACACTCAGTCCTAACAAATTAACCGAATCTTCAAGGTAAGTTGAAAACGATATCAAAAATTGCAAGTTTTGAAATTAATCTCGGTCAATTTTTGTCGTAGAGTCAAATTGCCTATGATGTTTTTTCATAACGAGTACCAAACTTTCCCAATACGTTTGGTATCGCCGATTCCAATGAAAAGGAGGAGTACACAACTAGATATTACAGCAATGCCATACACAAAATTCCAACATTCTAAGGTGAATCGTTTTTGTGTTATGCAAGATACGCACGTACATGCACACATACATACGTACGTACATATGTTACAAAATGAATCCCTTATGAATTCGTTTTAATTCCATTTTACAATCTGTTTTCAAAAAAAGAGTCTTTTATCCTGTCCGTATATACAGTTGTTACGCAAACAAAAATCATTCACGGAGAACGGTCAAAATGGATATTTCGGTTAAGATATGATACCCGAAATTGTTTGCGATTCCAATACTTTCTATATTTCGTACAAGGAATTAAGTAGAGTTTGACCTGTTGAAATCTAATCTCTCTTCCAATATAGCATTTTTTTTCTAGATCTAAAAATAAATGCATTACACTGGTTAATCTAAAAAAATAAATTAATAACAACTCTATAACACAAAGTTCTGGACTTGGTTTGCTTTCTTCACCTCGTAAAATTTGTAGTTGTTACCAAAATGATAAAAGTAGAGAAAAGAAAAATTAGACGTATGTATGTAAGCATTACTCTATCTATGACATATGTAAGCATTACTCCTTCAAGGGTAATTAATGAACGCAAAGAAATACTGTTAGAAGAAGTTAAACAATGAGAAAGAAAGACAAAAATTTACTTATTTAACCTGAGAATAATTAATTTCGAAAGGCATAGAAATACAAATTCTCCATACTTTCCATTTTTTGTATGTAACTTACAATTTGCTAAGTAGTTCGCTTTGGGCGATATTTTTTCAAACCTCTTATTGGGAAAAGTATTACGAGTGATTTGTTCTTTCAAAACGTTTAGATGTTTGAGTACAGTAGGAAAGTTTTAAAATAATACGCTGGTAGAGATTTTACGTTTGAAATATGTAAACACGAGATACCTTAGAAATTTTAATTTAAAACTATTTAATGACATCGTTTTCACGTTTTTTTCCCTAACATAAATCATATAAATGTTTGAACTTTAATGCTCCTATTATATTGAGGTTAATATGAATTTGAAAGATGAAACTAAATTGGTACTTAAATATGTAAGTTCATTAAAATTCGGAAGATTATTTTGGATCATATTACTAACATCTTATATTCTGACTTTCATTTATTCTACCTAAATTCTGAGCAAATAAAACCCAAGCAAAAATGGATTAAATTCAAAAGAGATAAGCTTAATACTCTCGTTTTATGCTGCTTCAAGACCGAGAAACCATGTTATCTGAAACGCATTGCTAAACTTTGAGTTAGACAAAATATTTCGGGCTGAGAATTTTGAATTCGCTTTGCAAAATGCTTGAAGAAAAACTGAAAATTCATTATGAATATAAATTAAAACTAATAGCAGCTTTAGCGCTATTTTAATAACAGCCTGCTCTCTGTGTATTATATCTCCATGGAATTTGTAGTTTTGTCGCCAATTTAGGCTAAACTTTCTTCAATAGAAAACTACTTATTACGACAACTCTTTTGCTTCCATCTCTTCATACGTACTTGCAATCCAGTAATTTGGTTTTTAAAATTTTAGGCAATTTTTGCTTACTAGTTTGATTTTTAAATTTTTTTTACTACGGTTTTTAATTTTAATTTTATGGATTACTTTTAATCTTCGTTTTTTTAAAATTTTTCTTGAATCTACCTTTGTTTTTACTATTGCATTTGAAATGAAAA
>KK122173.1:60986-104426 GCA_000611955.2 Stegodyphus mimosarum
GTTTATCCCCTTGATAAGTCGTTTAATCTGCTATCAATAACAATAACTGGTTTTTCAATAATTAAAACGTTTTCTTTTGGTTTGGGAATTTTTGAAATTTAGTTTTTCCTTAATTGTGTTTAAAGAAAGGAGGATTGAAAAGAAAATTCTATAATTTTTTAAATTCTGAAAAATACTTTTTCAATAATGTTTTTAAATTGAATTTCCATTGCTAGGAGATGTAATATGGAGAGTTGACTTTTTATAATTTATAGTAAATATTTCACCTATATTCAATTTTAGTCTATAAAATGTGGCAAGAAATTGATTCTAATTGATCAGAAAGCAATAACGGAAACAACACAAACATACATTCTTCTATATATATATAGATTTTGTAAAACTTACAAATTTTTTATTAACATACTCTACGATTTGAAAGCGAGCAATAGCAACACTTTTCGAAATAAAGCATTTCTATCTCTAAGGCGCGAGACTGTTGCCAGTCGGAAGAATGAGAGCGAAAATTAGTGTTTTCAGAGTTTTTAATTAATATCTCGGCTGATAGAAGTCGTACGAAGATGGGAACCGTTGATATGACTTCCCGCAAATTTTTGGAATCGGAAATAATGTATTTAATATTCGGCAATGCTATTTTTATTTCGTCCTAAAACTTAGAAATTTTTTTATTAACAAACTCTACAATTTGAAAGCGAGCAGTGGCAACGCGTCTCGAAATAAAGCAGATTTTCATCTCCAGCTTGCGAGACTATTGCCATTTGGAAAAATGACGGCGAAAATGATCGTTTTTCCGAATTTCTGGTTTTAACTATATTTTTTTGCAAAAAAGTGGACGTCGATTTTTTCAAGGACCCCAAAAAGAATTGCTGAAAGTTTGGCCACGATAGCTATAGTAGTGACTAAGCTATTACAGGACAAACACGCAAACTTTCTTTTTTATACTGTATATAGGTTACATTTACTCAAGAAGTAAACATTTGTGATCATAAATGGGATATTTATATATAGGCGTGTGCGCAGAGAAAGTCATACATTTATTTTGGTGAAACAGCAGTTATTGAAAAATATATATTGTAAGCAATATTTTTTTCATTAGCAGCAATTTTATTTTATTTTCACGAAAATAACATAACTTATAACTACTTTAGATAAGGAACATTAACGCGACTGATTACGCTAATAAATTGTTTAGATCGCTCACAAAATTCCCAGGAATTCACAAAACTATAACTACCGCCTTGCATTCAATTTGTAACTTTATGCATCGACAGCTAAAAGCATCCATTAAATGTCATGCAGTAGCTAGCTGGAGTGAAGTGTTACCATCCAGTTTTGCTTAGAGTGAGATCATGCATTGACGAAGATATGGAATCATCACCAACAATGGTCTATCTATGGGACTCGCTTGAATCTCCGACGAGAATTTCGCCAACAATTCTTCCTCAAATGTGGCTCTTGCAAAAGACTTTGTTGACAATCTTCATCAACAGATGCCACCTCTTCGACCAGCTTCATCTTCTCGGCACTCTTCGAACAACGTGTTCATTCATCATGATTTACTTACAAATTCGAAATATCTTCCCTGGACAAGATACTTTTCTTTCTTTTCGCCATCGACAGAACAGCTGGCCCATTGGGTTCTTCAGCTTATTGGATCTCGTCCATGGAATGAAGAAAGTCTGTGTTGTGTTTGTTCGCTAATAACCCAGTCACTACTGCAGCTATCGTCACCAAATTTTCTACCATACTTTTCTGGTTCCTGAGAAAGGTCGACGTCCACTTTCTTCCAAAAAACGTTAGCTTAAATTAAAGGTATTAATTAAAATTCTGAAAATGATAATTTTTGCCCTCATTTTTTCGAGTGGCAACAGTCTCGCACTGTGGAGATGAAAATCTCCTTTATTTCGAGAAGTGTTGCCACTGCTCGCTATCAAATCGTAGAATTTGTTAATAAAACATTTTTAAAGGAAGTTAAGTTCGGAGTTAAGATAATTCTACTGTGTTGGCCTTTTTATAGCCTTAGTGCACTAGATCAGAGAATTGTATCAATATCGTGACTAGTGTTTCCAAAATAATAAACATGTACTTTAATAAAATATTCTGGAAAATTCTGTTTTTCCATCTCTCTTTTATTAGCCTGAATAATAAAAGAAATTTTTGTTAAAAATATTTTTATACAAAGGGTAACCAATTAAAGTAAATGGTTTCTGAAGATCACTGAAGTTATTTTGTACTTACAAAATTACTCTGTTTCGAAATTTAATTTGGATTAATAGTTGAAATCTTTATGGGTTGATATAATTAATATATTATATTAAATACGAATATCAAATTTCAAATGAAAACTCCTAGAATTGAGAATTCTTAGCCAATTTTACAGTAAGTTGAACAGGCAAATCGACAACCTTGTATTCTGCGTAAATTTTGTAAAATATCAATCGATTTGGAGGACAAAACGGGTCTCCCTTCATCAGGAGCAAAAAAATTCTGCAAATCAAAAAAGTGAGTGTCGATCATATTTATACCCTACAGGCAACCCATGTATGGAGCCGATAGCTCCATCTGTCGGCAGAAGTATTGACAAAAAATGTAGGGTTAAGTTAGTAGAATTTTAAAGGCATTAGGCGAGACTAGATTGGAATTGAAGTCATTGACAAAACAGGATAAATTTTTGTGAATGTGAAAAGCGTCGAGAAACTCCAATTCCCTAATAGAACCAGCTTTCTGGATAATTTTAGCAGAACCCAA
Organism: Stegodyphus mimosarum; assembly: GCA_000611955.2. Classification (NCBI taxonomy): domain Eukaryota; kingdom Metazoa; phylum Arthropoda; class Arachnida; order Araneae; family Eresidae; genus Stegodyphus; species Stegodyphus mimosarum. Next base: position 63,735 of record KK122173.1, read on the forward strand.
ATCAAAATTGTGATTGAATTTCCAACTATGATTAGCTATTGAAGACTTGTTAATTTCTCCTTTTCGGACGTAAGATTCGTGTTCTTTTATGCGAAACTTTAATGCTCTTTTCATTTAGCCAATATAACTTAAGCCACACTAATATGATATGCTAAAAATTCCCCAAGAGTTAAAGTCGTAAATAGAATCTTTAAGAACTCAATTATTTAAGATGGCCTTGACCGAGGATTTTCTCCCGTAGTCATTGACAAAGCTGTTCGGAAGTTCTCATCATGCCATCTAAGAACACATTCTGATGCTAGAAATAACATTAATAACCTTGTTGTGCTTCCATTCCATCCTTCTATCAGTTACAAAATTGCACGGATTTTAAACAAGTTTAGTTTCCATGTTGTTTTCTCGCCTATAAATAAAATCCGAGGCTCGGTTCTTAAAAATTCTATTTCTGACTTTAATTCTTGGGGAATTTGTAGCATATTGTGTCAGTGTGGCTTAAGTTATATTGGCCAAACGAAAAGAGCATTAAAGTTTCGCATAAAGGAATATGAATCTTCCGTCCGAAAAGGAGAAATTAACAAATCTTCAATAGCTAATCACAGTTGGAAATTCAACCACAATTTTGATTTGGATTCCGCTAAAATTATCCAGAAAGCTGGTTCTATTAGGGAAATGGATTTTCTTGAAGCTTTTCACATTCACAAAAATTTATTCCGTTTAGTCAATGACTTTAATTCCAATCCAGTCTTGCCTTTAAATACAAGAAATCCAGTAATCCAGTAGTGCCTTTAAAATTCTACTAACTTAACCCTACATTTTTTGTTACTATTTCTGCCGACAGGTGGCGCTGTCGGCTCCATACGTGGGTTGACTGTAGGGTATAAATATGATCGACACTCACTTTCTTGATTTGCAGAATTTTTTGCTCATGAAGGGGAACCCGTTGTGCCCTCGAAATCGATTGAGGTTTTACAAAATTTACGCCTAATACAAGGTTATCGATTTGCCTGCTCTATTTTCCTCGTCGGCGTGATTTTCTTTCGTCTTAGTCATTTAGTTCGCACACTTTTAATTCAAATTTCAATGAAGAAATGTGCAGTAACTGTTTTCTGTTTAAATTTTTAAAAATTCGCGAATCAATTTCAGTGGTGTGCTTAAATATTTCCAAATGTTGAATTTATTAAAAACAAAACTTTAATATATAAAATCATAGTTTTATTAATACTTACAATCCATTTCACAAAATGAATACTTTCAGAAAACTGAAAAACTAACTTCACATAACAGTTAATTTGAAATTTCATTCTAATATTCTTACCTTCTCAGACACTCTTTGCCATTTTGACTGACATTTACAATAGAGGTTGCTTTTCTGATGCACCATTTTATTGAAAATAAAGAAGCAAAATAAAGAACACTGGATTGTTGATATTTGTTTTAAAACGTTTTTTCAGTATTCTGTATATTAACTACGAAGAAAAAAAATAATTATACGTATTTCCATCTTCCACAGTTCTTCGGTAATTTACAATTGATGGAATGGTTTCCAAACTATCTGATCTAAAACAAGCATAGTTAACAGAAGAATAGTTTTACACATGAGAGTGAGCAAGTTTCGAAGTTTTCAGACATGGAAGAATGAAAAAAACTTCCAAGTATTTTTATCGAAAGAACAATTGATTGCATTTGAAATACACTGTTCGAAGTTTTATATCTAAAGCACCTTTAATTAATATTCCCTTTATATTTGTGATTCTCGTATGATCTGTTGTACAAAGTTTCTACACTTTAAATCGAGATCATATGCAGTTAAAGAAGTTCAGTCTTTATGTCGAGTACATGAATCCTCTAGCTGAATGCTCTTTTCTAAATGAAATTCAGCAAAGAGCAGAGCCACTTAACAATGTTACAGACGATGTATAGTAGTACGTCTTTGGTATATTTGTAGCCCTAAGGCAGCAAAATGTCTGTTGGGAAATAGCACAAAATTCATCAGTGGTTAAATTTTATTGTTGATGAAGGATATGATTTGGTCACCTCACGATAAACCACAGCAGAGTGACGAACCAGTAGATCATTCGGTGGGGTTGGAATGGACACGACAGCGAGTGTCCAGGATTAGCATCATGTTGCATGGCTGCTGGCTTTTCTCCTGAAAAGTGAAATAAAAAAGAAATTAGTAATCTTAATATGCTATAAAGATTTATAATCTTTTACAAATTCTGCTAACTTAGTACCATATGGCAATTTCATTTCATCTTAACACGTTTATTGTCACTCTAGTTTACAAGAAAGTCTCCTTTAGGCAACCAGGGTTTTTATATCATGTGTCAGTTGTTTCCGATCGTAGGAGTTTAGAATGTCTAGAACGAAGCATTTTTGGGTTTTTCCTTTCAGTTTAAAATCTTCCCATAAGAATGCAGTGTCTAAGATAGAGTGGTAGATTCGAAAATTATTTCTTCTTTTCAGAATATTTTTCCTGTGGTGATATATGGTTGGAATTACTTGTTTTTAAATTGTTGTATTTAAATTGTCTATAAACATTTACAATCTTTTACAAATTCTGCTAACTCAGTACCATCTGGTAATTTCAGTTCATGCTAACACGTTTATTGTCACGCGAGTTTGCAAGAAAATGTTCTTTAGGGGTGTTGGAAGCCAAAAATCTTCAAAAAATATTGATTTGGGATTTTTGCATTTTCAAATTCTCTACACTTTTAGCTTTCTAAAAATACTATACTTTAATCTCTATGAAAATTAGAACTTTAAAAAATCTAGTTTTATTTTATCATCGAATGCTTTGATAAATGAGGAATTTTACATAAAAACGCGTTTTTCTCCAAACGTGATTTTTTTTATACTCGATGTACCTTTTCTCAGGAACTACATTCACGTTTGTGAAAATTGCAACACCAAGAAGGAATCGTCATAATTGAATGCAATTTAATACACAGTTGAGTGGTAGTGGTACAAATAAAGGATTAAATGTTCAAAGCAAACAAACAAGAACAAGAGATCAGAATCAGTATTTTGTGTGGCCACCACGCGCCGCAATAAGTGCTGCTACACGACGTGGCATGGAGTCAAACAAAGTTTGAATGTCTGACTGAGGAAGAGCATTCCATATCGTTTGTACGCGTACCCAAAGTTCGTCTGCAGACGCAACAGGACGAGGATCACGAGCAAGACGCCGACCAATGACATCCCACACATGTTCAATTGGCGACATATCCGGGGAACACGCAGGCCAAGGAAGAAGCTGTACCTGCTGCGCTGCAAAGAAGGATTTAACAATCCGAGCAGTATGAGGGCGGGCATTGTCCTGTTGAAATACAGCGCCTGGCAAGCTTTGAAGGAAGGGAACAGCTTCGGGCTGTAGAACTTCACGGATATACCGGTTGCTGTTCAGATTGCCCACAATTCGTAGCAATTGAGATCGTCTATGATATGCTATGGCGCCCCAGACCATAACTCCGGGTGTTCGTCCACTGTGGCGTTCGATAATGCACTCCGGAAGGTGGCGTTCACCGGCATAGCGTCTGACACGAATGCGGCCATCATGGTACCACAAATTAAAGCGGGATTCGTCAGAAAACACGACATGCTGCCAATCAGCACGCCAGTCTCTATGCTGATTGGCCCATTGTAGCCGCAGGCGGCGATGGTCGTGCGTTAGGGGGATCCTGTATAAAGGAGTCCGTGCGCGCAGTCCACACTGCAGCAGACGTCTACGAATTGATGAAGCACACAATGAAACACCTGTAGCTATTGACCACAGTGCTGCCAATTGTCTAGAGGAAGCTGTACGGTCCGTCCGCGCCATGCGGACCAGGTGTCTATCATCGCGAGCTGACGTCACATTTCGGGGTCCACTCCCGGATTTCCGAGTTGTCCGACACTCGTCCGTCCACTGCTTCCAAACGCGCATCACTGTGCTGCTGTTACGCTGCACACGAGAGGCTACTGCACGATACGACAATCCAGCTTCACGAAGGCCGATGATTCTCCCTCGTTCAAACTCTGTAAGTTGTTCAAATCTCGCTCTCTTTCGTCGACGAGGCATAAGTACAGATTGAGTTAACGTTTACCACTAGCAGATAACCACCGATAACCATACACGCCTCGCTACAGCCGTCTATTTATTCGGATCCATCAGCCGTTCAGAGGGCGCTGCTCAGCATACGCATGCGCTACGGATTTGCAATTCTAATCATTTGCATATCATGCGCTACTTTGCATTTCCTGAAAATTTCAGCTCACTCGTGTAAGTCCTTCATGGTGTTGCAATTTTCACAAACGTGAGTGTATTACTCCCAGGTACCTAAAATGTTTATGGCTTATTTATTATATTTTCTAATATTTACCGAAATGAGCTTTTTGTGATAAATTAAGATAAAAAAATTTCACAATTTTTTTTTTGCGTGAGAAAAATGTTAAATTTTACTATGCCTAGTAAAATAGTCTATAAATTAGTCTAAAATTCAAAATATTTCAAAAGCTCAGTTCAGTATAATCAGACAGGTGTACGTTAATTGCACAAAAAATTTCAAGAGTATATCTACAGCAGATTTTGAGAAAAGGTACATCGAAAATGGCCAAATTAACATTGTCGGTATAGGGGGTTCTGACACCCCTTAACACGTTTATTGTCACTCTAGTTTACAAGAAAAGCTCCTTTAGGCAACGAGCGTTTCTATACCATGTGTCAGTTGTTTCCTATCGTAGGAGTTTAGAATGTCTAGATCGAAATATTTTGGGTTTTTCCTTTCAGTTTAAAATATTCCCGTAAGAATGCAGTGTCTAAGATAGAGTGGCAGATTCTAAAATTGTTTCTTCTTTACAGAATATTTTTTCTGTGGTGATATATGGTTGGAATTATTTGTATTTAAATTGTTGTATTTAAATTGTCTATAAACATTTACAATCTTTTACAAATTCTGATAACTCAGTACCATCTGGCAGAAACGCAGTGAATGCAAATGAGAAAGAGTACTATTTAAGTCGTGACGTCACCGACTTCGGGGGAGAGAGTCTGATTTCCTGACTAGCGCGCGTTTGCTTTCTGGTTACGTCTCCCTTAGCTGTTACTACGCTCGGCCATACCTTAGGCCCTTGCTTGGCTTCGCCGATTTAATTAATACTTAAGGGCCAACTATTTAGATTCTGATAGCTTCGGCTATATCTTTCAAATAGCTTAGTTAAGCTAGTTTTAGTTTAAATTATTATTACTTTAAGTTCAAGTCCGAGTGGCGGCTTTGTGTAAAGTTCCAAGTAGGAACTGATTGTAAATATACTGAAAACTAAAGGGTTGTAAACTCTTCTTTCGTTTTACGTGTTCTGTTCACACACTTAAGCGATTATTCGCTTATTAGTGTTCTTGGGGTTTTAAAGAACTTTAGGATTAAATAGAAAAACCCCACAAAATAAAAGAAGAGTTTTGCTGAAAACGTTAATTGCCTTTCCCTGCCCCTCAAACAGTTAAGAGAACTTTTCTTGGATCCAAACATGCAATCTCGTAGACTGAAAGATCTTTAGATTTGTCAGCATTTGACGTTTTCCTCTGGGGATTTCTGAAGAGCAAAATGTACACTAAAAGACAGCAAATCATACCGGAATTAAAAATGAATAAATCAAATCAAGAAGAAGCCGACCAGCGGCCGAGCTGTAAAGTCGCTGAACACTGGTAGTTTGGAAGGAGGTTCGAGTCCCGGCGAACGGGCTGGTTGCATGGGCGTTTACGTAGTTTTCCTAGTGTCTAACGAGTAAACCAGCTAGTTTTCCTTAAAACGTCCTCCACGAAGGCATCCCTCTCCTTAGGCAGATAAATCTAGTGTGTTTTGCTGTAATCTCAATAAACCAAGCCAATCACATTGAGAAATTGCAACGTCAACAATGGGAAATGTTTGATAAGGATTAGAAGAATGTCTACACAAAAATGGTTCTCACTTGAGTAGCGTTATTTCAAATCAAATCTGTACAAGAAAAATCTGATAATAAACGTTTTATAAAAAACTGGGTACTTTTAAAATTTCCCTTTTCATTGGCGGACCCTTTATTTAATAAGTAAGTATAAATATATATAATACACTTGCAGATTAATTCAAAGTGAAAACACGGACTCATTTAAAATGAAGTATAAATACAATTGCGGAATACTTTAATAATTTGTAGTTTAGTTACCTGAAAATCTACATATTATAGGAGTAAAAAAAATAATCTACAGATAACGTTATTAAAATCTTTGATATTATTAATAAATTTTATTTAGATTTTCGAAAGCACAAATATGTAATCACTCCATCTTAAATAGAGCTATTTTATCTTAAATCAAACTATAAAAGGAATTTTTATCTTTAGAACATTTTTATGAAGCTCCCATTCCGAAAAAAACGTATAATTGTGTTTTCTTTATTTGACGTTCGATCTTTGATTTCTTTTATCGTCTGCGAAAGTTATTTTAATACTACAATTCACTCACATTTAAATTATTACACTTAAATTTCCAGCATAACAATTTCTGAACATAACAATATTTAGATTTTCAGAGGCTGAGCAAAATTCAATTAAATTTGTAATTTTCGAAGTTATTTATTTCACACTCAATAGCGAAGGCAATTCTCAATAAACCTGAAAACATGTATATTCTTTTATCATTGAAATAGTGTAACGCCGAGTCTTAAACAAAGAGATATGACAAATATTGTAATAAATTCCCTTATGGAAATTAAATTAAATTTTATTTCACTTATAAGGAAATTCATATATATATAAACTAGAGATATATGTTTCCTCGGAATTGTTGTAAAATGATTTAATCCACAAAAAAGAAAGACATATGACAGCCCGTAACTTAAAGTATTATATAGTAACGTAAAGTATTATATAGTTTTTTTATTTGAATGTAAAATATTCACAAGCTTATTTTTATCCTAAGTATACCTTGGACTATAAAAAACGAAATTCATCTTCATATGTTTAGATTCTGCTTCTGCACATGTTTAGATTTATGCGCCTAATTTTACTTCATGAAGGAAACGTTAAAGTTTTATTTAATGTGTAAGGTTTATCCTAAGTTTGTCTCACTTTCCTATCTCTCCTAAATTCAGCTTACAATTCCTTACCAGAATTAATTTTTAGGCTGCCCAACCGGTGGAGTGGTTAGCGTCGCTCACTGCCGTGCCGAAGGACTCGGGTTCGAGTCCCGGGGAAGGCATGGATGTTTGTAAATGTACAATGTCGGTGCGGCATGGCGGCACTCCAAATATGCGGGGAGCCGAAAGTCCTCTCGTGTGATTTGGTGGAAGGGGAGAGGGTGGGAAACCCTGCGATCCATCCCCACCCCGGGGTGCTCTCCATCAAAATTGGGGGCGGAACTTAGCCAAATCGTACTGTTACCTGTTAGGGGCTCAAGGCTGTTGTCAACGACAGGCGTAATCTAGCGCTCCTTGACACGAAACTTCATGTGGGCTTGGGCTAATTTTGTCAGACAAGTGAGTATAAGTAACAACAACAACATGAATTTTCAGAATCACGTTAAATACAAATGAGTAGTAGATGGTATTTAAGTCAAAGTTCACTGACTTCGACAGAGAGAATTATAATTCCTAAATAGCTCGCGTTTGTATTTTTGGCTACGTCTCTCGAAGCTGTTATTATGCTCCGCCGTATTACTTGCCCTTGATAACTTCTCTAGCTAATTTAACATTATTACCAGCCAATTAGCTTAGAATTGCGTTAGCTTCGGCTAAATCTCTTTAGTTAGCCATTAGTTAAGTTCTTATGTCTTACACTTTTAAGTTTAAGCCCAAGTGGAGGCTTTGTTGCAGGCACTGAGAAAGGGGCCATCTGTGAATCTTCGTTTTGAGCAATAAAGGGTACTTAACCCTTCTTCAGCTTACGTCTCTGTTTTTGAACTTAAATGATTATTCGCTTAGCTGTTCACTAGGCTCCTCAACACTTAGTTATTAGATAAAAAGTGAGGATCAGTTTTTTATACAAAAAATGAACTTTAATCAGTCAAATACCTCCCATTCTATTCGACGATCATTTGCCATCTTTCGGGTAAATCTTATTATTTAGCTCATTTCACTATTTATTCGCATTTTAGATTTATCATAACAATAGATGTAGTTTTACCATTTTGGACAATTTATCTTCTGCTCTTTAGTTTCTGCAGATGAATGAGTGTTTCTTATACAATTCAGGAATTAATTATTGCCTTTAAACTTTTACGAAAGCTTAAAGAAATCTTTTTGTAAGTGTATTATTAAGTTAAGAAAAGAGAGTAATATATTTTCATGTTAAACTAGAAACTTTTGATAAGGGTAGGTATAAATTATTGCTGATGTTCATTTTCTTCTTATGTGGTTTTTTCACATCTCGTCGGCCGCACGGATATTACAGTGTAAGGGGATACCTGGATTTTATTGAAGCGTGGTATGGGCTTTTTAATTTATTTTTCACGTATCTGCAATTTTTGTATAATTTATTCAAATCGATCTTTTATTTTTACGTTTGTTATTATAGTTACACATTTATTAACCCAAAGGGGATGTTAGTCTCGAAATGGCATTTTGCTTTGAATTCTTAAAAACGTCGTATAACTTTTCAGATTGTTGCCACCGAATGTTATCTTCTTGTATTATATTTAAAGAAATTAAATAATGAAGAATCTACTTAAATACAGAGGCTGTTCGCACATTTTTTAGACGATTTTGGTACGCGGTAATAAAAAATCGTTTGCTGCAAAAGAAGTAATTGCAATTGTACTATGTTTTTAAAGTCAAAATTATCGTCTGTGACTTGAACGTTTTGTTTTTGTTCAAAATGGCGAAATTAACAAAGCAGTATTTCGAAGGCTACATTTACGCTCTTTCCGAAGAGAAATATGCATATTTCGTTATCCAAAAACGATGCGAGAGTCCCGGTTTTGTGATATCTAAAGCGTGGATAGGTAATATCATCCACAAGAAAGGAAAAAACCGTCAAATTGGAGCCTTCAGTGGGACAAAAATTCCAAACAAGTATCCAAGGAAAAAACGGACATCTTCGACTATTGCAAAAGTACGTTCTTTAATGTTAAAAGAAAATCCCCTTAGTCAAAGGACAGTTGCAAAATTATTAAAATGCTCGGTTTCCACTAACAAAATGATAAACGTTGATTTAAAGCTTAAGAAAGCGAAAAAAACGCAATGTGCATCGTCTTCCAAAGCATATCGCTCCACGCAGGACACGCTGCAAAATTCTATATGAGAAACACTTATCCAAAGAAAATGGAAAAACATTGTCACAATGGATGAAGCATGGGTGTCTTTAAATGATTGTAACAAAAAAGAGCCATTTATTATCATAAAAGGGGCGAAAAAAATTTAACTACATGGTTCAAAGAATCGAAAGAAAGTTTTTCTAAGGGATCCATGATTCTTGCTGGTTTTTCTTATAATGGCAAGTTAAGAATAAATAGAGTGCAAAAAAATGTCAAGATTAACTCCAAACACTATCAGAAACATATTTTATCGCCAATTTTTCTGAATAAAATAACATCGTTTTACCGACAGTGCCATCCATCTGCGAGACCCCATCGGGACAAAGCTGGCAGTCACACATCAAAATCCACTGTAAATTTCCTAAAAGAAATGGAACAAAAAACTGTATCCAAGCCATACCCTTCACTGATATCCCTACTAAATCTCCTGATGTGTCACCTATGGATTTTTGTGCTTTCGAACTTTTAAAAACTGCATTATCCAAACGTTGTCCCAAAACCCTAACAGGACTCTGGAAAGCTGTTCTGGGGGAATGGGATAGAATACCACTTCTGACACTTCAAAAGGCATTATTATCCTGGAAATTACGGTGTCGAAAAATAGTTCAGAATAAGGGATGTCAAATAGAACATTTAAAACGCAAGAATTTTATGTAATTTAGTTTTGTGAATAAAATATACATTATGTAAAAAATGTGCGAACAGCCTCTGTATATGCATGTTTCTGGCAAAGTGGAAAAACAATTGTACTCAGATTAATCCAGTTTTGAATAACGTGGGCCCCCCGAACACGGGTACCGGGAAGTCCGAATTTTGAATTGCGAATATGTTTCATTATCTATTTAATATTTAGTAAACTTTTAACGAATTTTTGATTAACAAACTCAACGATTTCAAAGCTAGCAGTGGCAGCACTGTACAGAAAGTAAACCATTTATCTTCAGTATGAGAGACTGTGTATCGGAAATTCTAAAGATAGACTGTTTTTTAAATATTTTGTGATTTTGACGTTGAATAGAATTTTATGTGGCGTAAGCGGCAAGAAGGTGATATTTCATAAATAAAGCAAACACACGAAACGTTAATAATAAAAGTCAAAATTATAAAGCCCTCCTAGTTAGAAAACTGAACATTGATATGATGAACTGAGAAAAGCTCGAAAAACAAAAACAGAAAATGTATGCCAACACTTAACGATGCATCGGTAATTCTAAACGTATACCGCAACGCTGATTTTAAAATTTTTGTAATTTTACCTTTGAATTTTATATGGCGTAAGTCAAAAGAAAATGACGCTTAATAATAAAAGTAAAAAGACACAAAAAATAGGTTAGTATGAATAAGTTTAACAGCACACTGGTAGACTGCGAGCTCAGAGAGAGCGTAAAAAACCTTAGTAAACCCTTTTGTACGAACGTTGAAGTCTGAAATCTTTCAGACTTTTTTAAATATGTTTTTCTTACGTTTGTAGACTTTTATCGAACTGGAACTGAATCTATGTAAAAAAAATCATATTAATAAACCATTCTACCTCTGCCTTAGAAAATAAATAGTCTATATAAATTACTTTTTTGTTGAAGCTGTACACTATGTAAGGTTTTATTTTAAACTAACAAAGTTTTATTTTAATTTGCCTTTTTCTATCTGTTCTTATTTCAACTTCCCGTTAGAATAAGCGCGCGTTTCAGCTTTATGCTAATTTGAAGTGAAGCCAAGTTGCTATTTAAACGGTAGGTAGGAACCTCTCAGTGTGAGAGAGCTTTTAGTCTCAGACCACTGCTGCTCTGTTCGACGTTCGCCTGACCAGCGAGTATTTAAATTCTAAGCCTTAGCGCTGTTACGCTATTACTTATTGAAGTAATTCTAAGTGCGTTAGTATTAGCTAAATCTTGCTACGCACCCATTAGCATAGAGGCTAACCTCGCGTTCATAGCTCTGTGAGCAACGACGATTTAATTTCTAATTAGATTTAGTTTAAATTATCTGATTGTTCAGTTTAGACGCAAGTGGCGGTCATTATTTTCTGTATCCCTTCCGATTTGGGAAGGGGCTGTATATAATTGTGGTTTAATAAAAGAGGATTTTAATTCCTTCTGAAGTGCAGTTCTTCTACCACATAACCACAGGTTTCTATCACAGAACATAGCTGCATTCAGCTCCCTGTTCCAGATCAGGACTTAAAGTTTTCACGAAGATGTTTGCCAAGAATATGCACCGAACACTCAGTCCTGACAACTGTATAACATGTATGTAATGGGTATCATAAACATAACACATTAACTATGGTATTAAAGGTTTTCAAATTCATAGGCTACATTAATCCTAATGTCAACTGGATTGGAAAACTACAATTTATTTTTAAATAATTTTATAAGCAATATATTACTTTCATTTTGTATAATGAATAATTATGTGCAATCTGAGCTTAAATGATCCACATTTCTTTATGCGTTTTTCAGAGACATTAATGTTTTCAGTCACTGAATTTCTGTCATTTGTTTTAATGATTAATTTAAATTCGCTGACCCTTCTTCCTTTTAGATCAAGCATTACGTATTCCTTGATTTGAAAGTTAAGAGTATTAAGTGATTCAGAAAATACCTAGACGATTCAGAAATACTCATAAATGGCATATTTGTTCTTTCTTAAACTATAAATTAAAACTTGTGTTAATTAAAGCAAAACTTTACAATAAAAATACCTGAATTACCACAGACCACTCTCATATCTTCTATCAGATAGAAGCTGCTACCATTTTATAATCTATTTTCATTCCAGAATTCTTTTTCTAAAAGTGATAAAACAAGATTCTTCCAGATTTCCCGGAAACCGCATTTTAAATACTTAGCTCGATCATTTTTAAATCTTCCCAAATGGCCGATAACGCTTAAGTGAATTTTTATCTTTCGTGTTTTAGAGAATTTTTTTCAAATCCCTTTTCATTAATAATGAGACTACCGTTTTAATTCTTGTTTTCATGAGCTTTTGAGATAGTTTATATCCTGTTATACAAATTTCCCACGGACAAGATTCGTCTAAAAGTGAATATTGGTTATATTAAATGGCTATAAGTTAATTTTTCAGTTATTCTTTTCCAGTGTCGGGATGTAGTCGATTATAGGCTAAGGCCGGAAGAGGTGGTGTCTTTATTATGGAGGTCACCGTTCTCTCCTATGAATGGATGGACAAATTACATCCATGCCTCTCCGGGATTCGAATCCGAGCTCTACGGTATGACAGTCTGAATTACTAACCCCTTTCCCGTGTGGGCGAGTATATTTATTATCACTTTCAAATATCCTTTTCGCTTGCTTCTCCGTATACATGCATTTTTATGTTTCGTTTATAAATTATCCTGGAACCACACAAAGAGAATGTTTGATACCATATTTGTTTTGGTAGGAAGATAATGAAGACAAAAACTGTGATCAGCACTGGACGAAATCAATTTCGTGTTCTCAATTAATTCAAGGTCAAAGGAAATCCTGAATTACAGCTCAGGTTATATTTAGACTCTTCAGCAAACGTATTTGATCCCTTTATTTATGGTTTTATAGACCACGATGACGATGCCACTTTGGAAAATAGGATGGACTCTTTGGAAAACAGAGCAAGCGGGAGAAAATAGTTGGCCTTCGGATATAAATTCTAGGCTCGTGGTGTCTTCTTGCAGCAGTATGACAGTGGGTTCTGGTTCTTATTGCAAAGTAGAAGTTTGAAACCAGCTCTACTCTTAACCAGCTGCTCCAGCTTTACGATTTTTTTATCCGTCAATGGACAGAAAAAGATCTTCGGATGCAGTTGTTGCTTTCCCTCGCATTTGACGAGATTGTCTACTAACTGACTGACTATTTAAAAAGCGACTCCAAGCTCTTTATATGATACTTTGAAAACGTTCCGATTTTAAGCAACCTTCAATTTTAACCCGCCTTCCTTCTCGAATCTATCATTAACCGCCACTTTTGACCTCCTCTTAAATGAGACCTTTGAATCATGACGGATCAATACTGATCCTTCTCAGAAACTGCATTAACTTTATATAATATTATGTACTCGAGCAATTCCAACATGCTGCAATTCTACGATCAATTCCTTCCCACAGTTGCAACTTGCTTTCAGCAAACAACATGTTGTCAGTCCCCTTGTACATGCCTTAACTTGTGCCCAAAATACCAGTTTGGTTTTCAGTTTCAGCTCATGAACGTAAATTATTACAACATTAAATGTTGATTAAAAATTTTAATCAGCGAGCTTATTTTTTAGGTTGTATTTTAATTGTGATAGGCAGTTTAAGTCCAATATTACGCATGAAATATTTAACAAAAAGTTAACTCTCAACAAAATTTAGCTTAATCAATCCCAAATGCAAGTATGATGATTTTTCTATCGAAAATTAAGTGATTCGCTGGTATTTCCAATAGTTAGATTAACCGTTTTAATAAATCCTCTACATAAAATCCTATACAAATATACTGTAAGGAAAGAATAATAATGCACGTTTAATCCGAAGCAGTTTTTTAATGAATAATTAAAACAACTGTTACTGTACTCAGCATTCGTCTCAAAGGGAATTAAATTGAAAAGGCATAGAAATTTTCCATTTTTTTCTCTATGCGTAAAATATTGTTATAAATAGTTCAGATGAGATATATTTTAAAATTTAACAAAAAATACGTAAGCAAGAGTTTAACTTAACTAGTATAATCTCAGTATCCTTAATATAGAAGCAAAATATTATTAGTGAATTTTAATTCTTATTGTCAAAATTTTCTTCTAGAGGTTTTAGAACATTCAGCTTATTAGAAAGAAAACATAACTAAAACAAAAATTTCATCTTTTAGCAGTATTTGTAAAGTCCTGCAGATCCAATAAACATAAGATTTAAATATCTGTTTTTATTTTAATTGACATTAATGACAGCAAAACGCCGCCTAGACAGTATAGTGGTTAGGGGAGCTTACTGCGATGCCGAAGGGCCTGGGTTCGAATTCCGGAGAAGACGTGGGTTTTTGTAAATGTATAGTGTCTGTGCGGCATGGGGGCACTCCAAATATGCGCAGAGCCGGAAGACCTGTCGAGTGGTTGGTGGTAAGGGAAGAGGAGTGAGAAATCCTAGGACTCGTCCCTAGAGGTGCTTTCCTTTAAACTAGGGACGGAACTGAGCCAAGTCGTACTGTCATCTGCGTGGTACTTAAGGCTCTTGGCAACGACAGGCGCAGTCTTGCGTTCCTTGCCACGATGAATTTCGTGGGCTTATTCCAATGTTACTGTTAGACAAATGAGACAAGTTACACAATACACAAAACAGCAAACAGCTTGACAAATAACTTGGCATATTACACGTGCTTGTTCCAGAACACCTACATTTTTGATAAGGTTATGGTAGGAGCAACGCAACTCCAGTCTAGATAGACCGAGAAGCAGAAGCTGATATACTCACTCTAGTCTAAATTTTAGCTTAGAATGGGTTAATTTCGATTCCGGAGTTTCTGTCTGAGTCGGATAATTTCGATTTCGAAATAATCCGACTGATTGATTAATAAAGCTTCGAAATTATCATTAGGTGGTTGAATTTCATTAGCTGATTGAGATCACAAAACCATTTAAATTACCAGTGTTGTTAACTATTACCAGCGGCTATTAATTTTAATGTGATGAAGTTTAGAGAGGTTTATTATAAGCAATTATTATTTTTAGAGCAAAACGAAGAATTACCCAAATTAAATTGAAGAGTCAAAGAGCTACTGCAAATTTAAATTATAATTTTCATTAACATAATATTTTCTTACACACACGCATATATAATTAAGATATAACAATCAAATCAAAGTTGCTGGTTAACAATCTAACAGGAAGAACATACATCAAAAGTGAAATAAAAGCAAATTAACTTGATAAAATAATGTAACAAGTAGTTGAAAATGTTTTTATCATTTTCAAGGAGGAAAATGTTTTTATCATTTTCAAGGAGCAGCCCAAAATTTTCAACATTATGATGCTTCTGAATTATGTCTGGATGATTATAAATTTATGAAAAAAAATCAAAAGTATTGCCAAAATAAAAACAAATGAAATTAATTAAAAGAACGTCGAGCTATTATTATTTTTACAATATGAATGAAGTAATGCAATAAAAGAAAGTCTAAAAAGGAAGTGATTTAAAAAAAATGGTCTTTTTAATCATCGAAAGACATGACAGAAACAAAATATACCTACTATATAAGATTTAAAGATTGTAAAACAAGAATTTTCGAAATTAGAAGCCAGATAAGCAATTCGCGAAATTAGAAGCAATTAGCTAAATTAAGAGTTTTCAAAAGCAACTCGGTTGTAAAGGAACGAAATTAAAAATATTTTTGAAAATCATATTTTACCAGCTTAAACAGTAAAATGTTTCAGATAGCAAAAGGTTTAAAATTTGGAAAAAGAACTAATTTTATAATAAACTGTAACGAGAATTCTTTCGAGAGATCAATGACCAGGAAAAAGTGCACGGGAACTCAGATTCCATCCGCATTTCATTCATCAAATAAAATGCAAAATACAAAATTAATATTTTCAGATATGTAGAATGTATATCTTTATAATATGCGGCTTAAGTGTCTGTTTGTCGCCGATAGTTTATTGGTTGCTTGCGTAACTGTACTAGTCAATGGGGTGAACTTGCTACGGTATTCAAATAGTAAAATAAATTTTACCACAGTAGTTATCATTGTTTTAATTAAATTATCACGGTATTTAAGTATTTTTAATTCATACAATTGTTGCTTATTGTACATTTAACTATATTTACATATGAGTTACCTAGAAACTTGCAAACGTCGAGAAATTAAAGGTGGACGAAACCAACTAACGAGTTGTGCAAAGTACATCTCATCAAGTAGGTTTACCCAAACTCCCACGCTAAATATCCTTTCGCGTGAACAGTTTAAAATTTTGCCCGCTTTTATTCCGACATTGTATTTTAAACTGAATTTTCAGCTGAACGCAAACTGAGCGTGTCAGGGGGAACGTGAACATTTGTTTTCAATAGCAATCATCTGTTTTTGAAATGGTTTACAACCAACGCAAACTGAGCGTGTCAGGGGCAAGGTGAACATTTGTTTGCATTGGCAATCATCTGTTTTGCATAAAAACTACGTCTTAACGTAATTTCTTTTAAGAATGCCTCCTTGAAAATACAGCACTGAAGAGGAGAGAAAAGGAGCTAAAGCTGCACAAAAACGGCTTTCTCGACAAAAAGAAACCACTGAGCAAAGAAAGAAATGTACCACCAGTGGTTTCCTTCATTGCGCTCTACTTTAAGCAATTAAGCAAGTAGAAGGGGGAAACCCCGTGGGGCAGTAAGCAAAGGGGCGTCTTCGCCGTCTGCCCTGGGTAATTCAGTTTGAATTAGCAGACACCTTTGCACAAATCATTTTAATTGCAATTTATAATATCTAGAACATCGGTCATTTCGTATAACCGCCGAGTTTTCTAGTGTGTGTGTTGTGTGTGTAGGTGTGAAAATATTCAAATTCCTTTTAGGATAAACTCTTTCACGGCAGTTAATCCTATTTCACAAAGGTTTTCAATAACAAAAAATATATTTTTTATTCCTCTTTGTCACCTTTGAAACACGAAGAATTCATACGCTGCATACACCAAAGACATAAAAGCAAGCCCAAAATAAAACTAAAATAAAGCTTTCAGAACTCGTCGTTAATCACCAAAGTATTGATCGAGAGGGACTTCTTTCAAACTAAATCTTTCTCACGAGAAGCTCATAAACTGAATACGTTAAATATTTCCATTATGTTAAATGTGACGCCTGTTCATTGGTTACTAGTTAGTAAAATATTGGAAATGATTATTTTTATTATCTGAATGCGTAGAAAGTTGCATTTCCAACACATGACAAGTAGAATTTATGCTACATTTTTAAACAAAGTATTACCATTTCACACAATCAAAAGCTGGGATGTGTTGTGTGCATATAAAGCCCTGAATCGTTTATATAGATATTTTAATGCAATGAAAGATTTTCCTCTTATTCATAGACTTATTAATAATGATATATAATTAGAATCATCCAAAAAAGAAATGGCGTCCATGCGCATTTGAAATAATAATTATACGTGAATACGGGTACGTAACAGATTGAGTGAACAAGTCTGATAAAAAATTAATAAAATTTATTCTTATCGCAAGAAATGTAATAAAACGCTGAATTTTTCCTCAAAGATATTCGTACAATATCACAATATCACGCAATATAATCAGTAGCTATATTTTAAACTAATACTAAAACGTTAAAGAGAACGCAATCCAAAATGCAGAAAAAGCTAATCCGATCACAAAATTACAGCAGCTAAGTAAACTACAACAACTCGCTTAAACAACTACTAAGCTGAGATGTTTCTCTCCGGCTTTTATAGCATTTTAAATCGGCCACACGAGACAGTTCTAGCAATTTCTGGAAAAGAAAAAAGTAGAATTACGGTTACAGCTAACATAGTAGTCAATTACATTTATTCAAATTAAATATCAGTTACCGAGATAATCGTTTATTTAATGTTAAATGCATGTGCTCTTGTATTTTTACTTTTCCGGCGTAGCTTTCTCTTAAAATTTGTCAGGCACTGCATTCCATGGGGAAGTAAAACAATTTTAATTATAATTCCACTAAAAATGTGTAACTAAATACGAAATTTATAACAATAAATACAAGTTTGAAAGCATATTCAAGGAAGTGAGGGATGATTCAACTGCAAGTTATATTGGAAATCAAAAGTAATTTTTTTTTAAATATCTGATTTAGTTGGGTTATAGCGTCTCGCATTAATCGCAAGCATAAACTAACCAGATGCTAGAATAATATACGAGGGATTATCCTCAAGTCTTCAAGTTCAGAAAAGAGTGAAAAGAAGCCTTTATTAACTCAATATAAATTTCACAGATGGCACTGACTCGTGCTTACAGAAGCCAGCAATTTTGGCTTAACTCAAAAGGTAACACGTAGCGTAGAATAAAATAGAAATTAAATTGGCCTAACGGCCTTTACAGGTCACTTAACGCTCAGGCAGGCTCTGACTCGTAGAAATCGGCGTAAACAAGCCTAATGGTTAGAAACGCTCAAAAACGCAGAACTCTAATCGCAAGTAAATCAAAGATAACAACGTGGGCTTCAGGCAGGCATATTACGCTCTAAAGTCACCCTCCAAAACCTTCCTTTAAATACTACTACTTTCTATTTCATTTGAATACATGTGGGCTAACCCCTTAAAATTCTGGCAAGAAGGCATGGATTGAGAATAAAACGAAAGCTACTTTAAAACAAAATTAACAGTTAGATACATTTAGTGGATACTCACAGGGTCATTGTTTGAAAAAGAATCATATACCTTATTTAAAAAATTACTTACCTCTTTGTAATATCATTTGATAGACGTTAAATACTGCTGTATCACGAAAAAGCTTACTTAAAAAATTATGTTACAAATGCATATTCTACTCAGCAGTACAAAATGTACAGTTAAGTGTTAATACCAAAAGAAAGTATACATTTTCAGTATTTTAGAAAACACCGTAACAAATATCATGATCGGATCTGAAGTTACACTTGCGTGTAGAGAAACTTATTCTCGATATTCTGTGTTTTATTGTAGGCAGTCGACGTATTTCATAGAATTCAGTAAAAATGATAATGGCTCGTTCAATGGAGAAAACATTCAGTGTCGTACGAACAATATTTACATTATAAAGACCATTTCGGTCTTTCACACCAATTTGAAAGCAATTGCTGATATGAAGCAATTGCTAAATGAGCTGATCATTCATCACAGACACTAGCCCCTATTTGGACTTCTATTTCTATGGAGCCATTTCTCTGGAGGAGATAAACCTGCAAGCAATGCACGCTTGAGGGGATATCAGTGACATTCAGTGGTCTAGGGAATATGGTGGTCGCTCAATACGAGGTTCGGGGAAGGTGGTAAAGAAATATGGCAGCTGCTCCATACGAGATACCATGTCCTTACTCTGCAGGTACGCGTTAATGATGTTGGCTCAATGGGGACTGATATTATCGTTCCCAGTGGGGAGAGACATATCATTATATCAAATGAGATCTAATTGCCCAGCGAAGGTCTCACAATTAGGTACTTCATCTTGATGCCACTCAAAGAGTCAACTGTAAAGATGTTGTGCTAGGTAATATATCCTATCGTAATTCCATTCCACACTATGACGCTGCAGTCTCTGAATGCGTGACGCTCGATGATGTTCTGGGTCTGATGCTGTGTGTCTTGTTTTCTTCAGAACCTTACAAGCTTATCCTCTAATTCCAGAGCATATCTGGGTTCATCCATGAACAGGATATCGCACCAGTCTGATACAGCCCAGTTGAGATACAAATGGCACAACTTTAATCCTGCCCCCTGGACTAGGCGCTTCGAGAAACACAAAAATTTTGTATTCGGGCCTACAGTTCGTTCATGTGAAGCTTTCGACGCAACAGTACTTGCAGATATTTTAAGTGGCGCTATAATAATTAATGCAAGAGTTGTTCATGTCGTTCGAACATTCTGCTTGGTTTCTAAAGCAATATTTCGATCTTCAGAAGAGGTGCTAACTTTTGGTCGATCGAGCGCAGGTGTCCGGACAACTATTTGATGTGTTTGGAATTGTTTTTATATTAAAAAATTACGCAATGATCAATGCCGAAGAAAACAGCGACATCTTTGTTCGATTGTGCTGCTTCAGTGCATTCGACAACACACCAGTGCTCATTGTCTGACATTTATTATATATCATCTGTAGAAACAGAAATATTATAACACCTTATTCTGTAAAATATATAAACACTTCATAGCATTTAAAGGAACCTTCTCTAAACCCTTTCAGAATGCAATACAAGAAATCTCCGCTTGATGCTGTACGTACATGTAGAAGGAAGCTCCTCTGTTAAGAACATCAACACCCAGGAGAACTCGATGCATCAACCTGTAAGTGGAATCATCTGAAAGATTTTAAAAAGAGCTTTACAAGGACACTGGATACGAGTAAGTAGTGCCATTGCATTAAGAATTATTGTCCTTTCTATTGTGATTTCATTGTATTCACACTAATAAGTTAAAAGGAATATGAAAGGAGGAAGGAATATGAAAAGAAGAAGGAATATGAAAAGAAGTGCTATTCATGTGACATGAAACAGCCACTGTTCTTAAAGTATTTCACGACATCTAAGTGGCATCTACTTTCTTCTACAAATTACCGACTAACAGGTGCTCTTCGGATTAGCTGAAGCCAAAATTTGTGATTGTGCACGATTTTATAGTGACTTAATGAAATTAGTTTGTTAATCAAAAATTCTTTAAAGTTTTACAAACTATGAAATAGGTAATAAAACAAATTCCAAATACCCATATTCGGATGGAAACGTACACTATTCAAAATTGGATGGCTCTAGGTATCGTCGTTTTATCCCGTTGCTAGAAACATACATACATTTATGCAGATTCTTCATTATTGAATTTCTTTAAATGCAATACAGGGCTCTAATATTTGCTGGCAACAATTCGAAAATTGATCCGACATTTGTAGTGAACCAACGCAAAATGCCAAAATGAAATTAATAGTCCTTTTGGACAAATTGCCCCTTTGGACTGAAAATATAGTGTATTTCTATTATGCAACCTATAAAACTGAAAAACGTCACAAACCTGTAAATTATTCACACATTACCACGCTGCAGAAGGCATATTATATTATTATTTATTTAAATTTTAGTTAGTTTTACTATTTCTGTTATGAAATAATTCATCCATCAGCTTTTATAAAATAAATAATCTCTAATACTTCAAATTCTAGTCTTTCGGATTGAATCCTGACAAAATGTAACAGAATATTTAATCCATTACTCGAAAAATCCATTAAATAACATTTTTCTCTCCGCTTTTAAGCTTCATTTTGGAGAGAAAGAAGATTTTCAAAACATTCAATCTTTCACATAGTCTAAAATTAAAGTGCAGCTCGAATGAATTTTCTGAAAATGTACGTATCTCAGATGCGGTTAAATCAAAAAGAAATGAAGCGTAGAGTGTAATTCGATCTGAAATGGAAACAATATTCCCTTGTTCGTTAATACCTGCATATTAAAATATGTTTTGGGGTTAATTACGAAGAATATTAATCACAAATGTTTAGATTTGATACATTTTAATAATTGCGATAACATTGGAATATACATGTTTGCATATTTTTTACGCAAACAAAAAATTACATTATGGAAATTAATTATTCTTAAACATTTATTTGATTAGTTCTGTTGAACATAGCAAATGCAGATAAAAGTATTATGTGAATGATTGCAAAGCCGATAACAGATCTTTGCATAAAAATTTATGTTTAGAAAAATCTAACACTTCTCACACTTTCATTTGGCGGAATTTAAGAGGAAAGATTTCATATAGAAATCCGTATTTTTTAGGAAGAAAAAGAACCATCCCCCAATGTTCGCAACTACTAAGGCCAAAAGTGATGGTCACTTCATTATGGAGGCACCTAATAGGTAGGTCGCCTTTGCCTCCTATGGAGGGGACAGACAAATACAACCCTGCTTTTTCCGGGATTCGACCCCCTCCCTTTGGTATCGCAGTCGGTTCCCCTAACCGCTATACTGTCTGGGCAGCAGAAAGGAAAACATGCATGAATGAATTTTATTATTATTGCTATGAATTTATATTTAGCTAGCTAGTTTTAGCAGAATTATAATTAAAATTGTTTATTTTCCCGTGCAATGTAGCGCGAAACGTGTTTTAAGAGAAAGCTATGTCCGAAAAGCAAAATTACAGTGCATTTAACATTGAATAAATGGATATCTCAGTAATTTATATTTAATTTGAAAAAATGTAATTGACTGCTATGTTAGCTGTAACCGTAATTCTACACTTTTTGCTTTCTAGACACCTCGAGAAGCAGAAAATGCTAGAACTATCTCGCGCGACTGATTGAAAGCTATAAAACGCCAGAAAGAGAATATTTCTGCCCACAAGGGGCCATTCCCTACTCGTCATAACCGATTTCGCTCAAATTTATAGGGCATGCAGGGCTGGGCTAGAAATGAAAGTAGCCGAAGTGGGAACTCCAGATGGCCAAGCGTTTAGAAAATAAAAATTCTGACGCTGTTCTCGCACCTTATAAGCCATTTACGTTAGGGCGTTTGTCAAGCAGCGGTTGTCGCGGCGGTAAGAGCTCGGAGTAGTAATGCGATGATCGTGGGCTCGACTCCCCGTGTGGGGACTTTTTTTCTTTTTCTCAATTTTTATATTATCCTTTTTCCAACTAAGCAAAGAGGTGAATGTTTTATTTTATTTATTTATTTATTTATTTATACTCAAAAGGTATAGGAAAGGTAAAAATTTCGGACTCTTAAACAAGGGATTCTAATTAAAGAGCATATGAAAAGACTTTGTACAAGAAAATTCAAAACTTAATTTTAAACAAAAGTTTCTAAGAAATCAAATAAATGAACAAATATAGTAGAAACCCTCTCTAAAACGACCACCTGCGTTTCCAGGTCACTCTGATGGTCTTAAAGAGACCATATTTTCGTTCTTAGAAATACTGATCGCCTTAAGAGAAGAGATGGAGACGAGAGGGTTCACTGTGTGTTTTTTAATTTTAAAGCTTTCTGTTGGTTACAAAACATAAATAACCTTATTTTAAACAGTATCCAAATAAATGAAATAAAAGTAAATAAATAAATAAATAATTTAAAATAATCAATAGACAAAAAGAATACCAATGAATTTTGGCTTACTGACACCAGTATTAATTTCATTGTTTAGAAGAAGTTTATTGACATCAGTTAGGAAATTAGAATAAACCCATATAAACGAACAGAAAATTTATTTGGTATCTATTTCTATTGTATTGATACCAGTAAGAAAACCGGTGAAAGTCAATATAAGCCAATACAAACCAGTAGAAAGTTCTGACATTGATGTTGGTTGTATGGGTGTCACATGATACCACCAAGAAAAACCCACAGAGATCAATAGAAACCAGTAAAAGTCAGTAGAGACCAACAGAATTCTATGGATACCAGTAGAACGATTTACTGGTTTTTATGAGGCATTTTGAAACCAGTAAGAAAAGTCCACAGAGACCAACAGAAACCAGTAAATGTCAACAGAAACCTATAAAATTTCATGGGTACCCATAAAAAAAGTTTATTGGTTTCTATGGGGCATTTTTAGCAGGGTTCCGATTACAAAAGTAATAAAAATTGTAAACATATTAGAGAGACAATATTTTTAAGTATTTAATACAGTAACCATCAATTATTCAAAGCATGAATATGACGTAATGATAAAATGAGTAGATACTCAAAAATTAAAAGGAAATATCTGTGACTGTGTAAGGTTTTAGTTTAAACTAACAAAGTTTTATTTCAATTTCCCCTCTCCTATGTGTTCTCATTTCAACTTCCCGTTAGAATAAGCGCGCGTTTCAGCTTTATGCTAATTTGAAGTGGAGCCAAGTTTCTATTTAAACGCTAGGTAGGAACCTCTCAGTGTGAGAGAGCTTCTAGTCTCAGACCACTGTTACTCTGTTTAACGTTCGCCTGACCAGCTAGTGTTTAAATTCTAAGCCTTAGCGCTGTTACTCTATTACTTATTGAAGTAAATCTAAGTGCGTTAGTATTAGTTAAACCTTGCTACGCACCATTTAGCATAGAGGCCAACCTCGCGTTCATAGCTCTGTGAGCAACGACGATTTAATTTCTATTTAATTTTAGTTTAAATTATTTGATTGTTCAGTTTAGACCCAAGTGCGGTCATTATTTTCTGCATCTCTCCCGAGTTGGGAAGTGGCTGTAAATAATAGTGGTTTAATAAAAGAAAATTTTAAATCCTTCTTAGGTGTAGTTCTTCTACCACTTAACCACAGTATTCTACCACAGAACATAGCTGCATTCAGCTCCCTGTTCAAGATCAGGATCGTGTAAAGTATTTCACGAAGATGTTCGCCAAGAATATGCACCGAACACACAGTCCTGACAACAGTACCATTAAGAATGATTCTGCTCGCTTTAACATAAGTAGATGACACCATAATTTTAAGTCCTCAAGCCTAAGAACAAAATGAAGGCAGGTGGCACCTAAATACAAAAAAGCTATCACTTTAAATACTGGGAAACTATCCCAGAGCCCAGAGGTTCGTTGTATCACTTTATTAAAAAATAAGTTTTCTCAAAAAAGTTTGCAATGGATTTGAAAAAAGGACTTAGTCCTTATTAGCAGGAAGCACACTCTCAAATACTACGTTTTTAAAATTTCAACTTGTCCAACAAAAATTTGTGATGAACTTAGAAAAAAAAATTATAAACTTTGAAGGAACTAAAAACGTAATGTAAACAATGCAAGGCAAATATTTGCCTCCAGTGTAGCACGAAAAACATATTGGAATGTAGAATTTAATTATTGTTACTTTAAGCATAACACATTAAATGTGTCTAAGAATAATTTTAGATCTATTTCCTAATATTTTATTTTAAAGCTGATAAGGATAAATGGCCTCTTCTATAAAAACGAAATATGACAAATCTGTTCAATCAAAAGTTTTAATTTTAAATTTTAAAACATGTGCTTTCAAAAAGCCTTTAAATTCCTAAATTGCGATTTGCTTTGCTAACATCTGCACAGGGAACAATAATTGTTTTATTACAGTTTAAAATTATAAGGAATATTTCAAATATTCCATGAATAACTAGTTTAGGACCTCTTAATTAAAAAATAAATAAATTTACATCAACAGATCTTTTCTGCTTCCATACCGTGACACCAACGCAATCTTTCTTTAAAATAAATTTTAGAGTTTACTAAGAGCGTGAAATGTAATTAACAACTTCGACAGCAAGTCAAATCTTTTGCGCACGAAATTATAATTATGTAGAGCTATTAACATTTTTTCGCAAAAACGTTTTTACGCGATTTCTTGCGTGATATGCAATAGAAACAGAAATCCAATAATTATGTTTGTGGTTGTTCTTACTCTAAACAAATACTTTCATTGTTCCATAATAAATCCACTTGAGGTTCTTGATGTGGTTTTTCTCCCTGAAATTCTTTAAACGTTCTTTAAATAACGCTAAATTTTATTTCAGTTGCTTATTGATGTCGCAATTAAAATTAATTTTTTAAAACAATAACGAAATTATTTATTTAAAAAAGAAATCTTATCCTATACAACATTTTCTGAATTATGCGGAGAAAGCAGAAATAAAAGGAAACAAAAAAATGCATTTGCCCCGAGCAATTTTCGCATGTGCCAAATTCATACGCCTGTTAATTAAAAATAGCTAAAATTCTGAAAGACAGAGTTAGTCTTTGGAACTGTCACGACATTCTTCCATTTTTCTTTATTACGACGCAAAATACGAAATAAGTTTTTGAAATATTTGCACGCTACGTGAAAAAGATTTTAAATGCTTTTTGACTACTGTAACTGGAAAGCGTCTCTAATACTTTTGTAATAGACGAATTGAAAACGAACACTTGGAACGCTTAGGAAAAGCTCTGCACACAATGAAAATTTTGCAAAGTTAGTTTAAATCTAAATGACTCGCATTTTAAAACAGAAATATTGGCCAATAATTTTAACAAAGGTTCTGACTGTATAATGTAATTTTTGTTTGTATTTCTTAAACTAAGAGAGATAATTCAAACATATTTACTTGTAATAACTTGTATATTTACAATTTGTGAAGCATCTTTAAATGTTTCAAATATATATTTGATAAGAATATTAGGTCATATTATTATTATGATCTAATATTCTTTTCATACGGCTGAAATTTTACCTTTTTCGTAAATGTTTTAAATATTGATCGTAGTTTTAAGCTTCTTAACTCAAAAGAGCTATTAATCTCGAAACGCGACTTTGCGTCGAATCACTATAAATGCGTCGTTTCGTTTTTCATTCGAGTCTGTTGGCATTTGGCAAAATGTAAGATATTTATCTTTTAGATTGAATTTGAAAACTGAGCTATTTGAAAGCAATAGATGGAGTTCTTAAAGAAAGTTCGTTTTTTTATTTTTGAATAGAATTGATTTAACCTGCCAGCACTAGCGTTTGCGCCAAATTTGCCAGAAATTTGGTTTTTAATGCACATTTTTCGCATATCGAAGCTGAGACGTCTGAAGGTCATTTCTATTCCTCCTTTCTATCCTTCCTTACATCGCGGAATGTGCCAAAGGGAAGTCATTTCACTTTTCTTTTATTTTTTTTACTGGGCTTTTGTGCTACCTGACAGCATTTTCGTAATTTCAGTAAAAGCTACGACACGCGCGTGGGCGTGGGTGAAAATTCGGAAACTATTTTTTTCTCAAATATTTAGTAATTTTGTGTTATTAATAGCCTTGTATTGTTTTAATTTGTACACATTCGGCTCTGTAAATTTTACATCGGTTTTCATGGCAAAAAAATATGTGCAACCAGCTGATTTTGCTCGCATTCTTCAAGAATTATCTGATAAAGAAAAGGAAACTTTTGGATATGAGAAGAATAGCTATTTGAGAGAGGGAAATATAAAGATAAATAATATCAGCAGTGAATCTGAACAATATACACTTACTTCCAAAAGTTAAGCACGAAGATGTAAAATGCAAAAAAAATCAACAAATACTGCTTTGATTGACGCAAAATTCGGCAGGAAAGTAACAGATATATTCAGGAATAAAACAAAATCAATAATTATATACAGAAATGAAAACAATATTAAATTTTTGTAAGTTATCAGATAATGACATACTGGAGACTTAAACAGAATTATGTATAAAGTTAAACTAAACAGCGCAAAATGAAAAAAAGGATATTAGTAGGGTATGTGATCCCCCCTCACCTGTATACAAAATTTACACCTTGTGACCATGCTTTCAATTAGGTGGTTAACCACCGCAGAATTAAGCAATCGCCATTCTTCTTGTAGAGCAGCTTCCAGCTCAATAAGAGTGGCTGGAGGTGGGAAACGTGAAGATACAGCACGGCCGAGAGCATCCCAAAGATTTTCAATGGGATTAACTTCGGACGAATATGATAGTCACGCCATACGCGCAATCCCTTCACTCTCCAGGTACTCATCGACGATGTCATCTCTATTGGGACGTGCGCTATCGTCCATTTAAACGAAAGTAGAGCCAACTGCTGCAGCTTACAATCTCACAATGGGTTCTAGGACTTCATCTCGATACCGGACAGCCGCCAAAGAACCCCGTTTAAAGATGTGCAGGTCGTTGCGGTATCCCAATGAAATCTCTGCCCGTACCATAATGTTTCCGCCTCGGAATGCGTGATATTCGGTGATGTTTTGGGACTGATTGCATGTTCTTTATTCACGCTATATCCTTATACGCCTGTCATCTGGCTCCAGAGCAAATCTGGACTCATCAGTAAACACGACATTGCCGCAGTCAGACACATTCCAATTGACATGTTCCCGGCACCACCGTAATCGTGCCTTTCTTGATTGGACGGATAGAGGAACACAAACTCGAGGTACCCGGACGAACCCGTACTTATATGTAATCTTAGGCGTACAGTAGCTGTAGATATCGCCTTACCAATGGACGCTGTAACCATAGATGTCACACGTGTGGAGGTCGCTCTGCGATTCCGTTTGGTTACAATAGCAATATATCGATCTTACGCGGGGTTGCAACCCTTGGGCGACAGCCTACGGGCCTTAGAACAACTGCCTATGTGGTTCGGAATTGTTTCCATAAACTTGAAATTACAGAATGATGAACGCCGAAGAAAAGAGCAACATCTGCGATCGACTGTCCTGCTTCAATGCGCTCCACAGCACGCCAGCGCTCAGAATCTTCCATTCGTCTTTTGGAAGTCATAGAAACACGTATGTCTTGAAAACAAATTGTACGCAAGTTTTATACACCTTCTACCATCACTTACAATCAACGTCTCTAACCCTTCATAAAGCTGGCTTCTTATAAGACTGCTTTTTTTGCATATTTCTTTACATGAAAGCGCGATTGCCTATTACCTAACATATTTGCATACTTCCATCTACCTTTGCAGCGAATTGCATCCTCTTCAATACTGATTAGCTTCCGGAAATTAGTATTTTCCACTCCGTGCTTAACTTTTGGAAGTGAGTGTATTTCGGATGAGGACGATAATAGCGATATAAAAAGAGGGAATGATGATGATATGGTCTATACTGGTAAGGATAAATTTATTAAGTGGCGAAAACAGAAGTATGCAAACTGCTCAAGTACGAAAATGATGGATATTGTGAAAGTGTTACCAGGCCTAAAACACGATGCCAAGGATATAGAGGATGAAATACAATCATTTTTGAAAATCATTGATATGAATATGCTTGATGAAATTTTGAAATGTACAAATAAATATATAAGTTTGCTAAAAGGCAAGTACTCAAGAGACAGAGACTGTATAGTTACCTCAAGACTGGTAATAATGGCATACTTTGGATTGTTATATAGAATACGAATAAAAAAAGGACACCATGTAAAAGAATTATTTTCTTGACACTGGAATTGAAATAATAAGAGCTGTAATGAGCTACAGAACATTTTTATTTTTGACAAGTTTTCTTGGATTCGAAGATAAATCAACAAGACAGGACAGACGTAAAACGGACAAATTGGCAGCTATCTGGAATATCTTTGAATCATTTCTAAAAAATTTTTTATGGCTAGCTTCGATTTTAAAATATAATTATTAAATAATAAATTTTGTATGATGAAATACATCATTGCTTTTCCATCTGACTAACATAAGAACTTAAAATTAATTTACATATATATTTGAATGTGATATCATTTGTATTTTGCAATAATAAAGTTAATATTTTATTTCTTCACCAATTTATTATCAATATTCACTCATTTCTGTCGTTTTTCGTGAACAAAACGGTAAAATAACGGATATCGTAAAAAATACCAGGCGCGCGTGCTTATGTAAAATTGCAAAGCGCGCATGCTGGAGGGTTAAATAATAAAAAAGGTTTTTAATTCATGATCGAGATTTGTCATGAGTTAAATGCACTTCTATAATTTAATATTATATATACTTTAAATGTTAAAAATATTCAGTATTTTCTTAGAATGACGTTATATATTTCTGTTATATATTTCATATTTTGTAAAACGTAAATGAATTCTTGAGTAACAAACTCAAAATTCTGAAAGGAGCAGTGGCAACACTATATGGAATAAAACATTTTTCTCTCTAGCTCGCGAGACTGTCTGTAGAAGAGTCAGATAAATTTAAATTTATTTAAATATTTGTGATTTTTCTGTTTAATTAAGTTTTATTTGGCGTAAGTTTGATGAAAATGATGTTTAATAAATGAAGTTAACATACACAATTTTTAATAGTAAAAAAGACAAAAAAAAACTAAAAAAAATTAACACTGATGTGATGCACTGCATT
This sequence comes from Stegodyphus mimosarum, assembly GCA_000611955.2. NCBI lineage: Eukaryota > Metazoa > Arthropoda > Arachnida > Araneae > Eresidae > Stegodyphus > Stegodyphus mimosarum. Next base: position 93,457 of record KK122173.1, read on the forward strand.
GGAAAGTCTAAACATATACTCCTCTTCTGCTGTTAAAATTTTCGTGATTTTACTGTTGAATTGCATATGGCAATAAGTTCGAAAAAAACGATGCTTATTAATAAAGCTAAAAAGACAAAAAAGGGGAGTTTAGCGGGAGTGAGTGCAAAAGCAAACTAATATACTTAAGCGACAGCGTAAAAAACCTTAACTTGCTCCTTTGGGTGATCGTTAAAACCTGAAACGTTTCAGAACTTTTTAGTCCAAAGGGACAATTTGCCCAAGACTATTAATTTCGTTTTGGCATTTTGCGCCGATTCACTACAAGCGTTGTTTCACTTTTCAAATTGTTGCCACCAAATATTATTGCCCAGTATTATATGTAAAGAAATTAAATAATGAAGAATCTACATAAATGTATATATATACTATATATTTCTCCTCATTGTGATAAAACAACGGTACCTAAAGCCATCAAATTTTGAAAAACGTAATCCTCCTGCGAATCTGGAAAACCAAATTAGAAATTTGGAATTTGTTTTATTATCGATTTCATATTTTGTAAACCTCTAACGAATTTTTGATTAAGAAACTCAAGGATTTCAAAGAGAGCAATGGCAACGTTGTACAGAAAAAGCATTTTTATCTCCAGCTCGCGAGACTGTGTAGTTGAAATTTTACAGATATGCTCATTTTAAAATTATTTTGCGATATTGCTCTTGAACTGAATTTTGTGGTTTAAGTGCGAAGAGTATGATATTTAATAAATAAAGGTGATATTTAATAAATAAAGGTAACACACAAAATCCTAAAAAAACGCCTCTTAATTAGGCAATATAACGTAATTCAGGGGACCTAGTTCAAAATCTGAAACCTTTCAAATATTTTTTTGGTAAATATTTTCATCGTAAGCTTTGTATGAGGATAAAAATAATTTTATAAGTGAAATAATACAAGTATTCTTTGTTTCTATTATCATTTTTTCTCGTTTTCTAAGAGCAAACGTAAAAAATTATTAATTCTAAAAAGATTGAATGCATTTATAAATGAAATAGTCTACGTTGAACAATAAATGAGAATAAGAATTAACTCAAGCCTAAAAATCTTAACCGGAACATAAGAATAACATAATTCAATTACTTTCAAAGCCAAGAATGCACAATTTATGAGCATATAAGAATAAAAAAATGAGCTCACCGATATATATATATATATACTATATATATTATATATAATATATATATAGTATATATAGTATATAGTATATAATATATATACTATATATATTATATATAATATATATAATATATATATATAATATATATATATATATATTTATGGTTCGGTCTTTTGCTACTAAAAAGGGAGGTGCACAACTACATGTTAGAGCAGTCCCAAATAAAAAATTTTAATGTCCTACAGCTACTCGTTTTTTGAGTTATAGGAGATAATACCTACGTGCGTGCATACAGACGTCACGAAACAAATCTCTTCTGAATCCATATCAAATCCATTTTTATAATTGGTTTTGTAAAAATATGTCCTTTATTCTGTCCGTACGTATAAATGTGACGGAAGAAAATCTTCCAAATGGATTCGAGAGCAGTGAAAACGGATGTTTTCATTGAAATATGATATGCGAAATTTTTTTAGATTACAGTACTATATTTACTTCGTGCAAGGAGGTCAAAACTAAACTTAGACCTCTATCGATTTCGAGAGCGATGAGGTCTATGTCCTTCTTTTAGCAGCCCCCCAAAGAAAAAGTGGAAGTTACGATCAGAATTTTATATGGGAACAAATGTAGGGATCAAAGTAAAACGTCTATTCCATTAAGTAGAAGATAAGTGAAAATATGCATTCTTGAAATTACAATATTTGCATATTACAAATCTGAAGTAATATAGAAGGAAGAATGTCTATACCGTTTCTTGCATATAGGGTCTAAAATTATAATTTATTACCTATGTATTTTAGAATTACTGAGTTCGAGAGCACTGAAGAACATATTTAAAATTAAATCCGTTTTCCAAGACATTTAAGAATATCTGAACCACTATTACACTGTAAATTGAAGCATCGTACGAAATGTTTAATTAGTTAAGTTAATGATTATTAATACTAAAATAACATTAAAAGTATTTAACCCAAATATTTAAAATACGTTAAATAAAGCAGTCAATAAATTGGGTCTTTCAAGTGATTATACTAGGTTTAACACATTGAAGGCCAAAACACCCGAGACAGCCTTTCATTCAAACGACCACAACCACCAGGAACGGACGAGATTGCGATGCTGTTTTTTACAGGTTTAGGTATACAGTAACAGGAACAGTTTTCACAAATGCATTGTATCAGTTTATTGAAGAAAGCTTACCCTAAAAATAGCTTCTTTGTTAGGAAGCGAAAAGGATGTTATTTGAAATATTCACACCTTTTTGTGCGTTATTGGGCGGGGAAGAGAGGAAATTGACGGGACGGGTTATGAACGGGGACCGATGTTTGCTCTGCGTCCTTCATTTATATAAGCATATGACTGCATGAAATTTAGAGTAATTTCTCCCAGGCATTATTCCATACAAATGCAGGATAAAAGGGTATGTAAATCTTTTTATTCTACCATTCATTTCATTGATAATTTGTGATTCATATCATTTATATCATAAATAATATGTGAACTTTCAGAAAAATTCCAAGAATGAAAAATGCCATCGAAATCACATAATTGTAATCGAACTCACAGGAAAATTATTTTCTTTTACGTCGTTAAAAATTTAATTCCATTCATCTTACGGACATTTTAAGAGCTTTCGTGAACTAATTTAACACCTTTTAACAGAATATAGATTTTACTATTCAAAATAGGAACAAAACGCATATTATACATAAGCAATTTGGAATACCCTGAAAAAATTTCTTCCGAGGAACAGAGTTTTGCAGGACTGCCGCGATGAAAGCAAGCTAAAAACTATAAATCACCTAAACTTTTGCATCAACTGCATAAATGAAAGTACTATAGATAATTAATCATAGGCTTTATCCGTGAGAGCATTTTTATTTTGTATATTTTCTTTGCTTTCACGGATTGAAAATTAATCAAAATATTAACAAAACTCTTCCAGAGGCGTTCAGCACAAAAGAATATAAAACACCGCTTCACATAAATATTAGATACTGAGACATGGCCTGAGCTTTGAATCATTAATCAATTTAAAGATTGCTTTAGAAGATCGTTTCCTTAAAAGTTAATTAATTGAGATTCTTGCAAGAAAGAACTGATTAGAACAGGTAAATATTTTACGGTTTACAGAAACTATTCATAAAAGACGAGAAGTATTTAGCCATGTTTTCAAAAAACTTTCTGTATCGTGAGCTCTTTTAAAACGAGATGTAAAGATGCAAATGCATCTCAGCATAGCAAACATAACAAATGCAGTACTGAAGAATTAAAGTGAAAATACAATGCACATTATTTTCTGCAGAAAGCTTTAATTAAAATTTGTGTGTTTACGTTTCCATGCAATTTCGCTCCTTTTCACAAACATTACAGTCAACAAATTACCGGTATCGATATGATTCAGCAATCTGTTTATGTTTGATTTAAGATGCTTAAATTGCAGCGTTATGACATATATTTCTCTTTTTTCTGCATTGCTTCCTTTTAAAATTTAGATTTCGTATTACGTTTCCTTAATTAGCGATGCAATTCGCTTATTTATTTCTTCATTTATTTGATAATTTTTTCCTTTTTTGATAAAGCAAAGGCATATATTTTACCCTCAGCTTCGAGGAATTATAAATCGCTTTACGTTACTATAGATATATATATATATATATATAGATAGATAGATAGATAGATAGTAAATACAGGGTGTTTATAAAGTCCCAGACCCATTTTGATGTTTAATAACTCATAAAATAATGAAGATATAAGCAAACTTATGGCATTTATTGAATAACTCATAAAATGAAGATATAAGCAAACTTATGGCATTTATTGATGGAAAAACTTACATATTTTCCTTTTCAGGTTTGAATATCTTTACTTTTGTAAATATCGTCCGCGCGTGTGGTTAATTTCAGATAATTTCATTTTCCAGTCTAAATATCTGTACTTTTCTAAATATCGTCTGCTTATTAATTGCATTTTTCCTTCTTTTGTTTTGGCAACCATGAATCAATTATGGCAACAACCCCCATGAATACCGTGAGGCACAAAGGGATTACCCAAGGTTAATGTGTGGTGTGGACTAATGCACGACCGAGTCATTGCGCCTTTCTTTTTTACAGAAAAGACGGTCTCATCAGTCGTATACTTAGACATGTTGGAAAACTTTGTATTTCCACAACTAGAAGAGCTTCAGCCACATGTCGTTTCGCAACAAGATGGTGCACCACCTCATTGGGGTACCATCGTTCGTAGTTCTTTGAATGACCATTTTACAGGAAGATGGATTGGGCGAGGAAGTCCAATTCCTTGGCCACCCAGATCATCTTATATAACGCCGCTGGAGTTTTTCCTTTGAGGACTTGTAAAGGACAACGTTTACAGGAGGAGAGTGTCGAACATGGATGACCTAAAAGCCAGAAGAATTACAACCGCAATAGCCTCTGTGGTTGCCGATATGCTTATCTGTACCTGGCATGAAATTGAATATCGACTCGATATTCTCCGTACGATGAAGTGGGCACACGTGGAAGTTCATTGACAAGGGTCATGAAGCGTTTTGAGTCTATCTAACAATTTATGTTATTAATTTTAATCTACATTTATTATTTTATGAGTTATTAAACATCAAAATGGGTCCCGGACTTTATATCAACACCCTGTATTTCTGTATAATTAAAACAGCAGTTTGACAGGAAGTGTTTGTAGAGACATTAGGTTATTTCGAAGCATCAGACATGAACAATGAGCAAAGCCTTCGCCGGGAATCGAACCACGGACCTCTCGGTTACGCGTCGAGCATGCAGACCACTACACCACGAAGGCATGCGAAGAAGGCGGGTGAAATACCTTATATACTCCCCTTTTTAAAGGGCGACTGGGGTTTTGGGGACCCAATCGCCAAATCGCGGTGGTGGAGAATCATCATCCACCACCTTTTTTAGTTCGGGCGCCAGTGTAGAGACATTAGGTTTATTTTCAAGCAGGAGACATGAAAAATGAGCAACGCCTTCGCCGGGAATCGAACCACGGACCTCTCGGTTACGCGTCGAGCATGCAGACCACTACACCACGAAGGCATGCGAAGAAGGCGGGGGAAATACCTTATATGTTAACTATTTCTGTTCAAATGCTGTTATTTTATGACTTTAAGCGTAAATCATACTTTGCATTTTTAATTCTGATTTTTAATAATTGCCCTACCGTACAGCCACATTTACAAAACTAGAGTCTTAGGGAAAAATCGTTTGGAGTCATTCTATATCCTATTTTTTCAACGTGGAAGATGCTATTGATGAAAATTACATTCCTCGTAAAACGCATTTCGCATAAAGTACTTCGCAAACAAATTTAATTTACAAAACGTAATACAGATAAATTTGAAAAATATAAATAAATTAATAAAAGTTAAAATTTTACGAATTGATGAAGCTTATTTAATTTATACACATAAGTAAAATTTGAAACTTAATTTTTCGTTCAAAGTTATTTAGATAAATGTGCATTTCACCTTTTTTGTTTGTTTGATTTGTATGGTTTTTGTTCAGTATGTGTTTCAGTTCAGATTAAAATGTAATGTTATAAATTTTAAACCAGTAAAGGCTTTTTCTGAAAGAAAGGGATAAAAAAAGAGAAGAGTTATTCAGTTTCTATTGATTTTATTGCAAACTGTTATAAGATATTTCTCCTAGCTTCTTCGCATGCCTTCGTGGTGTAGTGGTCAACACGCTGGACGCGTAATCGACAGGCCCGTGGTTCGATTCCCGGCGAAGGCGTTGCTCATTTTCTCACTTCTTATGCTTCCAAAAAATCCTATTGACTTTAGAATTGGCGCCAGAACTAGGTGGTGGATGATGATTCTCCACCACCGGGATTTGGCGATTGGATCCCCTGAACTCCAGTCGCTCTTTGAAAGGGGGAGTATATAAGGTATTTCTCCCACCTTCTTCGCATGCCTTCGTGGTGTAGTGTTCAGCACGCTCTACGCGTAACCGAGAGGTCTGTGGTTCGATTCCCGGCGAAGGAGTTGCTCCTTTTTCATTCTTCTGCTTCCAAAAAAAAAAACCTAATGTATCTACACTGTAATTAATTTATGAAGATGCGAATAAATTAATGTGGTTCAATTATTTATCAAAATCATGATTTTGATAAATAATCGAATAAAATCTAGAATTAAAAAATTAATTTTCTTTAAAAAAAAACTTTTCTCTTGATGGCATGTGTGTTTAATCGTAGAATTTTAGAACCTAGAATTTTTTTTTAAAAGAAAGGTTACATATTTTAAATGCTACAGGGAGATTTTAAGGCTCCTCGAAAGCGAGAATTCCGGTATCTTACTCCTTTTGTCTTTGGGGAAATCAGGCCCACCAGTGGCCGAGCGGTAAAGACGCTGAACACTGGTAGTTCGCTCCGAGGTTCGAATCCCGCGAACGGGCTGGCTGCATGGGCGTTTTCGTGGTTTTCCCCATGTGTAACGTGTATACGAGCCAGTTTTCCTTAGAAAGCCCCCCCCGAAGGCATCCCTCCCCTTAGGCAGATAGCCCTCGTGTGCTTTGCCATAATTGAACAACCTAACCTAACCTTTGGGGAAATCAGAGCCTTGCGACGACACAGTGGGTTTGAAGGCTTGCTCGAGCCGGTGAAGACCTTGATAGGCAATTGCATGATATTGTTCTTGCTACGGGGAGTTATATAATTAAGAGCGCAAGTAAATTTCACAAGCACATTAGGAATGTACCTTCAGAACACTATGGAAATTTAACAGTTAAAGAGTATTTTTCCCACACTACAGTCTACAAGCTGTGCTCAAATTTAATTAGAGGACATATAACTTAAAAGTTTTGTTATTTCAAGTATATATTTACAGTCCAACAATTAATTTCAAAGGCGCCGCGCAGACGGTATAGTAATTAGGGAATCCTACTGTGAAGGGAGAAATTTTCGCAGAAAGCATAGCTGTAACAGTTCACTCAGAAAAAAAGATTTAAATCGTGCAAAATAAAATCGTTTGACACGTTTTCTCAGATCCATAATATTTCACAAATGAACGATTCCATTATGATCTGAAAATTGATCCCGTAGATCCATATACCTTATGAACTACTCACAAGTTCTTTGAAAAGTTCTACCCATGTCAATATTCGAAATGTATCAAATTATGATCCGCAAATTATTCAAGAGTTCAAAAGACCGAAAATCATATTCCATAGTGTAGATTGGTAATTTTCTGTGAAGATTTACACATCACCCAAATTTTTTAATTTTTGCATATAGCCTTATTTTCTACTTATTTATATTTTCACTGAAAAAGGTTATGGAATTTATCAATTTAGAATTCGAACAACAAAAGTCAGCGTTATATTTGCAAATTATATTCGGCGTGTTATTTTATCTTAATCTTATGGACTTTGTTTACCTTTAGTAGAAACGCTTATGGACTTTATATTTTCATCTTTCTTACTACTAAGTTTTGAAATTATTTAATGAAAAATTTATCATATTATCAAAAAAAAATGTATTCAAGAATGCTACTATCATTCAGCATTAGGATTGGCTGAGCCCAGTCACATGCTATAAATCTACTTACTCACGAAGATTTCAAGTGTTATCATCAAACTTCAAGCTTCGTCACTAAATTTCTAATTTTGCTGACTTATTATCGTACCCAACTTTCAACCTTTACAATGATTTCACCCACAAATTAAAATTTTTGTGCATTTAAAAGAAGTTGTCTCATTTTCACCTTGACTTCATCGTCCAATCTTATCACGTCTTCATGTCACGTGACCCGTTCTCTCAATGTTAATAGTCATCTCATCATATGTCATTGAACTGCCATCGTTTTATCAAATTTCATGTTATTAAATGCCTACAATCTCACCACTGGTAAATGACCAGACTGCAAAGATTTTCGCCTTACGGCGATACTTTGCGCTTTATTCTTCCATTAGTAACGTAACTACATCTAAATTAATGAAAGCGTAATGACCTTTAGGGGTGGGTACTTGTTACTAATGTAATGAGTTGATTTGGATTTTGTAACTGTGAGTCGCTTCGTAGAAGATAATGGTAGCCCACTTATTTATTAGGTGCTTTCATAATAAAGTGGTCACTACCTCTGGCCTTGGTAGTGGCCAACCCTAAGACGGCTAATTACTCGCCAATACGGAAAAAAAAAACTAAGGGTAAGAAACGATACAGCAATATTGATTTCAGTAAAACTCAGTAAATTATACAGAATATTTAATACTTTATTTTAAAATGGGATTCGTGTTGAATGGTTTCCCTAACTTCAAATTTCTGGATACAATTTTGAAGTTATAAACTAAGTTACACTTTTTTTTTCAATAGGCTTGTTGTTATCAATGATTATGCTAGGTGTTGCGATGATTTCATTGCCCCCCAACCGGCGTAGTGGTTAGCGTCGCTGACTGCCATGCCGAAGGGCTCGGGTTTGAATTCCGAAGAAGGCACGGATGTCTGTAAATGTATAGTGTCGATCTAAATATGCGGCGAGCCGAAAGCCCTCTCATGTAGTTTGCTGGAAGAGGAGAGGGGTGGGAGACCCTCGGACCCGTCCCCCCCCGGGGTGCTGTCCATCAAAATTGGGGCGGAACTGAGCCAAATCGCACTGTCACCTGTTAGGTGCTCAAGGCTGTTGCCAAAGACAGACGTAATCTGGAGCTCCTTGACAAGAGAATTCTTGTGGGATTGGGCTGACTCTGTCAGACAAGTGAGCATGAGCAACAACAACAACATGATTTCATTGAAATGCGTAAAAGTATAATTTCATGCTGTCATTCCAAACGGGAAATTTTGAAGTGAGTAAGTATTTTTAAATGATTTAAAAGCATTTTCTTTTCTTCATATAATACATTTTTCGTTTCTTTTAAAATACTGCTACTCTATTCACAATGTAGGAAGTTTAGGCACAAAATGTACAGCGCATATTTTAAATCTTTTGAATGCAGCTGGAAAACAAAGCAAAACAAAACCAAAACAAACTAAAAGGAAAAAAATCTGTATTCTTTTAGTTCGAAACGTTTCATCTTCCTAGGCTGAATTTAACCAATAAAAAAGTTCAAAATCATTATTGAAGCGAACGTAGTTTTCATTACCTATTTAAAAGGATACTGATGAAGAGGTTTAATGCACATTTAAATATTGTATTGTTTTAAGCAAATATTGTGTTTATGATTCTGATTTCGATAAGATTTAGAAAAATTAATCATATTGTATATTTACATAATTTGTCTTGGCTTAACAAGATTTAAACAGCTTTTAAAAACAGGTATTTCTGTTTAATTCTGGATTGTACTGAATTATGTAATTTAAGGAACTGTTCAAGAATATTTGCATAATTTCCATTTAATTTCTGAGTGATAGAAGATCAAGCGACGAAATTCGAATTAAAATCTTAAGAAAACATTCTTGCATTTTCTTATTTACTTTATTAGGTGTCTTATGCCAAATTTTTAGGCCAAAGGGGGTATTAGCACTGAGCTATTAGTTTCGAAACTGGATCTACCTCTAAATGGCTAGCTATAATCATTTTTCAAACTGTTGTCGCCAAATATTATCTTTAAAGAATTTAAATAATGGAGAATCTGCAGGAATGTATGTATGTTGTAAGGTTTATAATGCGTTTTCTAACAGTTATTTTAATGTTTGTATCTTTCCTATCTTATTCTAATTTCAGCTTAAAATTTCCTGCCAGAATGTGAATTCAGAAACGCAGAAAATGCAAATTAGAATGATTACTATTTAAGTCGTGACTTAACCGACTTCAACAGGGAGAGAGTCTGATTTCCTGACTAGCGCGCGTTTGCCTTCTGGCCACATCTCTCTTAGCTGTTACTACGCTCGGCCATATCTAGGCCCTTGCTAGGCTTCGCCGATTCAATTAATACTTAGGGGCCAACTAGTTATTCTGATAGCTTCGGCTATTTTATTTAAGAGCTTTAGTTAAGCTAGTTTTAGTTTAAATTATTAGTAATTAAGTTCAAACCCGAGTGGTGGCTTTATTGTAAAGTTCCAAGCCGGAACTGATTGAAAATATACTGAATAATAAAGGGTTTTAAACCCTTCTCAAGTCTCACATGTTCTGTTCACACGATTATTCGCTTGTAAAGTGTTCCTGGGGTTCTAAGTAAGAACTTAAGATTTAAAGAGTTAAACCCTACAATGTTAAAAAACGACGGTATATGTAAACCATCAGTTTTTTAATAAAGTAGTCTACCAACCGAACATGTGCATCTGGAAGCCCGAAAATTTCGTATTTGCTTTACAATCGGTTTCCGGTTTTGTATAACTTTAATGAATTTTTGATTAACAAGTTCAACGATTTGAAAGGGACCAGTAGCAACACTGCACGGAATAAAACATTTTTATTTCCAGCGCGCAAAACTGGCTATTGGAAATTCTAAAAATACGGTGTTCTTAAATAATTTGTGGTTTTGCCGCTCAATTAGATTTTATGTGGCAAAAGCACGATATTTAATGAATAAAATTAACGCACAAAACCTTAGCATTCAAATGTAAAAAAAAGTTTTCGCAAGCCATCTTACTAAGAAACCTGAACACTGATATTATTAACTGTGAAAAGACTGAAAAAAATAGAAAAATATATACCGACACTTAACATTCCCTCGAGAATACTAAACATATATTGCCATGATGCTTTTAAAATTCTTACACTTTTGCTGTTGTATATAGCATAAGAGCGAAGAAATTAATGCTTCAATAATACAGCTAAAAACACACACACAAAAAAAAGATTAGCAATAGTGAGTGCAACAGCAGACTGATAGGCTGCGAGCTCAGC
>KK122173.1:104480-226770 GCA_000611955.2 Stegodyphus mimosarum
AAAATCTGAATTTCAGAGTTTTTTAAACTTAATTTTGAATGGTTTTAAGAAGAAATGATAGGTCACAAACTAACAGTTATGGTTTCTAATTAATATTTTGTTACCTGAGACATTAGAAGACATTCTTCCAGTCTTTTAAGTAAAGTAAATTGTTTACCTTTCAATGTATATTAAACATACAATCATTTTATTGTTAACATACAATCATTTGGGGCAACAATCTGCATCACAATTCTCTGCGGATTGTTGTTATAAATGACTATTTATTATTGCTTGCATATATCATATAATTTTACGTTCGTTCTGCTAACGGTAAAATATTGATTAAAAATATTAAAGGGACTAGTACACCTTAAAACCCTTAAGATCTTCGAATATGTTACTGTTGCAAGAATTGGGATAATTTTATTTATTTTAAAAAAAATTACTTCCAACTTTTTATAGCCCACTACGTAATATAGATGCTTTGGGAACTAGTAACCAGAAAGTTTGTGTTGCCACAAATACTATTATAACTTAATCGGTTTCGTGACAAAATGTTTTATGCATTCACGTCATGTTTCCACCTTGCGCGCGTGATATTTTAAAAATGGCTAACGGTATTTACTTGAAATTTGATGGACTCCTTTATATAGGCACTGTCTTCTAACTGAACCCAAAATCTGACGAATATTTTAATATTAAAAAATTTTATACATGAAAGCATTATAGATTTTTTTAATAAAATATATTTTATAAACTCAACTCCAAATAAACTAGAAATTTAACACGGAATTCTTAGGAATTTTGGTTCACAGTAGTTTTCAAATGTTATAAAATCTATATATTAAATATGGAATTAAATTATACAACAGAATGTTTTAAACTGTGCGCGCGACGTAGAAACGTGACATGAGCGCATAAAAACTTTTGTCACAAAGCAGATTAAATTATAAAAATATTTGTGGCAACACAAACTTTCTGGTCATTAGTTTTAGTTTTCAAAGCAGCTATGTTATGTAGTCAGCTGTAAAAGGTTGGAAGTAAATGCTTTTAAAATACAGAGGCTGTTCGAAAATTTTTTAGACGATGTATATTATATTCACAAAACTAAATTACATAAAATTCTTGTGTTTTAAATGTTCTATTTGACATCCCTTATTCTGAACTATCTTTCGGCACCGCAATTTCCAGGATAATAATGCCTTTCGAAGAGTCAGAAGAGGTATTCTGTCCCATTCCTTCCGAACAGCTTTCCAGAGTCCCGTTAGGGTTTGGGGACAACGTTTGGATAATGCAGTTTTTAAAAGTCCGAAAGCACAAAAATCCATAGGTGACACATCGGGAGATTTAGTAGGGATATCAGTGAAGGGTATGGCCTCGATACCAGTTTTTTCTTTCATTTCGTTTTGGAAATTTACAGTGGATTTTGATGTGTGACTGCTAGTTTTGTCCTAATGGAGCCTCACGGATGGATGGCACTGTGGGTAAAGCGATGGTATTTTATTCAGAAAAATGGGCAATAAAATACGTTCCCGATAGTATTTGGAGTTAACCTTGACATTTTTTGCCCTCTCTTTATTTTTAACTTGCCATTATAAGAAAAACAAGCAACAATCATGAATCCTTTAGAAAAACTTTCTTTCGATTTGAACCATGTACTTAACATATCTTTGAACCATGTTCTTAAACTTTTTTCTCCCCTTTTATGATAATAAATGGCTCTTTTTTTGTTACAATCATTTAAATACACCCATGGTTCATCTATTGGGACAATCGTTTTTCATTTTTCTTTGGATAAGTGTTTCTCATATAGAATTCTGCAGCGTGTCCTGCGTCGAGCGATATGCTTTGGAAGAAGACGATGCACATTGCGTTCTTTCGCTGTCTTGAGATTTAAATCAACGTTTATCATTTTGTTTACAGTGGACACCGAACATTTTAAGGATTTTGCAACTGTCCTTTGATTAAGGGGGTTTTCTTTTAACATTAAACAGCGTACCTTTGCAATAGTCGAAGATGTCCGTTTTTTCCTCGGATACTTGTTTGGAATTTTTGTCCCACTCGAGGCTCCAATTTGACGTTTTTCTCCTTTCTAGTTGATGATATTACCTATCGACGCTTTAGATATCACAAAACCATGACTCTCACATTGTTTTCGGATAACGGAGTATGCATATTTCTCTTCGGAAAGAGCTTCAATGTAGCCTTCGAACCACTGTTAATTCCTTGGAACCACTGAACCATTGTTAAATTCGCCATATTGAATAAAAACAAAACTTTCAAGCCACAGACAATAATTTTGACTTTTAAAAACATAGTACAATTGCAATTACTTCTTTTGCAGCAAACGAGTTTTTATTACCGCTTACCAAAATCGTCTAAGAAATGTGCGAACAGCCTCTATAAATATGTTGTCCCGATTCTTGCAACAGTAACGTATTTGATGATCTTAAGGGTTTTAAGGTGAACAAGCCTCCTTAAAGCAGTCACTTATTAGTTTTTCTGTGCATTGTCTCTGTTAGATTTTAATAGGATGGAAGAACTTCAAATTTTATTCATCTACATAGAAAGGGATTTATTACTGTAACTGTTTGAAAGAACATCTCCAATATCACCGTTAAATTTGCAAAAGGTTGGACTAATTTTTATGTCTCCTGTTATTTGAAGGTAAATTTCTTTTAGTTGAGTTAGTCGGCATCGGCAGAAAACTTTTGTTTGGTTTAGGTTAGAACAAAGTTAGGCATTTTCGAAAGTGAGATCCTTACTCTTTTCAGGAGAATATTATAATAATCATCATATGTTATATATCTTTAATCATCATATATCTTTCAAGAGATAAGAATCAACTAATTAAACAACCTTTACACAACTGCATGTTATGAAAACAAATTCGTGAATTGTACTATGGGTCATTTATAGTTCTACCAAAAAATTTTACCTCGTGCAGAAATCTGTTTCGGGATTTCACACCGAGGCATACATGGCATGTTAAATGATAAATTATAAGGAATCGAATTTATAAGGAATAAATTATAAGGAATCGATTTAAACGGCAACATACAGACGAGTATTTAAACAGATATGCAAAGGCAATTTATAAAGGTACTGAATTTTAAATCAGTTTGTTTACAAACCAAGGATTTTTATTATACATTCTTGCTTGAGGCTTTGTTTCGATGAAAAAATATCATTTGCTGAAACATAATTACGTTATATTTAAAAGCAGCAGCCTTCAGGATGCTTTCTGGAATTTCAAAATGTAAAATTAAACCTATTAGTCATTTTCACATAAACTTACAGTTTTAACTAATTTACCAAGAGTTACAGGAACTGAGATTCAGGTACTCACTTGCGTTACTAATAGTATAATAAAGAGAGCTACTAACCATTGAGCACATGTACAGTGATACTGGTAGCTTCGGCATTGGAGGGGCAGCAGGTGTAGTTTCCAGAATCTGATGGCTGCACATCCTTGATGAAAAGTTTAGATAAAGCCGTGTCTCCCCCAGCCTTTTGAACGGCGATCTGGCCTCTTGATGAATCATAATTGATCATTCGTTCATCGTGGTACCAGAAGACGAAGACTGGAGGAACGGGACTTTGCGTGATGACGCAAGTCAAGTTTATGGAGCTGCCACTTTTTACGTAGATGTCTGGAGCACCCTCGATCACCGCTTTTGCAACTAAAAGAAAAGAAATAACACTTATAATAATAAGAATTAATAATAAATTAAATTATCAAATATTTAATATTTGATAATTTTTAACCCAAAGGGCACGGAAGGAGTCTTAATTTAGTTTTGGCATTTTGAGGTGTTTCATTATAAATGTCGGTTCACTTTTGAAATTGTTGCCACCAAATATTATCTCCAAATATTATCGCCCTTTGAATAAATTAAAAAATGGAGAATCTGCATAAATGTATATATGTTTGTGAGGTTTTCTTATTTAAGTCATGTTCCATGAACAAATATTGCACTCTTCTTTTCCGAATTTTTTTTAGTACTTGATACAGATAGTATATGTAGAGTATATGAGAGATTCGTGTTTGGAGTTAAATGAAATTTAAGTATTGCAGCTGGGTACATATATCAAAATCTTTACAGTTTGAGAACTGTTTAGGTAATAATTTAATATATCTTTAATGAATTCATTTTCCTTCAGTAATGCGTTTATCAAAGAACATTAGTAATAGAGCCTGCAAATGTAATAGCACTTTAACATTTTAAATAAATCTTATAAATGTAAATGCTGAGCTGCAGCAACTCGCAATGTTAATTAGCACCCAACCTAAATTAAATTACATTCATATAATTAAAGGTGTCTCCTAATTATTTGCTTATTTCTGAGTCACAATAAGGCAGCATTTCAGCCTGGAAACTATCAAATCGATAAACTCATAACTAGAAAGATACATATGATTTGAAAATCTTAAATACTGTACAATGAGAAAGGTAAAACGCTAATTAACTAAATTATTTCCTGCCATTAATTAGCTTCACCTACTCAAAATTGCTTTAAAGTTTCCATTTCCATGCATTCTTTTATTGCCTGTTTTAAGGCGAATATACGTACGCTGTCTCTTGCTACAATTAATCCACTGTGGCGATATTCTCTTGCCCAGTTCGCAGTCCTTTCTTCTAAGATAGGCTATTTTGGCATTCCTTTACGCAAAGCACATTTATTTTTACTGATATTAACTATTATTACTTGGTTTTTTATCCACTAACGTATGGAGCTTTCACCAACACCAAAGATCTTTGCTCCAGCACGATCTCCATTTCCTTTTGCAAGATGAATGACTTTGCATTTGAAACCAGCACTGCATCTTTTTCGCTTGGCAGCAGCCATATTTACTACTACGACGCACACTACACCAATAGTATATCAACTAAAGCAAATTCTGCATCCATATATTACAAAAGATTTCGATGTTCATTTCAAACCCCCCCGGGGGTCGACGTAGAGAACTCTGCGAAGCTACTGGCTAGGATCTGTACCTAGGCAGTCTCGGCCACGGGGGTATACAAATTACGAACCTAGGGGTTCTGGGGACTCCGGAAAGGTCATTTATTGGCCGGCCCGGGGTTCTAGCATGTTTTAGAGCAGGTAGCCCGGGGTAGTCTAGTAGCCCGGGGGTAGCGCCCTGGGTTTGCTGGATAATGACCCCCTGCGATGGGCTCGCCCGTGCGACTGGTGGGTAGCAAATTGACGGCCAGTGACACCCCAAAATGGGTGCGTTGCGCCTGCCTCTCAAGGGGCCGGGAAAGAGGTTGAACCTCAGCCTTGGTTCTGCGGGGGGTAGGACCTGTAGTGCCTTAATCGGTAGGCGGAACGGGGAATGCCAAAATGTTGTTGATTGATGTTCATTTCAAAATAACGGCTTCGAATAACTATAGAAAGAGGAAACATCTGATTTTTAATTCCGCAAATTCATTCGGATGAAAAGTGTATTTTTGCGCCAAATTATGTCCCCCTTTTCCCAAAACTCTATCATAACATTCTTTTGCACATCTGCATTGAATACAACCCACCCTCTTTGCAGAATTATTTACTCCATTAAGCATTTCTCTGGCAGCCATATTGTTGCCCTTATCTCTTGTCAGTTCAGTATACCATTGTTCAAAAGCATGGGTAAAAGCTTCCAATGAATGATTTCAAAAGATAAGAGAAGGAAAGTGTGCAAGGACTGCAAATCTTTCTTTCAAGTTTCTTCGTAAAAATGGGTGTGTAGCATACAGCAAATATACCTAAGAATTTAAATTGTATTTTTAAATTATAGGTGCGCATTATCCACCGATGCACCTTTCACGACGAATCTGCGGTACATTTAAATTTGTATTATTTTGCTTTGAAATTTAATTCATAAGTTCCTAATAATAAAAATTCACATTGTTCTTTTGCTATTAGACCTTCAGGATGTATTTAACAATTTGAAGTAAGCTACAAGCTCTAATGGAAAATATTTCAACACAAAATAATTTACTCTATATTCATTTTATAATCAAATAATAAAATAGAGTCATAAGCTGTAGGAAATACGTACATTGTTCATTCATACTGCACATATTACAGTTTAAAAATATTTCAGCTTTTAAGAGCATAAATTTTCAGCTTTCATTCCTTCTTTTATATAGGAGGTATCCTGGTTTTTAATTACATAACTACTTCGTAGTAAGTAATGTATAATTATGAAGTAATTAATTTATCTTATTTTTTGTACTTACCTAATATACTCCGTTAATCAGTGAACTTTGAAATGAACATGCTTAACATGAATGATTCTATCAAATATAATTACTACAGAAGTTAAATAACAAGAATCAGCGTAATGTTTGTAAATTATTGCAAGATTGGTGTCGCTGGTTTAAATACAGAACCATTTTTATTCAGCTGCCTAACCGCAAATGAACGAGATAAAGTGTGGTGATAACATGAGTGGAAAGAAGTCAAGCTACTGGTGCCATCTATTGATGAAAAAAACTGAAAGATAATTTCCCTAAAGGCTGAAAGTAAAGGTGGATTGGAGTTAGGGTCGTTAACAAGAAGTGAATGATTTTTTTTAATGTGAAACGGATTTAGAAAATCTACTCGTAATTAAAGAAGATGTTTTTGAATAATTTAGGATGCAGAAAAATGGAAGATGTAATTTTCTGTTCAACAGTGCTTGGCAACAGAGGATTTCTATGTTACCTTTTCCCTAACATATGCCTCATGTTCTTTAAATAACCTCATGTTCTTTTCATAAACCTCATGTTCTAAAAATTTTAAAGCTGTCTAAATTTTAATATAGCCTTAAAATTTAAGTCTTTTACAAGTTTAGGGCTCACCAGTGGCCGAGCGGTAAAGACGCTGAACACTGGTAGTTCGGCCCGAGGTTCGAATCCCGCGAACGGGCTGGCTGCATGGGCGTTTTCGTGGTTTTCCCCATGTGTAACGTGAATACGAGCCAGTTGCCCTTAGAAAGTCCTCCACGAAGGCATCCCTCCCTTTAGGCAGATAGCCCTCGTGTGCTTTGCCATAATTGATTAACCTAACCTAACCTTTTACAAGTTTAACCAATGTAAATTAAACCATACTGGCAAGGAATCTTGTAAATACCCCATAAATTCATATCAGAAATGAGGTTAAGTATAGAACTGGGAATTTTATTGATAGAAGGAAACGATTCCAGTCATTCTTATTTTACCACCATATTCTATCTCCTTTATTTGTACTTACTCAGCTGAAGAAGTTGATTCTGTATTTTAACCATCGAATCTAATCCTGCAAACATTACGCTGGTTTTTGTTTGTTTAACTTCTCCAATAATCGTTATTCGGCGTGTTATTTTAACCTCTATCAAATATGGTTCAATGAAAGTTGTCAAATTCAACACTACTTCTAGAATTAATACATTTATTCTGTATTCATTTTTTAACAATAAATTAATTATTTTGCACTAAATGAAGGACGTGCGTATATGAGGGAGGGAATTCTGATTAACAATGAATTAACCTGAACTCACTAACTGCCAATTCAATGGAATATAGCTGATAATATCTTATCAATATGACTTTGACAGAAAATACTAATCGCTTTATGTATAAGTAAATATCTCAGGTAATTATAAATGGGTTTAAATATATCACATGAAATGTAAAATGGTTTTAAAATAATTATTTTGACAAAATAGTTATTTTAAAACCATTTTGACAGATTATTGGAACCGACAAATAATTTAAATATTATTCATATGTGTAGTAACAACTAGCTATGGATCAGTTTAATGACTCACGTGATCTCAAGGGATGTTATCTGCAACTGAACATTGTTTAGATACTTTATATATATACTAGCAATTAGTATTCACAAGTGATTTGAGATATTTAGTATTATATTTATGATAATTTAGAAATCATGTCTCATTGCATATATCACAGTAAATTTAATGGTTTATGAGTAACGGTAGTTTCCAATACTTGATCTATTGTTTCGAGGATTCTGTAAACTGATTTCTGTTTAAATTAGTTAAGTTACAACATATGAATGGAAGATTTTATATCTGCGAAAATTATGAATAGTGTCTCGAAGTAGAATCGTAAATTTTGAACACTATTTGCACCGAAGAGAATCCGAAACATTTAGATGTGAATATTAGATGCATTACGAGCTCCCATTAATGTAAAGTACCAAACCACGTCATTGTTAATTAGCATAAATATAGTCGTACCACCTTTACAGATTACAGCAGGATAGATGGTGGGGAGATCTGTATCATTATAATTATTCCCCAACTGATTAATATATTAGTGAGAGATTCTGTGCACGCCATACTCAGTTTCCTACAGCAGTTCAATTACTAATTAGTCTAAGTATCTCAGAAGAATTAATTTTCAGTTTTAATAAACTGTGTGTTAATTGAACTAAAATATTTCCTTGAAGGAATAATTTACTTAATGTGTCCTCAATTCTGTACAAGGAAGTAAAACTCCAGTGACATTACCTGAATTAAAGTCAGAAATATTATGAATGTCAGTTCACAGTTTGAGCTTCTAACACTGTATTGCTGAATTATAGTTTGGCTTAAAACATTAGTAATAATGCGTTGCTAATGGAAATGCACGCAATACAACTATCCATGTCTATTACAGATTGAATTTTAAATTTTTCCCTTGATTATTACGGCCAATACTATAAATTGTTTTGCTTCGGTATGCTTTCTTTATGAAAGAAACAATATTACCTACAAATATCTAAATTTATCATGTCATTAAAATATTCTTTAGCCTGCATATGGAAAGAGATCTGAAAACAAATAATAGAGCTGGTCTTATAAATTACCTTTAATACGATAAATTGAAAAATATAATTAAATGGAAGATATAAATTTACTAAAGTTTTCACACCTTTCAATTAAAAGCTTTCGAAATAATTATATAAAATGTAGTAAAGGCTAAAGAAAGAAATGCATATGCCACCCAAAACAACTGTTGTGTTTCTCATGAGGAGCCAACAGAAAAATTGTTATACGCAGCCAAGTTGCTACAGTTTATACCCTAGTACATAATACACCTTGCGTATTATGTAAGGTGTAGTTTATACCCTGCCTAATCTCCACCCCTGATGCAGCAACTGGACAAACATTCTCTTATGGTACGACTCACGAAGTTTCTTCAACCTGTTGGCATAGGGGGACAAAATATTCTTATTGTTTTCTAATGCAATAGAACTGGCTCCACTTCCCCGATATCCTATACAGGCTTGATAAGACTTATATAACGTGATCTGGATGAACAAGTCTGTAAGGAAGTCGCAACTAAACGGCTGGTGTGTACTCGCAGATTGTCAAACGGGAACATTTCATAATAATGAAAGAGATCAAATGGACCTTGCCATCTCCAAATGCGTATCGTGGACCAGTTAAGCTACCAATTATAATCAATGCAGCAGTCCGATAATCATAAAGGTACGTCTCTTTATGAGTTAAGGTTGTGTGTTGGTTCGAGGCAGAACAGCAGTTTGAAACCTTTCACCCACACTTTGCTACAAGTGCACTTTAACATCATCTCTACGAAGCGAAAGCAATTCTCGTTATTGAAATCTCCATTCAGTTTCTCCGTTGGTTCTGATTTTGCTCCAACGGGTCTGTTCCAGCGTCTTTAGGAAGCGAGCATTATGAATCGTTCTCATGAAGCCTAGCTGAGTGGAAAACAAACTGGTTAGGCATGCATTTTACGCGAAGAACTCTTCATCACAGTGCACATCTTTCAGGATATCGTAAGAGGTGACAGAAGGCTGGAAGCTGTGACAATTGTAATGAAAAAACCTTATTTTGTATTCGTTAGTCAGGAAAGGCATGGTCTTCAAAGAGCATTTACGCCCAGGATGCAAAAAGCATTTACGTCCATTATGTCACTTCTTTCAGAATATCCTAAGAGGTGACACGAGGCTGCAAGTTGGGACAAGTGCAAAGTAAGCGACTTTATTCTGTATAGTCAGCGACGGCTGGACTTGAAAGAGCATTAACATCCAGGTTACAAAGCGCTATTACGTCCATTCCATCTTTCAGGATATCCTAAGAGGTGACACAAGGCTGGATGTTGTGACAAGTGCAATGTAAGAAACCTTATTTTGTATTTAGACAGGAACGGCGTGGACTTCAAAGAGCATTTACATCCAGGATAAAGATAATTTACATTCATAATGTCACATCTTCCAGAATATCCTAAGAGGTGACACGAGGCTAGAAACTGTGACAAGTGCAAAGTAAGCGACCTTATTCTGTATTAGTTAGTCAGCGAGGGCCTGGACTTGAAAGAGCATTTACGTCCAGGTTACAAAGGGCATTTACGTCCGTTATGTCGTATCTTTCAGGACATCCTAAGAGGTGATACAAGGCTGGATGTTGTGACAAGTTCAATGTAAGGGGCCTTGTTTTGTATTTAGTCAGGAACGACTTGAACGTAAATACTCTTTGCTGCAAAGAAAGCACGCATCCTGAAATTGTAGAGATGTCATATCCGATTTTAATGGATGTAGGACAATATGATCAGCACAACCTAGAAACGTTTAACGAACGCTTTTTGTTGATGACATACTCTACGCGGTGTAAAAATTCAGGATGCAAAAATTTCAAAGGAAAATTCAGAAAAGCATTTGATTGGGGAGCTAAATATTTGATTAACTGTCAAGTAACATCCCTTAAATCTTTCGCATTTTCACTCAGTAGGATTTCGATACCAGAAGTCTAGCTTGATTCACTTAAAATTCGAAGGGTTGTATTACGTTTGACAGGTCACTGATAGTCACTGATGATTGATTGATTATTGGGGCGAAGCCTCCAGTCCACCTAGTCGAATTATGACAGCCGTATGACTCATTAGGGGACTAAACCATTTCAACAACAAACGGTGGTATCCAGCGACCCGGCCCACTGCATGATGAAAAATTGTTGGCGTAAATAATTGTACTATAGAAGAATTATTATATTCAGTTTCCTCTTGGCCTTCCTTTTGGACAGACAATTCTTTGTACCAGTGCCATTCTGTCAATAAAACCTTTTTCTATTTGTTCCGTACTATATACGTCCTATTCATTTGTTCTTTAATTTTTGCTACTATACTTTTCTTACCCTTTAAATATTATATTCTGCCTCCTCTGTGGTATTAATTTCATATCTCCGAACTGAAATTTTGCACAATTATGGCGAAATCAGAAACGTAGCTTAAGTTTTGCACACTGATGTATGTGTCTACGTCCAAGGCTTGCGGAAATAAAATCCGGGTGAGAACTTTTGTGCGCAAGGTATAATATCATTTTACATATATTTCAAATAATCCAATTTCACGCTTTGTTTTGTATCTTTTCCCGCTCTTGTATTTCCGCTAATAAGCAACTTAAAATGTAAATATGAATTCAAAAACTTATTTGTGAATTCTTCGTTATCAGTTCAAAACTTAATCTTCTACCCAAGCTACAGGGCGCTATAAAGTGTCCGACCCATTTTGATGTTTAATAACTCATAAAATAATGAAGATATAAACAAACTTATGGCATTTATTGATGGAATAATTTATAGATGTTCCTTTTCAAGTTTGAATATCTTTACTTTTGTAAATATCGTCTGCGCTGGTGGTGAATTGCAAATAATTTCATTTTCCAGTTTAAATATCTGTACTTTTCTAAATATATAGTATATGGGGATCTGAAAACCCTCATGAATACCGTGACGCACAAAGGGATTCCCCAAAGGTTAATGTGTAGTGTGGACTCATGCACGACCGAGTCATTGGGCCTTTCATTTTTATAAAAAATACGGTCTCACCAGTCGTATACTTAGACATGTTGGAAAACTTAGTATTTCCACAACTAGAAGAGCTTCAGCCACATGTCTTTTTGCAACAGGACGGTGCACCACCTCGTTGGGGTACCATCGTTCGTAGTTCTTTCAATGACCATTTTACAGGAAGATGGATCGGGCGAGGAGGTTCGATTCCTTGGCCACCCAGATCACCTGATATAACGCCGCTGGACTTTTTCCTTTGGGGATTTGTAAAGGACAACGTTTACAGGAGGAGAGTGTCGAACTTGGATGACCTAAAAGCCAGAATGACAACCGCAATAGTCTCTCTGGAGGACGACATGCTTGCCGGTACCTAGCGTGAAATTGAAAATCGACTCGATATTCTCCGTGCGACGAAGGGGGCACACGTGGAAGTTCATTGACAAGGGTCATGAAACTTTTTGAGTCTATCTAACCATTTATGTTATTAATTTTAATCTATCTTTATTATTTTATGAGTTGTTAAGCATCAAAATGGGTCCGGGACTTTATAAACACCCTGTACTTTAAAAATATAAAAACTATATAGTACTCTATTAAATTTGAAATGATCAGAACGTGAGTTAAATGGCTATGCAAATAAAAAGAACTTAGCATACATTCAACAAATGTTAGTAAACATTATAAAAGTAAGTTTGTAAAATTTAAAAATAAACCGCTGCTCATCGTACAAGGCAGACAACTTATACATGATTGTTTGAGGAACTGAATTTCTTAGGCCAGATAATTATGGTATTAATTAAAAGTTTATTTATTTTCAGAAATTAACATGGTACACTTAACATTACCACAAATTATTTTTTAGTCCTTATGAAAGTGAATTTGTATGCTTGACGACAGAAACTTTAATTGAAGTACGAACAAGAACAGAAAAGAATAAACTTTAACGTAAATGGGCTCGGTTTTATTAAGGAAAATTAATTACACTTGAATTTAAAAAATTAACTAGACATTACTTTAAACTTGAATACTGTATATTAGAATACATTTTAAATCAAAATATCCTGTATGATCCTTTACCATATTACGTATAATATCATCTTTTGTTGCTAAATCATTAGATTTTTTGAAGCACGAGACGTGAAAAACGTGCTATGCTCTCACCAGGACTCGAGCCTGGACCTTTCGAATAAGCGCCGTGTTTGTTACTGTTACACCACGAAGGCATGCTAAGGCATTATGGAAGGAAGCATCTTGCATACCTTATATACTTCCCCTTTTTTAAAGGGCCACTGCAGGGATTAGGGGATCCAGTCGCCAAAATCTGGTGGTAAGGAATTATTATCGATCTTTCAGTTCGGGGGCAACTGTAGTGTCATTAGGTTTTTTCAATGCGAGAGATATGAAAAATGTGCAGTGCCCTCGTAGGATTCGAATCTTAATCTTTCTACTGTGCGCAGAGTGTACTACCGTTACACCACCGAGGCATGCTGGATGCAGCTAGAAAATACTTCATATATTCTATCGTTTAAAGAGCGACTGGGGATAAGGGGAGCAAATCGCTAAATCCTGGTGGTGACGATTTACTGTCCACCACCCTTTTTAGCTAGGGCGCCAGCCTAGAGCCATTAGGTTTTTTCGAAACAGGAGATGTGTAAAATGTACAAAGTCCTCGCCGGGACTCAATCGTGAACCTCTCGAATGTGCGCCGATTGTACTACCATTATACCACGAAAGCATGCTGGAAGGAGGGAAATAGTACCTTACAGTTGCTTGACGGAATTTTAATTCAGTTAAAATATAACTTTTGAAGACTTCAGAGGTTTAACTCCCCGCCTTAGTTGCACTTTAGATTGTTAAAAAGCAATTTAAGTGTGTCAAAAATTTTTTGAATCCGGGAAAAAAAATTAATCCTAAAACTGCACTGAAAATTTGCGGAAATAAACTTGTTACAATTTTAAAAAAATAACAATTGTTAATAATGTCAGTAACAAGAACGTGCAAGTGGTAAACCGCGTTATTACCTTACGTTGCTGCCAGATTTATATACGAAAAGAGGATGACATAAATAATAAGTATATATTTCTCTTCAGAAATTTTAAACGATCCATTAGGGGAGTGCAGAGCAGGGAACGAGATTTTTTGTTAGACAAATGAAGTAAAATGATACTCAGAAGAACAATGGAAAGAGAGATAAATTATGTTAATTAGACAGGACATGATTCAGGACCAGAAATAGTGATATATGCTAGAAAACGATGGTTGCGCGAATAACGGATCGAGATTCTACTATACCAAATTTGTAAATATATCTGTAGATATGCCATCATTCGCTTTAATAATTACTTTAATTAGTGTGAAGGAAACTCTGAAGATATTTTAGAATCATAATTAGTTTGAGATTTACTTGTAAACGTTTATTAATGAAAATTAACCTTAAAGTGAAAATCAAGCAATCTTGCTAGTAAATTTCCTGGCGCATAATCTGGAAAAGCAATGGTGCGCCTAATATGTATCGGTTGCATTTCGCAATGTTTAAAACAAAAATTGACTTTAAAAACCAATTAAAATTTCAATAACTAACGTATTGATAAATATGTATTCGTCTTAAGATGACCAAATTTACGAAACTATGAAAATAAAACCAAATGTAACATGGGTTAAATCACAACACATGAAATACATTAAAATACATAGCATTAGAGTACAATGAACTTCTTCAAAGCTAGATCAAGTTAAATCATAGAGACCTTTCTCTTTTAAATATTAAAATTAATTTAAATTGACTTCTTTTTACTTCCTCGTACGAAGTAAAAAGGAAGTATTGTAGTCACGAAAAATTTCAGGTATCATATTTCAACGAAAATATCCATTTTGACCGCTATCGAATGTAATTTAACAATGTTTTTGAGTGATATCTGAACGTAAGGACAGAATAAAGGACCCTTTTCCTCCACAAAAATTATAAAACTAATTTAAAATGGGTTCTGAAGAGATATTTTTATGGCATCTGGGCGTACCTATGTATGTATGTAGCATAACTTTAAAACGAGTAGCCTCAGAACGCTGAAATTTTGTATATAGGACTGCTATAACATGTAGATATGCACTTCCTTTTTGGTTGCAATCGGCCGCACCAAAAGTATATGAATATATGTGTATATATATCCACTCTGTTACTCGGCTCAGTGAGTTCAGTGTTTTTATTCCTATATGTTGGTAAATTGTGCATTTTTTGCTTTAAAAATAATTGATTTTTGTTCTTATCTTCAGGTTAAGGTTTTTATGCCTTTAGTAAATCTGCATGCAAGATCTGTAGAATTGTCAACAATTTAAAAGTTGCTTAAGTGCGGCTAAGCCTAATCATTTTTTCATATGTCAGCCATATTTGTTTACATTTCAAACTTAGGAGAATAGGGGATTTGTCGTCAATCTATGGAAACCAACAACAAAGATAACGCCTTCTTTTATTGTTGGGAATTAAATCATGCTTAATCCATTCTGGAATTTATTCGGGGAAATAAATGTTTATGATTTACTTCGTAATTTTTAATGTAGATATTTTGAGTTTTTATGTATTTTTGCCTTGTCGCGAAGTGCGAATTCAATTAATTGAATGAGAAATACTGAATCGTCTGTGAAAAACTACTTCCTTTTATTTTTTGTTTATTTGTTTAATTTCTTTTATACATCGTTTTAGATTTATCATAGTATTTCAATAGAACATGTGGCTACGACTAAATAATTCTTCAGATGATATACATAATTTTTGTACATTCTGAGTTATAAAATGAATGAGATGTAATGCTGTTAAGTGAACCTAGCGCCAGAGTGTCGCTGTGATAAACAAACATAGTGAATTTTTAAGAGTGCATTTATTCTAGTGTGGTTCATGCACGCTATCGACGAAGTGGATTTAATTCAATCCAACAAGTTTTAATGAAATGCAAAATGCGTATAATTTAATATTCCGTAAAAGGAAGTCGTATGATGTATACGTCAGATTTTTTGATTAGAAGGCCGAGAAGCAAATTACATTTATGGAAACGCTTCCGTCGAAATTTGTTGAAATATGGATATTCTGTTAAAAGTGATGGACCGTAAGAGTACCATTGCAGTTTGGACAGATAGGATTCTTAAAACATGTTAAATGAACTCCTCCCCCTTTGGTTTTTGTTAGTCTCACATTATTCTGCTTTGTGTTCCATTCCCAGTTTAGTATTCACTCGAACGTAAAGCTTCTGAAAGAGACATACCCACTGCACAATTCAACGGCAGACCTCACTGTGATGTCTTCCAGCTCATTTTACTTCATCTCTACAGGTCCGAGAACCGAGCAATGTAAAATATATTATTCATGACTCCTTAATTTAGACTTATAATATCAAGTAAACCATGTTTGGGGTTATGGGTATGTTAAAAGGGTTCTCTACCTCATCAGTAGACGAGCTGTGAAGGATTGGTAGATATTGGTAGTTCGTCTGGTTTCGTGTGGATACTAATGAGCTGACTGCACTGTTAATTTTTGCTGGTTTCTCGAATAGTAATGGAATGTGAGCCATATTTCCTCATAAAGCCCTCCTGAAGGCATCTCTTTCCTTAGGCAGACAGCCCTTGTGTGCTTTGTCACTTTGCAATAACCAAAAAGAATCTAAACATTTTAGTGCACTCTGTGATTCAACATACATTGTTAACTTTCCGTAGTACAGCTTAGACATAAAAGGAAGATTAAAATATAGAGTAGCTAATTCTGAAGCCATTACGGAGCAGGTCTCGTGTAATCTTTTACCCACCAAGCGGGGAGCACATGCCCGCGCCATTACTGTCTGTGTTTCCGTGTGCTCTTAAATTTATGCTTATTTCGTGGTAATTACAGTGTGAAAGTGCGAATGTTTCCTTATTTTATATTTTAGTTTCATTTGGACATACAATTTAGTGCTTCGCTTCAAGTTATATTGTGTTATTTATGAAATACGATCATCATCAAAACCGAAATGTGCGAAGCCTAAAGTGAAGGAAGTTTATTTAACGCTGGATATCCGGTGAGACGGTATTTTACCTATGAATATTTTATATTTTTGCTTTAAAGTACTTTAATTTGATTAATTTTACCTTCTGTTTTTGATTTATGTACAATTTTTGTGCTTTCACGTTCGCAGTATTATTTTGAGAACTGTTTGCCATGATTTGTAGTGAAGCCTAATGGGTGGATTAATTTTTACAAATGAAGCAGTGAGTTTGTATTCGTAATAGATCTTTTGGTGCACCAAGACATTAAGTCTTTTTGCCCAAGTGTAACATGCCCTCCTGAAGACATCTCTCTCCTTAGGCAAAAATTAGAAAATGCAAAAAAGCAAAAAAATTAAATATTTTTTAAGCAGTGCCTACTACTTGGATGCTTTCTCTCTTTGCCTTAAAGCAAAAAACTTGTTTTATTGCTAAAAGACCAGATGGCCTGGATGGTGGATCTTACGAGATTAACATGACATATGTTCAAGCTATTTTTATGTGACTTTCCCAGTTAATTTGTAGGCTTTGGAGATAGATTATCAGAACGTGGAGAAGATGATCTTTTGTTTACTAAGGATGAAATTTTTTCCGTTATATTTGCGTTGAGGAACTCTGCTTCGGCTGGTCCTGATAACGTACATGCCCTTATTGTAAATATGTATCCATGTTGTTTCGTGAAATTATATAATCTATGTTTGAAATATGCTGTTTTTTCAGGGAGCTGGAAATTGGGTAAGGTAATTTTGATTCCCAAAAGTGATGGTAAAATGAGATTAATTACGTTGCTGAACTCGTTCAGAAATGTTTTGGATAAACTGATTACTAATAGGTTACAATAAAAGAGAAACACGCCAATATGACAATCAAATTCGCTGAAACAACCTTGTAATTGGTAACATTTACTAAAAACACTCAATCGATTTCGAGGGCAGCTACTTTTCCATTTTATCCTTCTGTTAGTTATAAGGCTGCACGGATTCTCCACAAATTCAATTTTCAAGTCAGTTTCTCCCCTATCAATAAAATTCACGGTTCGACTCTAAAAGATTCTGTTTCTGACTTTAATTCTTGGGGAATTTATATTACTATATCGTGTCAGTGTGGCTCGAGATATATTGACCAAACAAAAAGAGCGTTAAAGTTTCGTATCAAGTAACATTAATTTTATGTCCGAAAGGGCGAAATTAACGAGTCTTCAATAGCGTATCATAGTTGGAAATTTAATCATAATTTTGACTTTGGATCTCAAAAATTATCCAAAAAGCTTCTTCCGTCGGTGAATTGGATTTTCTTGAGGCTTTTCATATTCACAAAGATTTAGCAAGTTTAGTGAACGATTTTAAGTCTAATCCAGTCCTTCCTAGCGCTTTCAAAATTCTGTTAACATAATTCTTCTGCCCTCGAAATCGATTGAGTGTTTTTAGTAAATGTACGCCAAATGCAAGGTTGTTTCAGCGAATTTGATTACTAATAGGTTATATTACATTGCATTACACAGGTAAACTAGCAGATATAGATCACAGGTAAACTGGCAGGTTTCGATTACAGATAAACTGGCAAAAGGGGCTCGAAATCTCAACAATAATAATTATGTAAATGTTACCCTCTCGGACGTAAATGGTTAAATACAAATTGAAGGAACCTTTAATTCCAATAAAGCACCAGCTCCATAACATACCAATTTACCAAAAACTTAACAAAAAACTCAACCAACTTAGCAAAATCTTACCAAAAAAAACCATAGTCAAACTTAGAACTGGCCATTGCCACATAGGATAGGAAGGAACCTGCAGGAACTGTGATAACTTCCCGAACACAGAACTGCAAACTGCATACATTTTTAACTGTTTGGCCATCCTCACTCAATTGTTAAAAACCGAGCTCTTGCTTAAGAGACCGAACTTCAATGATATTAACATTTTGCACATTGCCAGGGCTGTCAGGCACTATTTGAATAGGCTTTGTCATAGACATGACAACAACAATCATTATGTTAATAATTAAACTTGATTTCAACGCCGTTCTATGTTTCATTTTCAGCTTACAAACGAGTACATAAATCTGCTGAATAAATACGATTTCATTCATTTATCCGCTATAAAAAAATACCTTTGAGAGATTTTTAAATAGTAAAAAAATATATTTATTAATATAATTCATGGCAACCACTTATAATCCATCCGTCATGTTTAGAAAGATAGCCATTCGTGTATTGGAAAACAGTAGCTTGAATTTAATCATCAGTTGAATAGCGTGTCTTGGTGATTCTGCGTGCTAAAATATTTCGAACCCTTCATTTATACGGGGCACTTTTAGCTCAGCTTTAATGATTTGCATTGAAAGCAAATCTACCTCGCACACTTCTTGCATATTAATATCATAGATGATGAGTTTCAGAGAAAACGACACGTAATGTTAAATTTTCATATTCTCTAACATCGTGTTGGTTGCAATCAGTGCAGTTATAAACTACTCATTAATCGATTGAATGCTTTAGGCCGAATAATAAATTCAGTATTCGAAAGTTTAAGACAGTTTGCTTTGCATGCGCTTCTAATTTTAATGAGTGCAGTATCTGTTTGAATATGTTAGATTATTTTATTTCGAAGCATTTACTGCAAGGCTGATTTGGTATTTATTTAAGAAATCGGGAAATATTTAGATAACAGTTTACTCATTGTATTGTATTGTGGATTAATTACTTAAGATTTTATATTCCTTTTGGTATTTTAAGAACTTATTATTAAATGAAAAGTTGGATATTGCCCGGAGTTGCCTTGGTTCCTCCAACTTGGCTTCTTTAAGGGTATGGGCGACATTTCATCATGCCAACGGATGTAAATACTATAGATAATCAGATACTACAATAATAAATACTACAATAATAAATACTAATAATAAATACTACAGATAATAAGTAACACTACAGATAATCCCTTAGCAAGGGAAAAGTATTACGGCTGTCTACCTAGACGACGTACGTCATCGAATGCCAACCATACCCTGCCATACCACAATAAGCTGTTTCTCCCTTTCATTACTACACTACAATAATCAATACTAATAATAAGTACTTCAGATAATAAGTAATACTATAGATAATCCCTTAGCAAGGGAAAAGTATGACGGCTGTCTACTTAGAGGACGTACGTCATCGAATGCCAACCGTAGCCTGCCATACCACAATAAGCTGTTTCTCCCTTTCATTACTATACTACAATAATAAATACTAATAATAAATACTACAGATAATAAGTAAAACTACAGATAATCCCTTAGCAAGCGAAAAGTATTACGGCTGTCTACCTAGAGGACGTACGTCATCGAATGCCAACCATAGCCTGCCATACCACAATAAGCTGTTTCTCCCTTTTTGGCGTCAAGGCTCCGAACAATATCCGAAAAGTTTTATTTTCCGTTTTTAATCACACATCTGCTTTAATATACGTATTAAAGCAAATTTACAGAAAAGACTAGAATCTAGAATTTGATTTACGGCTGCTAATGATATCTTTGAAAGTCTACGTAATAAATAACGCATAATTTTGGCGGTAGTAAAAAAAGAAAACTATTTAAAGTCTGAGTTTAATACTTATTTTACATTAACTATGTGTGAAATAAAAATCTGATATAGTTACAACTTTATACTGAGAATAAATTTTATCCAATATATGTTAAAAAATGTAAAACATTAAATGTCCGTTCAAAACTTTTAATACTCAAAAAAATTATTTAGTATAAATATAAATAAAATTCATTCAAAACCTATATTTTGGAAGGCGGTCGGACATAATTCAAGAAAAAAACGAGCAGGGCTAATGTGCAACGTGGTACAGTTTTTGAATGTATTGTTAATGTATACTGAATTTAATACATTCCTGTCTTTTCCCCCATACTAATTTTAGGTGAATGTCATAACACATAAAAGACCTGAGACTGCATGAGTAAAATTTCAATAACAGCAGCTGCTACGTCTACATATATAAAGAAAGTCTGTGTGTTTGGTTCTCCTCTAATAACTTAATCACTACTATAGCTATCGTAACCAAACTATCTACCATTCTGTTCTGGGTCCTGGAAAGGGTCAATGACCAGTTTTTTCCAAAACAAAAGTAGCTAAAATCAGAGATATTCATTAAAAACTCGAAAGAACGATCATTTTCGCCCTCATTTATCCGAGTGGCAACAGTCTCGCAAGCTGGAGATGAAAATCTGCTTTGTTTCGAGAGTTGTTGCCACTGCTCGCTTTCAAATTCTAGATTTTGTTAATAAAAAATATCTAAGTTTTACAATGAAATAAAAATAGAATTGCCAAACATTAAATACATTAAAAACATTATTCCCGATTCCAAAAATTCGTGGGAAGCCATCTAGACTGTTCCATCTTCGTACGACTTTAGTCAACCGAAATATTAATTAAAAACTCTGAAAGCGCTAATTTTTGCACTCATTTTTCCGAGTGGTAACAGTGTCGAGCGTTGAAGGTAAAAATGCTTTATTTCGAAAAGCGTTGCTACTGCTTGCCTTCATATCATAGAATTAGTTAATCAAAAGTTTGTAAGTTTTACAAAATCCATATATATGAAGAAGAATGTCTGTCAGTGTTTGTTCGTGTTATTGATTTCTGATCAATTATTTGCCACATTTAATCGACTAAAATTGAATATAGGTGAAATATTGGATGGAACTTTAGCTTTTACGACCGTTTGATTAAAAAGACGAAAACCATTAAAAACTGCGTGCCATTGTTTCTGATATAATGAGACAGAATTAGCTTATTTTTCTATCGAAATTTTTTTATGTGGGTTCCATATCGCATCAGACTGAAAAATATATGAAAATGAATCGTATTTTTTGCATCGTTATTAGAGAAGGATGACAGCGGTATCGTTCTCTCTGTTGATAGATGCATTACTCTCTCTCAATCTAACGTAACTGCTATCCGGTACTTCCGCTAGTGTAAAATATTGCTTTCACTTACCCTATACGTTAGATTCACATCTAACCTGCGTCAAAATAAAGGGACTCTATTCCAATGTTATATGTGCGTGGTCTGACGAGAAGCATACATAGATATTGTGTGATTGTGAGTTGGCTGTCTATGGTTGTGTAACTATGATGTTCTTAAAGCAGAAAATTTAAGCTGTTAGAAATACAGAAACAGCGACGACAAATTATTGTTCTAAATCCACTCTGAGAGTTGCAGAGCAAACGAAAGGCTTTCTTACTACATAAAATTTGGCTCACTGAAATATGGTCCAAATTAAAGTAGCTAAAATCGAAACGCCATTCAAGCAACGTTATCATTACAGATGAGCATGATAATCAAGAATTCAACAAAATTCCAACAGTATGAAAGTTTTGGCCATAATGACAAACCGCACATTGAGTTGATCAATTTTAACGAATTTCGCTTACTGCGCATGCTCAATAGTGTACCGTTGGCGTGGGAGAACATACTGGCGAATAAAAATAAACAATCCTACACAAGCCTGTTCGTCATGTAGGCTTTAACGACTCTTTACGATTGCAATACTATGGACACTTTTTTGTGCTTATTGCACTCGCTTCTGTTTCATTTCATTTTGGTTTATTTTGTTTATAAATATTATATTTAATATCAGTTATTTGTAATAATTCCTTTGGCTTTAATTCAGTAATTTAAACTAGATATATTCCTTAAGTTGTTATAGTATTTATGAATGGAACGCATGGTAAATAATCGATTGCTTTTATTCCTCAGAAGTAAGATCAATAAACATTCAGCACAAGCACAATCAATAAACAACATCATGTGATGTTTTCTGTTTTGTAATCCTTCTTAAACGAAAATTTGAGGAGTTTACAATCGATATTTACACTAAGTAATGAAGCAACGTACAACCTAACAAGTTTTAAAACCCCGAACTGTTTACGTCCAGATAACAGAATATCAACCATATACCATATTTATCTTCTTTTAAAATTACGCCAAAGTCGTAATTGCGCCAAATTCTCTTCTAGGCATGCGCAGTGTGCGTAATTCGTTTAACATTGTTCAATTGAATGTGCGGTCTGCCATTACGCGTACGGGTGTGATGGCGTTATCCTAGTGTATATCGTATCTCAGGGGCAGGTATGAATGCGCAGTATTACTATTTGTTTTCAACTTAGCTTGAGATCAGCTTTTAAAAACGAAACTGCGGTACATTTTGCAGAATGCTCCTCACATCTTGCAGGAAAACGTTCATGAATTGTTCACTGTGCGACTAGTGACTTATTTGATCACTTGTAGAACTGATAAAAATCTCTGTAACCGACCGAATACGAATGCTGCTGGTTTATCGAGAATACGAATTCTACATTTCTGGTGTTAATTCCTGGCGCAGTGCGCGAAGCACAATTTTAACAGCTTAAATGAATTTGACAATTCGCAGCTTATGCATGAATGTTTCTTGGTAGTAAATTCCAAAGAAACGGAAGCTGATAACCATTGGGTTTTAAGAGTGTTCTCATGTCAAGACAAATTTCAGAAAATGTTTAATGGGAACAACAACAAAAAGTTTAAAAGAAAAGGTTTTTTAGAATAACAGTAACTGACAAAATACCCTCATGTCCATAAATTAAGGATAATGCAAAATCAGGCAAAGGAAGAGTTAGAAGCAAAACAAATTTGACTTATTTATAAAGCTTATTTATTAAACAAAAGGTAAAGAGCAAAAAAAGATGCTATATGTTTGATATTATTAAAAACATTTGCGATTTTTTCTCCCTGGAGCAAATTACAAAAAACCCTATTTACAAAAAAACAATGTTACATGGTTGGTATGATTGTTAATACCTTGTATGTCTCCCAGACGATGCAATACAGTCCGTACAACGCCTAGGCATGCTCAGTATCAAATTATCGATCTGATCTTGGGGGATATTACTACACTCAAAACGCAATGCTCTCCGAAGTTCCGGTAGACATGTAGGAGGAGGTTGACGGGCTGCAACTCGTCGGCCAAGCATGTCCCGCACGTGCTCTACTGGATTCGAGTCCGGTGAGAATGCTCGCCAGTCCATCCTCCGATTGAAGGCATTTGCTTACGATGTTTGCACGGTGAGGACGGACGCTGTCATCCATAAACACAAATTGTGCGCCCATGGCGCCCTGAAACAAACGTACGTGTTGTTCCAGAATGCCGTCCCGATAGGTTTGGCTTGTCATGGTTCCAATTTGAACATGCAGGTCAGTTCTGGAAAACAGAATAATTCCACCCCAAACGAGCACTCCTGCACCACCGTAACGGTGTCGTTCAATGGTGTTTTCTTGGTGGTGACGGGTACCTGGAGCTCTCCATATGAAAGTCCGGCGAGAATCAGACTGCAAGCTAAACCTGGACTCGTCGGAAAACATAACACAACCCCACTATTGCGGTGTCCACAATGCATGCTCTCTACTCCAGGCTAACTGCAGGCGACAGTGAGTTGCAGTAAGTGAACGCATCTGACAGGTTCACAAGCATATAGACCAATCTGCCCGAAGCGTCTCTACACGGTCTGCCTCGAAATTGTCGTACCAGTGGATGAAGAGAGCTGACGAGACAGGTCTGAGGCTGTGCTCCTCCCGTTTCTTTTGGCAGTAACTGCCAAATACCGGTCCTCATTCGGCGTTGGAACTCTGGGGCGACCTGTGCTGTAACGTCTACTCACATTATCATCATCTTGGAATCGTTGCTAAAGCCTGGAGATGACATTCTGGGCAATTCCAAGTTCATCTGATGCTTCCAGTTGGGTCCGCCCACATTTCAGACTGCCGATCATTCTACCACGTAAAAAATCATCCAAATGCGTCCTTTGTGTCATAACTATTCGGTTATTGTATTGAAATGCATATAAAGCGCCTGCGAACAATTTTACTTCTTTGCCTGTATTCCTTATATATCACTCTCTGACACTCTCGTCATTGTGACGTACCATCGGTGTCATCTGTTTACTTCCTGAAATTTGCATATGATTCTTGAAGATGTGTGTAGTGATTTTACAGGTGATATATTTATTTTACAGTTCGATTTCCGCGTAACTCCTAATTATCCTTAATTTATGCACATGAGTGTATATAAGGTTAAACAGCGTTTTAAATATGTTGAAGAGGTCATGCATTAAAGGATGAGTTGAAGATGATAGTAAGTTTTGTGAAACTATTTCGCGGAAGATTCCGAGTCATGGTATTAGTAATTTCGTCGAGACCCGGAGCTTTTCTTGGGTTAAGTTTCTTCAAAGTTTCTATGATCTCTCCGGAAGTAGCAAGTTTAAGTTCCTAGCGGTTACGGTTTCCACCCCTGTTTTGACTGTGAAATTTACTTCGTCGAGAAATTGTGAGTTCCTTGAAGCGCTACCTCATTTATCTTTATTTCAAATTAAATTAATATGTGCATTTTTAAAGGATCATGTCCTCAACAGGAAAGCAGCACATACAGTTACAAAAGCAATAAATCCTGCAATGTGAAAGAAACAGAACGTAATGAAATTTCAGTTATGATATTCTTACGAACAGGCAGTTTTGCACTTGCATCGAGATAGTCGTGTCTGATTTCAGAGTGCTTTGATATTTGTGCTCATTTCGTGAATCCAGTTGTTTATATCAACTGAGCATTTAAGATTGTTTCTGATATTAATAACATCTTTCGTCGATTTTAAAATTGTTTATTCTCCCAAACAGGATGTCATCTTCAGATAGCTTCATGCTTAACACTGGGGGTCACCGGTGACGTGATTAATAGTGAAAATACATAATTACAGTAAATATTGATACTGAAAAATTTTTAAATGACACCATAGTTTCTATAACGTTATATAATGGTTTGAAGAATAATATATCGCAAAAATGGTCTACAGTGTGTCGGGGATCATCAATGAGCCCCATCACAAAAATGCCTCAAAGATCGTTACATAACACACCTTATCTTCTGTAGATAATATTTCAACATAATGCACATCGCATAATAAAAGGATTATGTTGGCGCCATGGGGAAACCACTTAAAATGCGCGCGGCAGTCGAGGTTGAAGGCTTGATTTCGTTTGGCATTTATTTAAAAATAATAATAATAATAATAATAATAAAATCTGAAAGGTTTCAGATTTAAAATTACATCCAAAGGGACGTTTTTTAACGTTTTGTTTGTTACTATTATTTATTAAATATCATGTTCTTTGCACCTGAACCATAAAATTCAGTTCAACAGCAATATCGCAAAATAATTTTAAAATGAGTATATCTTTAGAATTTCTGATACACAGTTGGCGTGCTTTAGATTAAAAGGTTTTATTTTCTGTATGCAACTGCTCGCTTTTAAATCGTTTGAGTTTGTTCATCAAAAATTCCTTAACGTTTTACAAAATATAAAATAGATAATAAAACTAATTCCAAATTCGGACTTCCAGATGCGCCTATTCGGGTGGAAACGTACATTATTCAAAATTGGATGGCTCTAAGTACCGTTGTTTTGTCACATTCGGAGAAATATACATACATTTATACAGATTCTTCGTTATTTAATTTCTTTAAATATTTTGTGGCAACAGTTTGAAAAGTGATTCAGACGCATGTTTCCAACGCAGAATCGCAAAACGAAAATTCGTGGACAAAGTCCCTTTGGACTAAAAAATTCAAGCGGTAGTGTCACCGGTATGTATCATTCAGTGAAAACAACAGAAATCCGACCTAAATGTCATTACGCCAAGACGTTCCCAAGCAAACAGGAACTGACATCAGCGAAAATTGTACCCAATCACAACGACGAAATTTTTCTTATGTGCGAGGCGCGGTACAGAATGCTTATATGCTTCTCGGAACTTAGTTCTTCTAACTTAGACCTATTTCCACTCCTGGGCATATGCTGCGACGACTATATCGCAGTAAATGTTTTACAAACACATCCACTCCTTTTATGTTAGTTGTAGGAGAACTGTTAAAATTCTGTTAAAATTTTAATCTTCATATATATCATTTAGAGATGTAAAAGTGAAAAGTTCAAATTCTGTAAGAAACTTCATTTTGTAGCAAATTAATAATGCGGTCTGAGTAAAGCAAGCTGAGGAACTGGAATATTATGTTCATATACACATAGTCTACGATGATATGAAAACACCGCTGCATGCTTGAGCCATATTAAAACACCGTACTGGAAAAAGCTCGGTTCTCAGTATCAATTTTTAGATTTTCCCCTTTTTATTTATTTAATCTTCTCTTATCGACAGTGAAAACAAGCATTTTACCTGAAAGAGCATCCAAAATCGATACCGTTTGACAGTTGATTTGAGTCAACATTTCTCCAACCTAGAAAGAAATGTCCAAGATTAAAAGGGAAAACACGAAACTCGAAATAATACTCGAGTCCCGTATTTCTTTGGATTCCCTTAATCTTCTGAGGAATTCAGAAACCGAAGCTTGATATGGTCTTTAACTATCCAAAATTTCTTACTCGAAACGCTCAAGAAATCGCGGTATTTTCTTTTAAAGGTTAGATTTTCTTTGGAGGGCTTTTCTATTTTCTTCGATGCAGTATAAAATAGATTTAACTTTCCTTGTACTTTTATGTTTACTGATCTGTATCGGAAAGCAAACTTTGCGGAGTAGTATATTTTGTGCATAATAATCCAAAAATATTTTTTGAAATGGAGTGCAACTAACTTTCACTACCAACTTTTATGAAAATAAGTTATATGAAAATAGTTTCACGCAGGTGTAAACAAGAAATTCGAAATAAACTTTAATATTTTACACACTTTCGAAGAGCAAATATATGGACCCTTAAATTATTCGTTATGACTAAGTTAAACGTAATACTTGTTTTTATTCCATGTTCGCAGGGATATATATAAATAATATTTTCAAAAAATTAACTACAACTTTAACTATAAAGTACTTTATAGGGATTACTTTTAATTTTCTAATAGTTACTTTTAATTTTGAAATCCTTTTCTTTAAATTCCTGTTTTAAACCTTACAACTACCTGCCAGAATGAGATTTCAGTATCGCGTTTTATGTAAATAGAGTAGAACCGGTATTTAATGGGAAGTTCGGTCGCTTCCTTAGAAGAGCTCAGAAGTTCTCAATAGAGCGTGGTCTGACTTCGGGCCACGTCGTTGCTTCAAGCCTATCTTACTACGTAGTCTTACGTGACTGTTAGTATTCGACGGTGAGGTTTTTTTTTTCTAAATTAATTAATTACGGGCCAACTCGGTTAGTTATTTTTGTACAGCTTCAGCTGAAGTTTAGCTAGTTAGAATTAGTTTAGTTCCTTATTTTCTATCTTAAGTTGAAACCCAAGTGGAGGCTTTCCTGTAAGTCTCAGAAGGGGTCGACTGTATTATTTCTGTGAGTGAGTTAAAAGGGTATTTTAATCCTTCTTTTAGACTCATACTTACAGTTTTTATTCATTTAGCTATTTGCTTATTTATTTCATACCTACTTATGAATCTGACAGAAAAGTAATGAAATTCACTTGGAAAAAGACCAATGAATTCATTCTCGAGTAAGTCCAATGCATTTGTATTTTAGCCTAATCATCTAAAACATTAGATTTTCACCACCTTGTATGAAGTAAAAAGGAAGTATTGTCATCACGAAAAATTTCGGGTATCATACTTTAACGAAAATATCCATTTTGACAGCTATCGAATGCAGTTTAACGGTGTTTTTGCGTGACATCTGTAAGTAAGGACAGAATAAAAGACTCTTTTATTCCAACATAAAATTATAAAACTATTTAAAGTGGAATTTGAAGAGATCTTTCCGTGGCGTCTGTACGTGCGTGCGTACGTACATACGTATGTATGCATGCATGCATCTCACGTAACTCAAAAACGAGTAGCCTCAGAACGCTGAAATTTTGTACATACGACTGCTATAACCTGTAGATGTGCATCTCCTATTTTGGTTGCAATCGGCCTCATCAAAAGTATATATATATGTAGAAGCTATGGTACATTCGAAACCTCTAAAAAACAGTTGTGCCAAAAATTACATATCAAATCAAAAAACTATTATGAACAATAAAACATGACTAAAAAGAAAAAATATATGAGGCTATTAATTGAATATATAAAATGTGGGAAAAGTAGAAGTTGCAAGAAAAAGTTGTAAGAAAAATGGGAGATGTACAAAAAGATCAAAATGGCAATATTCCATTGAGAGTCATACAACAGTTTCGTCAGAGGAAAAGTGCTATGCAACTACCACTGAAATATTACCTCCACGCGTTTCAACTAACGACCAATTAAGATAATTAACGCGAAAAATAATTTAATGATACCTATCAAATCATTTAATGCTAATCGATATCGTCTCAATTGGGCGTTCCTTTTCCGTACGCGTGGAAGAAAAGTTAGAAGGAGAAGTAATACACAACCTATATCGAAATTTTTTTTTAAAATAGTAATACATATAAGACACTAGGAAACAAATACTTCTGAACTGTCTTTTGACTCATAAAATTTAATCAAGTAAAGATATTTAGAGATCCAAATCCTGTGATATGTTGGAAGAAAAAATTCAATTGGAATTCTGGAAGGAATGCCAAATCAGGCCAATTTACTTAATGAACCTTTAAAGTAAAAAATATGGGAAGCAAAACTTTTACATATTATAATTATAATTATAAAAAAAACCTGGATACGAAAACCGACCTGTTTAAATTAAGTGAATATGGGATGAAAGAAATTTAGACATTTTAAAACGGAACCATGTTTAAAGAAAAATTCAATTGCAGAAAACCAGTAAGTCAAGAAAGAATGCTAAATCTGACAACTAAAAATAACTGCAATTCAGATAAATACAATATTGAAACCTAAAAACGTTAAAAGTAATTTTACTGTCGCCTAGTAAAAATCTGAAATACTATTAGTCAAATGTACAATTAGGAATACCATAACAAAATGGGGGCTCCCTAGCCCAAAGTAAAACTGATTTGTTAAACTTGAATTTAAAAATAATTTTATATATATACCGAGTCTGTTACGCATTGAGCTCAGATGTTATATTCATATATGTTGGTAAATTCCGTATTTTTTGCTTTAAAAATGATTGAATTATATTGTTCTTATCTTCCGGTTAAGGTTTTTTTGCCTTTAGTAGTGGGGTATTACTTATTTAATTCAATGTTCAAACTTAGAACCTCACAAACACTAACAAGCGAATAATCGCTTAAGTGTGATAATAAATACGTAAGACGTAAGAAGGGTTAACTTGTAGAGACATTAGGTATTTTCGAAGCAGGAGACATGAAAAATGAGCAACGCCTTCGCCGGGAATCGAACCACAGACCTCTCGGTTACGCGTCGAGCATGCAGACCACTACACCACGAAGGCATGCGAAGAAGGCGGGAGAAATACCTTATAAACTAGTTTTATTTCTCAGAATAAATACAATCAACTCCTACTGGGAGTATACACAAAGCCTTCACTTGGGCTTAAATAATAAGGAATTTAAACTAAACTAAGCTTAATTAAAGCTATCTGAAAGATATACCCGAAACTATCAGAATTCTAAGTAGCTGGCCCCTAAATATTAATGAAATTGGTGAAGCCAAGCAAGTGCCTAAAGTATGGCCGTGCGTGGTAGCTAAGAGAGAACGTAACCAAAAGGCAAGCGCGCGCTAGTCAATAAAATCAGACTGTCTCTCTCGAAGTCGGCGAAACATCAACTTAAATAGTAGTCTTACTCATTTGCATTTACTGCGTTTCTGAAAATACAGTCTGGTAGGAAATTGTCAGCTGAAATTAGAATGAATAGAATAGAAGCATAACTTAAAATAACTGTTCATAAACTTATGATAAACCTTACAAGTAAATTTACATGGAATATTTGCAGAATTATCAATAATTTAAAAATTGTCCAATTGCGGCTAAGCCTAATTATGATTACGAAAGCAGCCATATTTGTATACATTTGAAACTTAGCAGAAGGGTGGATTTGTTGTCAGTCTAGAAAAACTAAGCTTTGCAACAACAGAGAAAATGCCTTCTTTTATTATTGCGAATTAAATCATGCTTAACCCATTCTGGAATTTATTTGAGGAAATACAAGTAAGTGTTTAAGATTTACTTCGCAATTTTTAATATAGATATTTTGAATTTTTATGTATTTTTGCCTTGTCGCAAAGTGAGAACTGAATTAGTTGAACTAGAAATACTGAATCGTCTGTGAAAAACTGTTTATTTGTTTGTTTCTTTTATACATCGGTTTGGATTTATCATAGTATTTGAATAGAATGTGTGGCAACGATTAGATAATTTTTCAGGTGACATACATAATTTTTGTGCATACTTAGTTATAAAATGAATGAGATGTAACGCTGTTTAGTGTACCTAACGTCAGACTGTCGCTATGGTAAACAAATATAGTGTTTTTTAAAGAATGCATTTATTCTATTGTGGTTTATGCATTATTTGCGAAGTAGATGTAATTCAATCCAATAAGTTTAACTGAAACGAAGGAAAAAACGCGTGTAATTTAATATTCCGTACAAGGAAGTCATGTGGTGTACACATCAGATTTTTTATTTTCAGCGTTGTTTCATCCACAATGATAAACCTGTTCTCATAAAAGTTTCTACCTAATTTGCGTAACTTTTTAACTGGAAGGAGACGACCTAAATCCGTATTAAAGACGTATATTGCCCCCTAATCCATGGACAATCGATAGCAGTTAGGAATTTATTGAAATCTGATTTTTCTTATTCTAGTTCACCTGAAAACTGATCTAAAATTATAAATATGCAGTGCAAATGTGCAAACAGGATTATTTTTTAAATGACTTTTTTAACAAAGAGAATTGTTTGTCGTTAATCATTATGGTACGGAAACTAAAACAGGAATTTAAATAGGAAACTTTACAGGATTATAGCTGGTGAGCGGATTCAGCTTGCAGGCGGTTTTAAATTTTAGCGAAATTGTACTCGGCTTACACGCGAATTTGTTTGCGTTCCCAAATATACTGTAAATGTAAATAAAAACATAGAAACATAAACTATCTAAATATATCCCAAAAGATTTTCACTTTAACATTTTTCCCCATCAAAAATATATCAACAAATTTTTTCTTATGAAACAATTTTATAACCGTTTATTTTTTAAAGGAAATTTTAAAAAATATTTAATACAACAAATTGAAAGTTAAACTTGTATAAATAAAATATAAACACATAAAATAAAATTAAAAACAAATTTTGTTTTAGTCATTCAAAGACCGGCTATTTATGCATATAGAAAAATATTTAATCTTCTTTTATGTTAAACTGTTATTTAATTAATTTATTTAAAACACTTGTTTATTTTTTCATATTTTTTGATAATTTGTTATTTGTTAATGGCTCTTATTTTATTTACCATTTTTTTATATTTTTACACTTTGTTAAATCACTACAAGAATCTGTTGTTTATATCTTCTTACAATTTTGTTGTTTAATCTATTACAACATATTAACTTAATTCTTTTTTTTTTGTAATTTATTCATTCATTTAAATTTATTATTTATTTGTTCATATTTTACTGGGTCATTTTAATTTTTTATTTAATAAATGCACGTAGTTATGGTAAATTGCATGCTATTCAAAATAAATTATCTGTTGTAATATGTTTTATGCATTTATTGCAATATGGTATTTGTTGAATACTTAATAATTTTACTTAGTTATACATTCTTTGTATAACTAAGTAAATAAACTGTTATTTGAATCTGTTCCTGTTTTCGTCTTATTTATTGCCGTAATTTTAATCACTTATATATTTTAATTATTTGTTTATTAGTTAGTTATTCATATAAAATATAACATTAGATACGGCCAATTAATTTAATTGTGGATTCTTTTATTAGTCTAAAGGAACTTTGTCTCTGAAGGACTATTGTTTTCGTTTTGCGATTTTGCGTCAGAAACATTAAAAATCTGTATCACTTTTCAAACTGTTGCCACAAAATATTGCAGCCCTGTATTATATTTAAAGAAATTAAATAATGAAGAATGTGCATCAATGTATGTATTTTTCTCGCATTGTGATCAAACGACAATACCTAAAGCCGTCGAATTTTGAATGCGGTTATCCTGCTGCGAATACGGGCATCTGGAAGCAAAAATTTGAAATTTGGAATTTGTTTTATGAACGATTTCATATTTTGTAAAACTTTAACGAATTTTTGATGAACAAACTCGAGAATTTCGAAGCGGGCCATGGCAACGTCGTACAGAAAAAATCATTTTTATCTGCAGCGCGTGAGACTGTCTGTAGGAAATTCTAAAGATAGGCTCAGTTTAAAATTATTTGGCGATATTGTTCTTGAACTGAATTTTATGGTTTAAATGCGAAGAACATGATATGCAATAAATAAAATTAACATACAAAATGTTTAAAAAAGAGCCCCTTTGGGCGTAATTTAAAATTTGAAATCTCTCAGATTTTTTTTTTACTCAGCTCCGTTTACTCAGCTTTTTCACTCAGCTCCGTGGGCTCCGTTTAATTCTTATATGTTGGTAAAATGTGAATTTTTTGCTTTAAAAATAATTGAATTATGTTGTTCTTATCTTCCGCTTAAGGTTTTATGCCTTTAGTTTAACCAGCATGCAATATTTGTAAAATTATCAACAATTTCAAAATTGTTTATTGCGGCTAAGCCTAATTTTTTACCATAGCGTCCATATTTGTTTACACATGAAACTTAGCAGAATAATGGATTTGCTGCCAATCTAAAGAAACTAGGCTTCGCAACAACAAAGATAACGTCTTCTTTTATTATTGCGAATTAAATCATGCTTAATCCATTCTGGAATTATCATTTATGTTATTAAATCATGCTTAATCCATTCTGGAATTATCATTTATGTTATTAAATTATCCTATATATTGACTCAGCATAGCGTCCCAAATAAGTCAGTTTCTACGCCTTCAGTGTCTTTTTTGTGCGAGGGAGACCGAAAGTAAACTTTCAGTTTTGTGCACCGAAAAAATCTGCTTTCTTTGCCCTTTTTTCGAATTGCTTATTTTTGCGGTAAAAAACTCTAATTTTAATTGTGAAAGTTGTTCTTGAATTTGTTTTAACTGTATTTATGTTTTATATTTTTTTATACTTTTCAATTTCCAATAAAAATATTTTGAGGTTTCATGTATTTTTGTCATGTCGCGATGTGAGAACTGAATTAATTG
Organism: Stegodyphus mimosarum; assembly: GCA_000611955.2. Taxonomy (NCBI): domain Eukaryota; kingdom Metazoa; phylum Arthropoda; class Arachnida; order Araneae; family Eresidae; genus Stegodyphus; species Stegodyphus mimosarum. The sequence goes on from KK122173.1 coordinate 138,404, forward strand.
AATGAGAAATATATCTCTAATTAAATTTCAGGAAAAAAGTTTAAATGAAATAGAGGACAAATGCGTATAATTTAATATTCCGTACAAGGGAGTCAAGTGGTGTACACATCAGATTTGTTTTAGAATTACATCAGATCTTTCTTGCTATATGTTAGAGGATATCGGGGAACAAAATATATTACAACATTCACATGTATAATTACTCTAAAGGGCGGTTTAGTTTAAAAATGCTTTATTGTATTTGGGTTCAATACATTTCTTGCTTTTTGAAATCCTTGTACAAAGTAAAGGAAATTTCGGGTACCATATTTCAACGTAAATACCCATTTTGACCGCTCTGGATTCCATTTGAACTATGTTTTTGCGTAATATCTGTACGTACGGACAGCATGAAAGATTCTGTTCTAAATAAGGATTGTAAAATGGATTTAAAATGGATCCCGAAGCGATATTTTTCCTGTCGTCTGTATGTATCTCGCATAACTCAAAAATGAATAGTCGTACAACGTTGAAATTTTATGTACGGGAGACGGGCTATAGCAATAGCATGTAGATGCGCACTCGGTTTTTCGTTGCAGTCCCCGTCACCAAACATATATAAATATAACTATATATTCCAACCTTGTGATACTGCGAGCTCGGTGAGCTCTTTTTTATTTTTATGTATTGGTAAATTTTGGATTTTTTGCTTTAAAAGTAGTTGAATTACTTTGCTCTTCTGTTTCGGTTAATATTTTTATGCTATTAGTTAATCTGCATAAAATAGCTGTAGAATTATCAGGAATTTAATTGGCGCATATAGCTATATATTCCAACCTTGTGATACGGCGAGCTCGGTGAGCTCTTTTTTTATTTTTATTATATTGGTAAATTGTGGATTTTTTGCTTTAAAAGTGGTTGAATTACTTTGCCTTTATGTTTCGGTTAATATTTTTATGCCATTAGTTAATCTTAATGCAATAGCTGTAGAATTATCAGCAATTTAAATGGCCCTAAGCATAACAAGGCTGTTTTTTGTTTACACTTAATTTAGCAGAACAGTGAATTAAATCATTTGGTGCACCAATTTCAGTGTCTTTTTAACCAGTGTGATCAAAAGTTAACTTTAAATTTTAATAAAGTTGCTATGTATTTTTGCCCTGCCGCGAAGTAAGTGCTGAATTGACTGAATAAAAATATATCTGTGATGAAATTCGAGGAAATAAATTTAAATGAGAGTGAAGCAAAAAAAAATGTGTATAATTTAATACGCCGCACAGGGAAGTCATATTGGGTACTTTTACTTATTAAGTAGAATTTCTTAATCAACGTATCCAAACCAAAATGTTCATAATTTTTTGAAGATCATATTTAGATTTTAATATCGGGTATGTAATCACTCTCGAAATACTATAAAAGTAATTTAGTTAATCACAACTGGCTAATTTATTAATTTATTAAGTGATTATTACCTTTTTTTTGACAATATTTCACACTTATCTCTCTAAAGAAAGAACTGTAAATTTTGAAAGGGTGAATGGCTAGTTGCAGAAATATTCTAATCACTGAAATTCGGTAACGCAAGATATTTCCACTTCCTGAACGGCCGAACAGATATTATTTAAGCCTCCATGAGGAATTATGACCCAAAGGCGTTATTCATTTAGTCATCTCATTACTTTGGCCATTGCCTATAATGCCCCACAGAGATAATTAACTTTTGTATCGGAAAAGAGAATGGTACATGCAGTACAGTGACATTTTTTCAATGGTGTTTAATCCATATCTTTGATATACGGCTAGCAGTAACCTGCTTATTCATATCTTACTGTTGCTAGCGTACGGGCTCGGTGTAGATTGAATGTACACAGGTCCGATGATAGGTTGATAAAATTAATTTTATCAAAGCTAAACCGGAGATAGTACTCGGCACTCACGCTAAGCTAACAGCTAACACCAACCACCACCACTGACAGCATATGCTCTCACCGGCCTTATTGTAGTTTTCACTCAACTGCCGAGATATTTCTAGTATTTTCTGCTTCTCGAAATTACTGGAAGGTAATAGGAGAGTCGAATTACAGTTACAGCTAATATAGTGATCAACTACAGTTATAAAATTACAATACCGACTGCGTTCAAAACCGGTTGGTGCAGGCAAGACCAAACTGTCATGAAATGGTCGCCAAGTCTCTCAAATTTTGGCGATATCCCGCCAAATTTGGTTTTAAAAATTAGTCGTCAGAACCGTTGCCAGTTTGGCGATATCTTGAAATATTAACGAGATAACCATTCACTCAATGTTGATATTCTTATTTTTCCGGCATAGCTTCTCTCTTTCGATTTTTCATGTTACATTATACAGAAAATACAACAATTTCACATATAATTGCACTAAAATCATCTATCCATCTATGTACAAAATTAGTAACATTAGCGTTCACGGCAACGCGTGTAAAAATGTAAATAATGGATGATAAATTCTTTGACTAATTTCATTGTGCTTTTCGTCTGATTTTGCGAAAACTTTACATTTCAATTACATTTATTCAATTGCAATACAAATAAAAGAGATATCCATATTTTGAAGTGAGAAGAACATGATATTTAATAAATAAAGATAACACACAAAATGTTAAAAAAACGCCTCTTTGAGCGTAATTTAAAATCTTAAACCTTTCAGATTTTTCTTTTTCTTATTAATTTTTTTTTAAATCCTTGTCATATAAAACGATACAATGTTAAATTTAATACTTTTGCAGCTTTTTTAAAACATTTATTTCAAATACAAGTTAGGTAGGGGTTGTTTTAATTTAAACTAAATATATCACAGCTTTTCTGTTTCCTCAAATTCTTCGTAATAAAAGGAAAGAAAAAAACTCAGCGATTATGGTAATTCCTTCCCTAAATTTGCCAGAAAAACTGCAATTCAAAAATCTATTTGAAAGCAATTAAGACTTTTATGTAAATCTTAACCACTGTAATTATCAAACCACGAATAATTACCTGCAGTTATCTTGATGGTTAGAAGATTTCTTTAATCCATTCATTTGGGATCAATGTTAATGATATTTTACTCGCTTTCTTTTGTTTTGTATTAATTACAAATGAATTTTTATCACAGTTCTTGTCTCTGATTAAGTTTATTATTGCCAAAAAAAAAGCTTGTTCTCTATACGTGGGAGGACTTGAATATAAACCCGTCGATAGTTATAAAACACTTTATTACCAATTAAATTGTATGCAGTTTAAAATAGCTTACTTGCTTTAGATAAAATTTACACTTATCGATTACTTATAGACAAATATGAGCAAATGGCCTAGCTTGTGTTGTTTATGAAGATAAACAAGAAAGAGATTTTAAACAATGCAGAATTAATGATACGTGCTTTGTTTTTCAGGCTGAGCTGTTTGTGTTGGAAGGGGTGTTGGAAGCCAAAAATCTTCAAAAAATATTGATCTGGGATTTTTGCATTTTCAAATTCTCTACACTTTTAGCTTTCTAAAAATACTATATGAAAATCAGAACTTTAAAAAATCTAGTTTTATTTTATCCTCTAATGCTTTGATAAATGAGGAATTTGACGTAAGAACGTGTTTTTCTCCAAACGTGAATTTTTTATACTCGATGTACCTTTTCTCAGGACCTACTACTCTCAGGTACCTAAAATTTTTATGGCTTATTTATTATATTTTCTAATATTTACCGAAATGAGCTTTTTATGATAAATTAAGATAAAAACATTTCACAATTTTTTTTGCGTGAGAAAAGTGTTAAATTTTACTATGCCTAATAAAATAGTCTATAAATTAGTCTAAAATTCAAAATGTTTCAAAATCTCATTTCAGTATAATCAGATAGGTGTACGTTAATTACACAAAAAATTTCAAGAGTATATCTACAGCAGCTTTTGAGAAAAGGTACATCGAAAATGGCCAATTTAACATTGTCGGTTCTGACACCACTTAAAACTTGCATTGAAATCGATTCAAAATTTGTGTTTGAGTTCAATGCGTATTTTAACATGTAATGATTCTCTTTCTTCGCTACAATTATTACAGAAAATCGGTGTTTCAGAGTAACTTGCTGTTGGAATTCAGGTTATTATTAGGATTTTGCAAGACTTAGATACCGACATTAATTTTGCTTAAGTTCGTGAACAATGTGGAAATTTTGAAAATGATAGAGGTGATGGTCTAGCAAAGCTAGGCACGAACGTCACATTGACTTAAGGTTCCTTTCGCCTGTTTCTCATTATAAAGGCTTTTACAGAAATGATGCTATCTACAGATAATGCTTGGATATCTGGCCTTGCCAAAAGCACAATGGACCAAAAAGTTTTTTTTTTCTGTAATTTTTCACAGGATAAAACTTGATCAGTTTTTCAACAGATTGTATATTAGCTCATGTTTTGACTGGACATGACAATTTTAAAAGTTATTTAAAGCGATTTGGCCTGGCCACAAGTGCTTTGTGCAGTTGCGATATCGGCGATTAGGATGTTAAGCATGTTCTTCATGGCTGCATTCATTATATCCAGCAGACGCGACTTCAGGCAGAAGCACTTTCTGTATCTTAGCCATCAATTTTTTCTGAATTTTTTCGGACTAAAGAGAGAATTTACGCTTTTCGAAATTTCAATCTCAATTTAAATTATAGAGCTATCATTATTTTATAAATTTTTATTTAATTTTATTTTTCTTTTACTTATTTTCTTTCTTTCTTTATTATTAGTCCAAAAGACGTGTAAGGTTTTAGTGTAAACTAACAAAGTTTTATTTTAATTTGCCTTTATCTATCTCTTCTCATTTCAACTTCCTGTTAGAATAAGCGCGTGTTTCAGTTTTACGCTAATTTGAAGTGGAGCCAAGTTCTATTTATTCAAGAGGTAGGAACCTCTCAGTGCGAAAGAGCTTTTAGTCTCGGACCCCTCTTACTCTATTCGACGTTCGCCTGACTAGCTAGTATTTAAATTCTAAGCCGTAGCGCTGTTATGTTATTACTTATTGAAGTAATTCTAAGTGCGTCAGTAATAGTTAAATCTTGTTACGCACCATTTAGTTTAGAGGCCAACCTCGCGTTCATAGCTCTGTGAGCAACGGTTATTTACTTTCTACTTAGCTTTAGTTTAAATTATTTCATTATTCAGTTTAAGATCCAAGTGCGGTCTTTATTTTCTGTATCCCTCCAGAGTTGGGAGTGGCTGTAAATAATTGTGGTTTAATAAAAGAGGATTTTAAATCCCTCTGAAGTGTAGTTCTTCTACCACTTGTTCAAGGTATTCTACCACAGAACATAGTTGCATTCAGCTCCCTGTTCAAGATCAGGACATAAAGCCGTCACGAAGATGTTTTCCAAGAATATGCACTGAACACTCAGTCCTGACAGGCGTTAGCCCAGAAGGGCTACTAATTTCGATTTGGATTCTTGCATCGATTCGCTTTCTGCGTTGATTCACTTTTCAAACTGTTGCCACCAAATATTGCAGCCCTGTATTATATTTAAAGAAATTAAATAATGAAGAATGTGCATGAATGTATGTATGCTTCTCGCATTGTGATAAAACGACGGTACCTAAACACATCCAATTTTAAATAACGTAATTATCCACGGAATACGGGCACCTGGAAGCCCTAGTTTCGAATATGTTTTGTCAGACATTGGAGAATTTTTAATTATCATTGGAGACATTGGAGAATTTTTAACACCGAAAACTTAAAAAGACACCCCTTTGGGCGTAATGTGAAACCAGAATGCTTAATTTTCTTTCCCTTTTTGCAGTGCTATTGTACATTTGCCTGTTTATTTTAATTTATTTCTTGTTTTTTTATAATTATTACTAGTTTACAGTGCTACTGTATGTTTGTTTATTTTGTTAAGAGCATACCTTACTTGTGTAAGCCTTATAATATACTTTGTGTAACATGAGAAGTTAAAATTAGAGTTCCCATACATAAACACACACACACTCACAAATGCTACTATTTACATCCTAACTAAAAATTCAAAAAAATCTGAAAGGTTTCAGATTTTAAATTACGTCCAAAGGGGCAATTTTTAACGTTTTGTTTGTTACCTTTATTTATTAAATATCATGCTCTATGTACTCAAACCATAAAATTCAGTTCAACAGCATATCGCAAAATAATTTTGAAATGAGCATATCTTTAGAATTTCCGATAGAGTCTCGCGCGCAGAAGATAAAAACATCCCCCCCCCCACCGTACAGTGTTGCGCCATCGCTCGCTTTGAAATCGTTTAGTTTTTTAATCAAAAATTCATTGAAGTGTTACAAAATATAAAATCCATAATAAAACAAATTTTAAATTCAAATTAGGGCTTCCACATGCCCATATTCTATGGAAGATCACATTATTTAAACTCTGATGGCTCTAGATACCGTCGTTTTATCACAGTGCGAGAAACACACATACATTCATGCAGATTCCTCATAATTTAATTTCTTTAAATATAATAGAGGGCCGTAATATTTAGTGGCCACATTTTGAAAAGTGATTCGTCCTTTATATTTTTCAATGCAAAATGCCAAAACGAAATTCATAGTCCTTCAGAGCAAATTGCCCCTTTCACTAAAAAAAGTAGTACCATAGATGAAATTAAACTAAAAAATTAAACAGTACCTTACGAATAATGAAAAAACAGTAAGATTAACTGGACCGTAAATTAACGAAGAGTTAAGAAAATGCTCCAAAGTTTGCGCATCACCAATACTGGCACAACTTTCAAGGCATAAACGGTGTATATGTTATCGTGAAAGACCGAAACTGGCGAATGTCGACATTCTCCTATGAATGTCACACATACCAAATACATCGATGAAAGACAGAGTACTCGGTCTTTTCCCCGACGTATGTGATTATGTTCTTATACATTCGGACCATTACGGATGCTTGTCGACAAGATGGGTGTTGTACTTTGGTGGAGGTCGAAACTGGAAGACAGAAGCGACAGACACGCCATATCCTTTGTTCTGCTGCGATTGAGGTCACGTGGCATCCATTTGTGGATCTCTGGAACACTGCCATTTGTCAGTCACGTGGTATCTGTTTAATATACTGTGGAACATTGCTGTTTGTCAGTCATATGCAAGGTTTATTGGTGCGTGAAACGTTTTCTTAATTTTTGCTTTGTTATCCGACATTCTAATCTATATTCAATAGCTAATAATAAAGTTGTGAGGTTCAACTATTTAAATCTAAAGTTCTAACTCAGAACCCCACGAACACTTAACAAGCGAATAATCGCTTAAGTGTGAACAAAACAAGTGAGACTTGAGAAGGGTTCACAACACTTATTATTCAGTATATTTACAATCAGTTCCGGCTTGGAACTTTACAATAAAGCCGCCACTCGAGCTTGAACTTATAATAATTTAAACTAAAACTAGCTTAACTAAGCTGTTAAAGGATATAGCCGAAGCTATCAGAATCTAACTAGTTGGCCCCTAAGTATCAATTAAATCGGCGAAGCCTAGCAAGGGCCTAAGATATGGCCGAGCGTAATAATAGCTAAGAGAGACGTAGCCAGAAGGCAAACGCGCGCTAGTCAGGAAATCAGACTCTCTCCTGAAGTCGGTTAAGTCACGACTTAAATAGTACTCATTCTCATTTGCATTATTTGCGTTTCTGAAATTACCTTCTGGCAGGAAATTGTAAGATGAAATTAGAATAAGATAGGAAAGATACAAAACTTAAAATAACTGTTAATTAACATAATGTAAACCTTACAAAGTATGATATAAAAACGTAACAAAAAATATTTTCATTTAACATTCACCATCAGTGCACCATCGGTGACTGTCGGCATTTGCCGGTGACGTGGAGAAATGAGGATATTTAGCAAATATTTCGGACATATACCAAGCGATTATGTGAATGTTGACATTCAACGGGGAACGTCAACATTCTCCAGATTTCGGTCTTTCACGGTAACGTATATAATGTATTACATAAAGGTAGGCTCTTCCCTTTAATATATATACGTATTGTTGTATATGGCAACACGATTTATTCTAAAAAGAATATTTTGATGCTTTCTACAATTTAGTAAAACTAATAAACCATTTTTTAACGGTTCATTACAAACAGCGTACAAGACTTGACAGTTTATTCTCATTTTAATGACTGTATACAAATCCTGTATCTTTAATTAATAGCAATATACACATCGTTGTTAGGTTCTAAACTAAGCATTCGTATGCTATGTACAATAGGTATCTCCTCTGTTAGCGAAAACAGAAAATGTTCGTTTGTAAGGTTTACCTTATGTTAATTAACTGTTACTTTAAGTTTTGTATCTTTAATATCTTACTCTAATTTCAGCTTACAATTTCATGCCAGAATGTGAATTCAGAAACGCAGATAATTCAAATGAGAAAGAGTACTATTTAAGTCGTGACTTCACCGACTTCGAGAGAGAGAGTCTGATTTCCTGACTAGCGCGCGTTTGCCTTTTGGCTACGTCTCTCTTAGCTATTACTACGCTCGGCCATATCTTAGGCCCTTGCTAGGCTTCGCCGATTTAATTAATACTTAGGAGCCAACTAGTTAGATTCTGATAGCTTCGGCTATATTATTTAAGAGCTTTAGTTAAGCTAGTTTTAGTTCAATTTATTAGTATTTAAGTTCGAGCCCGAGTGGCGACTTTATTGTAAAGTTCCAAGCCGGAACTGATTGTAAATATATTGAGTAATAAAGGGCTTCAAACCCTTCTCAAGTCTTACGTATTCTGTTCACACACTTAAGCGATTATTCGCTTGTTAAGTGTTCGTGGGGTTAGGAGTTAGAACTTTAGATTTAAAGAAATGAACCTCACACGCTATTGATATGTTGGATTTTCTATGATCGTATTTGTTCCAGTTTATGCCAAATTCAGTCTATACTGAATTGCTCGTACAGGCCAATGTACAGTTTGTTTGATTTTAAATCTTAAGCAGTTAAACAGAATATTCAAAGATAAGTCTTAAGGTGTTTCATAAATGTATAAATAATATAAATAATGTATGTAAATAGTAGAGCTCAAAATATTGCTGATATGCGCGTTATTTTATCTTACTTTCAGTTTCTTTGTTACATTTGTTAAGTTAATTGTAGATGTATTTAACTGCTACAGATAGCCGATAGGTATGGGTTTCAGGCTCTTTTACATCACTGAAGTCATGCAGTAATATGCCGAAGTAAGAAATGTTTTAAAATCGTTATTCTTAAATCCAAACTAATAACAATGTGTTCAATATAAACTGCAAGTTACCACAGTTTTATTGTTGCTCAGTTATAAATGCAGACCAATCACAGTTACAGCTTTGACTGAAAATGAATTCATTACGTACTTGAAATTAACTCATTCTCATAAATTCTAAAGTTTCTAACCGTATTGGAGAATTTTCCATTTTGATGTTTCTCATTATATTCATTGTAAATTCAGTAGGCGTAGTCAGTATTTTTCAAGACTATTAAACTCGTGTAGCTAAGGCAGGTTTTACTTTCTTGAACGAAGTATTGTAATCGCAAAAAAATTTGGGTATCTTATTTCAACGCAAATATCCATTTTGGCCGCTCTTGAATTCATTTTAGCGATGTTTATATGTGACATCTATACATACGCACATAACAAAGGACTCTTTTTTCGCAAACGGATTGCAAAATGGATGTAAAACATCTATACGTATGCATCATCATAACATATGACGTATAACATCTATACGTATGCATCATCATAACATTTTCATAACATCTATACGTATGCATCATCATAACATATGGCGTACGTATGTATGCATCTCGCATAATTCAAAACCCAGTAGCCTCAGAACACTGAACATTGAGCACTGCAATTGTATGTCTTCCTTTTTGGTTGCACTGTGTATACATATACACCCACTTTGTTACCTGACTCGGTGAACACAGTTTTTTATTCTTTTATGTTGGCAAATTGTGAAATTTTTGCTTTAAAACAGAATTACGTTGTCCTTGTGTTTCGGCTAATGTTTTTATTCCGTTAGTTAATCTGCATGCAATAGCTGTACAATTTCCAACAATGTCAAAATTGTTTAAGTTCTGCTAACCTTAACGAAGCCGCAATATTTTTATATTTGAAATTCTTTAGTAAAACAGAGAACTCAGTCCGTTTCTGCACTTTCAATGCCTTTGCCCATTGCGATCGAAAGTTAACTTTCAATTTTGTGCACCAAAAATTTTGTCTTCCTGCCCACTGGCCGAATTGTTTGAAAAATTGCTTCTGTAATTGCTTTTTTTTTAGTCCAAAGGAGCTTTGTCTCTGAAGGACTATTGTTTTCGTTTTGCGATTTTGCGCCGAAAACATTAAATGTCGGTTCACTTTTCAAACTGTTGCCACCAAATATTGCAGCCCTGTATTATATTTAAAGAAATTAAATAATGAATAATGTGCATAAATATATGTATGTTTCCCGCATTGTGATCAAACGACGGTACTTAGAGCCATCCAATTTTGAATGCCGTCATCCTGCCGCGAATATAGGCATCTGGAAGCCCAAATTTTAAATTTGGAATTTGTTTTATGAACGATTTCATATTTTGTAAAACTTTAACGAATTTTTGATTAACAAACTCCAGGATTCCAAAGCGAGCAACGGCAACGTTGTGCAGAAAAAATATCTTTATCACAGCGGGTGAGACTGTGTATCGGAAATTCTAAAGATATGCTCTGTTTAAAATTATTTTGCGATATTGTTCTTTAACTAAATTTTATGTTTTAAGTGTGAAGAACATGATGTTTAATAAATAAAGATAACACACAAAATGTTAAAAAAACGCCTCTTTGGATGTAATTTAAAATCTGAAACATTCCAGAGTTGTTGTTTTTTTTTATGAAAAAGGGTGTTTTATCTGTATTTAGTGTTTTAGGTTTTTACAATTTTTAATGAAGATGTTTTGAGTTTTTATGTATGTCTGCCTTGCCGTGAATCGAGGACGGAATTAATTGAATGAGAAATATATCTCTAATGAAATTAGAGAAAATAAGTTTAAATGAAACACTGCGAAAAATGTGCATAATTTAATATTCCGTACAAGGAAGTCATGTGGTGTGCAAATAAGATTTTTTCTTTGAAACGCACTTACGATTTTCCTGAGAAAATTATTCTTTTTTAACAGTACTCAGTGTTCAGTATTAAACTGCTATGAACATAATCTTAGAAAAAACATTAACTCCCTATATAATTAATCCAAACTTGTTAAAGAAACGGGAGAAACAATTACCCAATCTATTATTTTTACGTGGCATATGTCGTTTTATACAGGACACGCGAAAAGCAATTTTTCTTTTAAGTTGCTCCACTTTCCCTCGGATTACGATAAGAAATGTCACATAAACATTCTACAATATTCTAACATCATCTGTATAAAAATATATTCCTCTGCGTCTCATAATGAAAGGCTAGTTATTATTTTTGAAGTATTCTCCTAGAGAGAGCTTAAATCAAAATATATTTCTGGGAATCTTTTATCCCGAAGCATTACTATCTACTAAAATGCAGGAAAAAGAGCTGGGCGATAGGTGCAGAGGGTCAATTTTGAAAGATTTAGTGTTATCGTACACGTACATCAGAGAAGCTTTCAATGAAATTTTTATAAAGAGGATGAAAAATAACTTTGAGAAACTTCTTTTTTATTACGAAGATTGACCAATGTTTCTCTGGACCTTCCATTTTTTTTCCTTCGACCGGAATATTCTTTTGAAAAGTAGATGGAAAAAGTACACATAGCTTTCAACAAACCAGATACTTCGAAGAAATATTATGATGAATTTTTTTTCACAAATTCGTCGAAAAGAGATAGGAAGCCGAAAGTAACAAAGTGGCGAACATTATCACGTTAACGGTAAGAAGAGAAAAACGTGTAACGTGTCTCGAGAAATATTGGATTCCAGAAAATAAAAACCCTGTCTTGACAAATAATAACTTTCCTGGGATGACACTTTGTAATAAGAAAAGTAACTAAGCGTAACTCTGAGCGACAATAGGGCGAGTCTTGCCATAAAGTCTTACGAAATGGGAAATATTTTATCAGTTTTACAAATAGTACTCCAAACGGAGCTGAAAAGGAAGCATAATATTATTTAATCATAAACGTATATATATTTACATAAATAATTGAAAATATTTCTACTGAATATGCAGACCTTAAATTTATGCTCGAACCTTATTTTTATAAGAGCTTAGTTTTGTATTTTTTTTCAAATATATTAAACATTTTAAGGCATTTAAAATAGTACCTCCCATCATAGTTCTATTGCTAAATTTATATTTAGCTTCATTTAAATTTATTTTTAGCTTAAAAAATAGAATAAATATTTAGTTAGATGTGTAAATTATAAATTATACATCTAACTAAATATTTATATTAGATAGTATAAATTATATATCAGAAATTATAATACCTGGCGGTAGTATAAATTCCAGTTTCCAAGTCGATGTTGATAATTAGAAGGTAACGGCATGAAAACCCCTTCGTTATTATAAAATTCAAAATTGCGAATAATAAATAGATAATAACAGGAATTACATTCTTTCTCCCAGTTTAAATGGTCAATATGCCTAATACATGCCTAATTTCATTAATGATAATAATACTATAAAAATGCATTAACTAAAGTATACTAACAGTTATTTCTATTGTGAGGATTTCATTGTAGTATTTTTGCATTTTAATATAAAGTGTAATAATTTATCGTCCTAATGCAATAATTTATTCTTCGTTTGACTGTATGTATTTTTATATATATATATATATATATATATATATAGCCACATAAATATTTGTCTGCAAAGAAATATTAAAATTTGAAAGCGTTAAGATTTTACTGGTCACCCAAAAAGATTTGTAAAGGTTTTCTTACGCTCTCACTGAGCTTCCAGTCTATCAGTCTGCTGCTGCAATCACTCCTGCTAACAGACTTCTTTTTATATTCTTAGCTTTATTATTTGTAAGGTTTTAGTTAAACTAACAAAGTTTTATTTTAATTTGACTCTTTCTACCTGTTCTCATTTCAACTTCCCGTTAGAATAAGCGCGCGTTTCAGCTTTATGCTAATTTGAAGTGGAGCCAAGTTGTATTTAAACGAAAGGTAGAATCCTTTTAGTGTGAGAGAGCTTTTAGTCTCAGACCACTATGTACCATAATAGTGTATGCCCAACATGTACCGTAACTGTATATATGTCTGCCTAACATGCACCATAATAAGTGTTCCCCTTAGTCTCAGCAGTCCCCATCATGCACCTTCTTTCCATGTTCTGGTCCTTTCTCGTTTAGCGTGGTCAATTGCAGGAGGACACACTACAAAGCTCTTTATATACATATACTTTAATTTCCATCGACGGGATCCAACAGGCTGAAAAGCACCTAACCCAGTGGGCCAGCTGTTCCGTCGATGGCGAAAAGAAAAGAAAAGAAAGTCTCAGACCACTGTTGTTACTCTGTTAAACAGTCACCTGACCAGCTAGTATTTAAATTCTAGGCCGTAGCGCTGTTACGTTATTACTTATTGAAGTAATTCCAAGTGCGTCAGTATTAGTTAAACCTTGCTACGCACCATTTAGTTTAAAGGCCAAACTCGCGTTATAGCTGTGTGAGCAACGACTATTTAATTTTTATTTAGTTTTACTTTAAATTAATTTAATTGTTCAGTTTATACCCAAGTGGCGGTCATTATTTTCTGTATCCCTCCCGAGTTGGGAAGTGGCTTTATATAATTGTGGTTTAATAAAAGAGGATTTTAAATCCCTCTGAAGTTCTTCTATCACTTATTCACACTATTCTACCACAGAACATAGCTGCATTCAGCTCCCTGTTCACGATCAGGACTTCACGTTTCACGAAGATGTTTGCCAAGAATATGCACCGAACACTCAGTCCTGACATATTAAGCTTCATTTTCATCGCACTTATGCCATATATATATATCAACAGCCAAATTCCTGCAAAATTTTAAAACCACCATTTGTTTAGAATTCCCGTTGAAGCGTTAAGTGTTAACACACATTTTTCTATTTTTTCAGTGTTTTCTCAGGATATCATATCAATGCACAGGTTTCTTAGTCAAATGGCTAGCAAAATATTTTTTTTGTCATTTTTGTTAACGTTTTGTGTGTTGAGTTTATGAATTAATTATCACGTTCTTCGCACTTAAGCCACATAAAAAGTAGTTGAATAGTAAAATCACAAAATATTTAAAAATAGCATCCCTTTAGAATTTCCGATATAAAGTCTCACGCGCTGGATATAATAATGTTTTAATCCGTATAGTTGCCACTGCTAGCTTTCAAATCGTTGAGTTTGTTAAAAATTCATTTAAGTTTTACAGAATATCAAATATAAAATTGGAAATTCAGAATTCCGTCTTCTAAGGTGCGCATGATCTGGTAAAGGACTGCGTTGTGCAAAATTTGATGCTCGTTGGTAACGCCGTTTTTTCAAAGCGCCGCGAGAAACATACTCACATTCAGATTCTTCATCGTTTAATTTTTTTAAAGTAATACAGAGTGGTAATGTTTCACTGAAACAATTTGAAAAGTGATTGAGACATTTACAATCATACACCGGCTAATCCCTTTTTGAGACTAATAGCCCAATTGGCCTACGCACTTTTAGGCTAAAAACGGAAACATATGATGTAACATTTATATATATATATACTCTGTCAGTCGGCTCAGTGAGCTTAGTATTTGTATTCTTATATGTTAGTAAATTGCGCAATTTTTGCTTTAAAAATGATTGAATTGTGTTGTTCTTATTTTCGGCTTAAGGTTTTCTTGTCTTTAGTAAATGTGCATGCAATATTTGTAGAATTACCAACAATTTAAAAATAGCGGCTAAGCTATTCTTCACCATAACAGCCACATTTGAAACTTAGGAGAATATTGGATTTGTTGCCAATCTAGAGAAACTAAGCTTCGTAAAACCAAAGATAACGCCTTCTTTTATTGTTGCGAATTAAATCATGCTTAATCCATTCTGGAATTTATTCGAGGAAATAAGTGTATTTTAAAGAAGATTTACTTAATATAGATATTTTGAGTTTTTATTTATTTTTGCCTTGTCCCGAAGTGAGAACCGAATTAATTGAATGAGAAGTACTGAATCGTCTGTGAAAAACTGTTTCTTTTGTTTGTTTGTTTTTCTAATTGTTTAACTTCTTAAATAGATCGTTTTAGATTTATTACAGTATTTGAATAGAGCATGTGGCAACGATTAGGAAATTGTTCAACTGCTATAATTTTTGTGCATTCTGAGTTATAAAATGAATGAGATGTCACGCTGTTAAGTGAACCTAGCGCCACAGTGTCGCTATTGTAAACAATTATAGAGAATTTTAAAGGGTACATTTATTCTATTGTGGTTTATGCGTTATCGACGAAGTAGATTTAATTCAATCCAGTAAATCTAAATGAGATGCAAGAAAAAAATGCGTATAATTTAATACTCCGTACAAGGAAGTCATGTGGTATATACATCAGATTTTTTTCAAAAAATTGTTACAAAGTCAGGGTGTTTCATGAAAATGTTCCCACCTGTAAATCAAGAAATGTTATATGGATTATTGAAATGTATTATTCTTTATGAACTACTAATAATGTGAAAAATCGATATTTAAATCAGCAATAGCTGATATTAAAAAGTGGCATCCAGCGCAAAGCATTTAGAATATTTGAAAACACATTTAAACTAATACTTACTGTTTGGATCTATATTAAAGTTATATCTCCTTCTTAAAGTTAAATGGTTTGATGAATGCTAACCGAACATTTCCGTTTACGTAACTGGGATAATTTTGTCGAATAAAAAAATGGTTGATTTTAAACAGACCATGACTGGCCTGCTTAAGTTGTAACGTGGAAAGCCTCCTTCCGGGGTGATCGGATCCTATCACAACGCTGCGGAGTTTCCTCGCTTTTTTTAATCAATTGAAAGCAAAGAAAGGCGCAGGGACAAGCGAACGAATTGGTGACATTTTGTTCTACAAAACTCTTAATTAAGCTGGGGTTTGGACAAATTTATCATGTTGACGTGTCGAATGAAGCTGATGGTAAGGTATGGAAATGCTTCGAGTTTTCGGTTATTAAGTTCTCAAGAGCGCTCATTTATTATTTTCTTTCATCTCTTTCTTCAATATCCACTTACTTAAAATCTGAACTCTGTGATCTGTATTTCGTGTAACGCATGGTAACATATAAATTCTGAATGTACTGATGCGGGCATTGCGCTAAATCCGTTTTCATTATATTTCTCAAACATTCGAACGTACCAGTGAAAAGGTGTAAGACAGCTGAACAATAGCTGAACAGTGGTACTTAGACTCGAGTTCATATCCAGGCAAACCAACTAGTTGCATGGGTTCTATGGCCACTTTCTTGCTGTTTTTGTTATTCAGTCGATTATAGCAAAGAATGCAGGAGCTATCTGCCTACAGAGAGTGATGTCCTCAGAGATGAATTTCTAGAGAAATCTGGTTCGTACACATGCATAAACGTCACAGAAACTTTAACTCATCCAACCTACTTGCCAGGGTTTGATCCCGTGTCGAACTACAAATTTTCAGCGGTCTTAACCACACAGCCATTGTTGAACCTGTTTTTCCATGAGTAATGCGACTTCGAGCCATTTTTCATGTCCACTAGAGTTATTTCTTCTAGTAAACGAATAAGTTCTAGTATGCTTTATAGAGTCGGCCAGATGTTATAGTGGTTAGGGGAGCCTACTGCAGTACGGACGGGCCCGGGTT
This sequence comes from Stegodyphus mimosarum, assembly GCA_000611955.2. Lineage (NCBI taxonomy): Eukaryota > Metazoa > Arthropoda > Arachnida > Araneae > Eresidae > Stegodyphus > Stegodyphus mimosarum. Next base: position 155,163 of record KK122173.1, read on the forward strand.
CGAATCTCGGAGAAAACATGGATATTTGTAAATGGCAAACCAACGGTGTCCTTGCGGCATGGGGCACTTTAAATATGCGGAGAGTCGAAAGTCCTCTTGAGTGGTTGGTTGGAAGGAAAAAGGAGTGGGAGACCCCGGACCACCCCGGGTGCTCTGCCTCAAAATGGGGGTGGAAGACAGAAGTCCAAATTCTCTTTGAGTAAGCTCTGGCAACCATTGTTCCATGTAATATGGACACGACAACAATAACACAACAACAATGCTTTGTTGAATCTATGCTTTGTTGAGTAGAATACCCGGACCCACCCACCCCCCGGTGCTCTGCCTCAAAATGGATGTGGAGGTAGATTATGGAAATCCAACCTCTTTTTGTGTAAGTTCTGGCAACATTGTTCCATGTAATATGCACACGACAATAATAACACAATAACAATGATTTGTTGAGTGGGAGACCCCTGACCCCCCCTCCCGGGTGCTCTGCCTCAAAATGGGGGTGGAAGATAGAAGTCCAACCTCTCTTTGAGTAAGCTCTGGAAACCATTGTTCCATGTAATATAGGTATGACAACAATAACACAATAACAATGCTTTGTTGAATCAAACAATATAATTAAGAGACTGTATAGTGGTTAGGGGAGCCGACTGCAATACGAAAGGGCTGGGTTCGAATCCCGGAGAGGGCATGGTTGCATGTTCTGGTATTGGAGGAAATGTGGTCACGTATCAGGTGCGTACAAAATAAATTGACCACCGCTTCTGGCCTTAGTAGTGGTCATCGTCTGCGGGCGGTTTGGCCCCGCCACTGGACAAAAAAATAACAATTCAATTAAGAATGAAATATTCCGAATCTAGAAGGTAAGTGATTTATGTGCTAAACTTTAGGCATTTGCAACAGCAACAGAAATTCAACAAATATCATGCCTAAAATTCTTCGAATAGGCCTGTAGAAAATAAGAATAAGATGTTAGTGCAAGCTCCATGCTGATTGATCTCTTGATCATTGGAATATATGGCTGATTTAAATGAAATAAGAAATTCTAAATTCATCGTAGTACAGTGCGAAAAGTTTGAAGTCTGATTTCATGCATTTAATTTAATATTGTTTTTAGCATTAAGATTAAATCAAGCATAATACTGTGCAGTTTAGTTTGTTATTTTAATGTGTATAATTTGTCTCTTTCCTTACTTCATCCACGCAATTCTTTCGTTCCAGAAAGTGAGGTAGGTTTCTAAAGGACTACCGTACAGATACATAAATGATTAGATTCACAGAAGTGATCGAGTGAACGAAGAACGGAAGTACGCTCCGTATTAATAGGGCCGGCGAATAGCTGATGGTAAAACCTGGCCACTGTAAAAAGTGTACACGAAAATAGGCGTTCAAATGGTAAGCTGCCATTGAAATGTTAAAAGTAGTATTATCCTCTACAAAAATTGTAATTCCTATTAGATTAAACGGAGTGATGAATTCTTCAAATTAAAAATTTTATTCTATAACTAATCTCAAGTGCACTACTGTCTTGTGATATATTTAAGTTGGGATCACTAGTATAGACCTATAAAATCTATGTAAGGTTTATCCTAAGTTTATTAACAGTTATTTTAAGTTTTGTATCTTTCCTATCTTATTATAATTTCAGCTTACAATTTCCTGCCAGAATGTAAATTCAGAAACTCACTGAATGCAAATGAGTAAGAGTACTATTTATGTCGATACTTCACGGACTTCGGAGAGAGAGTCTGATTACCTGACCTAGCGCACGTTTCCCTTTGGCTAATTTCTGTCTTAGTTGCTACGCTCCGCCATACCTTAGGCCCTTGCTTGGCTTCTACGATTTAATTAATATTTAGGGGCCAACTAGTTAGATTCTGATAACTTTGGGCTATATATTTCAAATAGCTTAGTTAAGCTAGTTTAGTTTAAATTATTATTATTTTAAGTTCAACCCCGAGTGAGGCTTTGTGTAAAGTTTCATGCAGGAACTGATTGTAAATATTCTCAGCGTTACGGCCGGATTATTTCGTATAGAAGGCTGTCTTCTATAGTCATTGCACGTGGAAATTTCTGATATCTTTTAATGTATCTGATTTCGGTTTGGATGTATATTATATTGGAAGAAAAGAAGTCAAGGTACAAAATGAGAGAGTCATTTTGAAATTAAAATCAAGAAAATACCACTTATTCATAGCATTCTGAGGAACTTCAAAATTTCTTGGCGAAACCCGTAGCGCTCGGAGGGTTTAAGTGTTACCTGTTTTGTTCGCACACTTAAGCGATTATTCGCTTGTTAGTGTTCGTGGGGTTCTAAGTTAGAACTTTGGAATTAAATAAGTCAAAACCCACAACTAATTTGATTTTATTCAGTGTTCTATTCGAATGAATTTTGCACTTTACTCATTTCACGAAAAAAGAACGTTTTGATGATTGTTTTGATAATTTGATAAGGGATCGTTTTGATGCCTGATAGAACTGACAGAATTTTAAAGTGATCTTGTTGCAGACGAGTATTTCAAGTTTAATGCAGGTGACATAATAGCTTTTCTCTTATTTGCTTCCTATATCAACGAAATTTCTTTTTTCGACAATTTCACTGCCGTCGATTAAGCACTATCAAGGCCCACTTGATCAATAATTTCACTGTCCTGCTACCGTAAACCTAGTCAGGGATGAAGAGTGGTATTTCCTCCCCAAGGGAGGAGAAAGACAATATGCAAATAAGTAAACTTACTAAGAAATCTAAGATCTCTCTCTATGGCTTTAGGCTGGGAATTAACGTTCACAAACCAGCACGCGATCCGTGACGGTTTATTACCTAAAACGTAACAGTAAAATAGATGAATCGCATAATTTGAATAGCAATTAGCGGAGCAACTGAAGAAGTACGCTGAAAATAGTAATATAATTTGTGATAAAAATAAGGATTGAAATAAAAGTGTATTTTGTGCAATGAGCAGAACAACAGGAGAATTAAACTGAAAGTAGTAATAAAGGGTATTTATAAATTAATGGTGCGGTTTAAAAATTAATAATAATTCGATGCATTATTTCGCATGGGCAAGCTTATAGCATAAGCAGCGGCCAACTGCCCAAGTTTTTGATGCATTGATCACAATCCTTCGATATATGTACCCTTTGTAACACGCGCACGACTACATTGTAATCAAATTAAGTACATTTTAGCTCGATGGTAACTTATCGTCTTGATTTCGTCACAAACTTTGCAGTCATATTCTCGAAAATAGGAATATTCGTTGGTATTACGGCAGTCAAATAACTATGGCTCCAGAGATTAATAAGAGTAGTCTTTGAGACGACTGCAATGGAATACCTAGAAATCCGTCTTCCAAAATGTACGTTGCACACAACGTACATTTTAGACGTTGTACACAACATACATTTTGGTACATTAAATTAATATTTACCGTGTATGTGTAGAGACATTAGGTTTATTTCGAAGCAGGAGTCATGGAAAATATGCAAGGCCTTCGCCGGGAATCGAACCACGGACCTCTGAAATACCGGCTCAGTGTGCTGACCACTACACCACGAAGGCACGCTAAGAATGTTGGGAGATATACCTTATATATGTAGAACAAATACCGACGCCATTTGATATAATCGTATTTTCTAGGCTGTCCGAATTGCACAATGGTTTTACTAGAGTATCAGCTAACTTTCAGTACACGATTATGTATTATATAAAACAGCAGTATTCAGCTCGCATGTTTTAAAACGTGTATGATACTAGAAAGTATTTATTAAAACAAACAAAGTGCAAAAACGGTATTGTAATTAAATAATTACAATACCGTTTAACCTAACTATTCTCTTTTGTTGAATGCAAAGATCACAAAATCGTTAAAAAAACAAACCAACTATAAAAGCTTTCCAAAACATAAAATAAATTTGGAAATTTGGAAAAATAAAATAAAAATGGAATTGATTTTTTGAAATTTTATCGGCCTATGCGTTGAACCCCGATACTAAATTTCTCTTTTCTGAATTCTCAAATACGAAACATCTTCTTGACTACAAAAGCAATCATTTGTCTATCGAGTCACGTGGTGCGAGGTGATCGTGAAAAATGCTGTACAGAATGCAGAGAAGAAACTTTACAGGTTACACGCATATTTCTTCAAGCTTTATCGCGGTATGTTTCACTGCATCTTTTTACTTTTTTGTACGAAATAAAGGAAATATTGCAATCTCGAAAAATTTCGGGTATCATATTTCAACAAAATTATGCATTTTGACCGCTCCTCGAATCCATTTAAGCGAAACGTTTTCGTGACAACTGCAGTTACGCACATAATAAAGGATTCTCTTTCCCAAAACGTATTGCAAAATGGATTTAAAATGCACTTTAGAAGAGGTACTTTTCGTAACGTCTGTATGTATGTATGTACGTACGTGCGTATGTATATCGCCTAACTCAAAACCAAGTAGCTTCACAGTGTTGAAATTTTGTACATGAGGCGGCTATAACATGCAGTTGTGCACCTTTTTCGGTTGAAATCGGCCGCATCAAAAGTATATATATATATATATATATATATATATATATATATATATACACTCACTTGGTTACTCGCCTTGGTAAGCTCAGTTTTTAAATTCTTATATACTGGTAAATTTTGCAATTTTTTGCTTTAAAATTTATGTTGAATTATGCTGCTCTTGTGTTACGGTTAAGAATTTTAGGCCTCTAGTTAGTCTGCATGCAATAGTTGTAGAATTACCAACAATTTAAAAGCTGTTTAAGTGCTACTAAGCCTAAAGTAGCAGCCATTTGTTTACATTTGAAGCTCTTTATTAGAACAGTGAATTAACTCAGTTTCTGCACCTTTAGTGACTTTTTGCCGAATGGGACCAAAAGTAAACGTTCAGTTTTGTGCAGCGAAAAATCTACCTTCTTGTACGTTGGTCAGATTGCTTGTTTTTGCGTAAAAACTGAAATCTGAATTGTAATTTTTTTTTTCAACTCTTAATTGTGTTTGATGTTTTACGTTTCTCTGTATCAATTGTAACAATTCAGTAACAACAATTGTAATCCCTTCTGTATTATTTTAACAACCTGAATGAAGTTGTTTTGAGTTTTTACATATTTTTGAGTCTTTGCAGCGAAGTGAGAACTCAATTAATTGAAAGAGAAATATATCTCTAATGAAATTCGAGGAAGTAAGTTTAAGTAAAATGCAGAAAAAATTGTACAAGGAAGTCATGTGGTGTCTACATCAGATATTTTATATATTGTTGAATGAAACTTTTGCCTGGTATTTATTTTTCTTCATTTCTTTGTTATTTCTTAATTTTGTTTGATTTGATATTCAATAGATAGTAATCATTAATGTTTCGTTTCCGCCAAATTCCCCTCTAAAATACATGTTATAATGCAACATTTGATTTAAATTTTTGGATACTATATTTATTTCTTTATCTCGTATTAAGCTCTGAGTATTCCAAAGAAATTAAGGATGGTTATATCAGGTGTTAATAAAACTCCACGTTTCCTTTTTTCGTAAGGTTGTATGACCCACTTGTCTACCTCCTGATGTGACAGCTGAAGTACATGCAGAAACTACACAGGAGAAGGGTAAAAAGAATCCTTATTAACCCTTTAAATTCACAATGCGTCGACTTGACGCTAAAACACCACACCTCACTCGGGCGGTAACTCAACTAACAAGAACTAAACTAAAAATCTGAAGATATCAACAAGCAATAGAATTACTCTATAGGGCTCGGATAATCCTGTTTCGTAAAACCGCTTCGAATATCCAGTGGCAGGAAAGTAATAGCTGTTACGCCACGTTAACCAGCAATAAATGCACAAACAGAAGATCAGGCTTCAAGAGTACAGCGCTTGCCCAAACTTTCCCTTCTACAACTCGGTATTTAAATATTTTCTCCTCATGTTAGAATTTGCATTACTTCATGCGTGATATCAAATTTAAATATTCTGGCATTGAGAATTAGGGGAAATGAAGGTTTATAGGAAAGAAAATATAACTTAAACTAAATTAGTTATTTAAAATAAATATGAATCCCTACAAAGTATTACATCTCCTTTAGATATATTTCTCGATTGATTGAATTGATTTTTTAAAGTTTGAAAGACAATTTCTTTGAGCCAGAACACTACATTTCTTTTTTCTGAATTAAAACATCCTGCCTATAAACGCAGCCATTTTTCGATCGAGGCATCTGGTGAGGGATGATCGTCAAGGGCACTTTACAGAACACGCAGAAGAAATTTCACAGCTGGACCGAAGACTAGAGTGTATTGGAAGTTCATTTGTAAAATACTGCAATAATCTCCACAGTATTGAAATAAATTTGAAAGAAATAAGGCAAAGCAATCAATAAAGAAAAGAACAGCGTTACGGGATAAAGAAAGAGCTGAAATACCTATGGAATTAATAGGAATATCTGTCACTTCACAACTTTTATATACTGTTGAAATATGTTACCGTTTTGTAATAAACGCCTGCGTGTTATGGTCCTATAAACTGGAATTGAATGCTTTTATCTTAAGTTTGATATAACATAGTTTAAGAAATTTAAAAACAATATTTTATTAGATTCCAAAAAAAAAAAAATCAAAACTCCTCCTCTCCTTTTATGACCAGATTAATCTGAAGATAGTAAAATTTAAAAAAAGAAAATAGGTTTAAAATGGTTATTAACAGATAATAGTTTAGCGTACAGAAGTAATTCAGAAAATAATAGAAATTAGAGGAAAATTATACAGAGAATGAAAGGCCATAAAATAATAAATCCCGCTTTATATATGAAGTTTTTCTGTGTAAATACGTAAACCGAAATTGCATAAAATTAGTAACACAACAACCTAGAGTTTGGCATAGATATATGTAAACTGCGAAAAAAAAGGGACAGTTCTATATATCCCGTTCTGTTGGGCCTCAATTCAACATGAGTTTTTCATGCTTAGAAAGCGTAATTTGAGATATGCATTATATTTATATATAAAGCATTTTTCTAACATAGGTACTTTGATACGAATTCGGAGTTTTTCTGAAATGATATGCCAATATTTTTCTATATTTCGAGTCTACGACTCAAACTATGCCTAAATGTTGAATTTTGTAAAATTTGGTGTGAAATTTATGGAGAAATTCAAAAATTTATCTTGGCGCAATTTTTTTTCAGATTGCGACAAGAATAATTCACTTAGCAAACTACTTAACTTATAGTAACCTATCTTCCTTTTCTTTTTTCTTTTTTCTTTTATATGAGCGGGAAAAAAAAGTAACATTCATTACTTTCAAATAATTTTAACAAAGTACGGAAACCACATTTGGCGCCATTATCGCTTGTAACGAATATGCGAAATTTCAAAAAGCTCCAGTGTATAAATTCACGTATACCTTAGGCAATTTTAAATAAAAATCTATTTTTTGCAGATGTCTCTAACATCTACTTTAAGATGATGTTTTATAGTTTTTTATAGGTTTAAACATTTTATAGGTTATAACGCAAAATATTTCCGAGGAAAAAAAAAATAAATAAAATTATTTAAAAATGCAAATTTTAAAAATAAATCATAAAAAATGTGAGAATTATATTTGTTTGGATTAAGCCAAAATTTCGAATTCGAGAAGAAAGAATCAAGTAAGTTTAATAAAAAAAAGAGATATTAATAAATATATAGCAAATTCAATTAACATGGAGGAGTTAAAATTTTGAGAGCTAATTTTCTAAAAGCGACTCGTGCGATTTTTACAAAACTTGACAGTTTGGCATAATTTGGATCGTAGAATCGAACTATGGAAAACAATTGGCATGTCATTTCAGTAAAAGTCAGACTTTGTGTCAAAATACCTACATTAGAACAATGTTATATTTATAAATCTAATACATATCCTAAGCGGTGCTTTTGAGACATGAAAAACGCAAGTTGAATTTTATCAATCGGGTCAATAGAACGGGAGATATAGAACTGCCCCATCCCCCCTTCCGCAGTGTACAAGATCTCAATCGATTTCGAGGGAAACAGGTTGAGGTCCCTTTTGTCAGGAGCAAATTTGCAAAGCTGAAGTTACTCAAGTTAAACAGAAGTTAATGTTGTTTCTTTTAAAAAGCGGGAGAATATCTATACGTTTAAACGGAATTTCCGTCTGGATTGCTACAACATCGACAGCTTTCATTTTTTAAATTTTCTGTCTAGTAGTCAAATATTAAATCCGAGTTTCGTGTTTCGGACTTAATTTTGACGCATTTCGAATTCATTGAATAAGACAAAAGGCACACAAAGCATCATTTAACATCTGTCAAGTATTAGTGATACGTAACATATCGCAGAACATACATCTGATAAATCTTAGCAAATCTAGGAATATATTTGCTAATTTCGAGTATCGGAATTTGTCCTACATCTTGATAGAAACAATCAACCAAAGCAGTATATTTCTGCGAAGAATTATATTCTGTTAATTATGATTCGCATTTCTAAGTGCTGCACTTAATCTAAGACGTAGTACGGAAAATACCAAAACTGCAACAGCTGGAAGTAATTCATTTGTACAGTTGCTGCCTTGGAACGTGTCGTAGATAACAATGTTTGTTCATCACCCAATCCCCTTGCTAACGGAAACCGTGGTCGTGCATACTGATGGCCATAACGTCATTGTCTTGGTTTTATTGATTGTTGGTTGCGCTCAGCATGCTGTAGTGCATAATTCCTCCCCTCCGTTTTGTTTACTTTAGGTGGTAAAGCAAGCGCACCTTCAGTGCTGGGCAGTTGAAGAATACGTTTTTATGAGAAAAGTTTGCAGTATTATCTGGAAGAGTTTGGTGGGATTCGCTTTATTGAGGCTCTGAGGTGAAATGAGGCACGTTCGTCTCTTAGTAAAATTCCTCGCAAATATTGACCGCATTCTTAAAATGGAATACTTTTAAACTGAGTAACTATTTAAATTGTGTCTTAATCGAGTTATTTTACAATCGCAGGCACATACACACATATGCACGTTTGCATGCTTGTGTCTAATTTTTAATTAAAATGTTTCATAGAATAGTTTTGCAACAGGAAATTGCTGACGGTACTAGCCAAAGCTTGCTTTTTATTTACCAGTTTTTATTTCTGTTATTCATATTACAAATATTTAATTTTCATTATCACTGTATAAAATTTATATAAACTGTGCATTTACGCTTATTATATGTGAAATTAGTTTAAAGATAAAAAAAATTAAAGATAATAAAGGAAACTTAAAGATAATTATTTTTTGGATATGATAAATATTTAATAATAATGTTGCGATAATAGTGTCCGGGGTAAGGTTCTGCAGAAAGGAAGGCAGGGTTTTAGATTTGACGCAAAATCGTCCATTTGATGTTATTTGTTGACAAAATCAGCGATTTACCATACACTGAGCTAGAAAATTTTAGAACGCATTCTTAGCAGTTTTCTCGGCAATTCTGTCGAAGGTAGGTTAAATTTGTACATTTGTACGAGAAGATAGTATTGTGTCTTGAGTTCAGATATCTTGAGAGCTATCGACCGTGTCGGGAGTTGTACTATAGTGCTTTGCTGTGAAGCTGACTTCGCCATTATAGCCTGAAGGCTGTGTTGCTGATTGTTTCAGCGTGCTTGTCGGGTTTTTCAACGAGTGTAAACGTGTCTTTGGAATAGCCTGTGTAATAGTGCTTAATCGGGAATAAATAATGTTTTGATTCTTCATCAAATATTACCTTCAGTTACTCCAAATCTAAGAACCCGTAGAACGCAACAATATGATTAAAATATGTGAAAGATATTTGGAATTACTATTCAGCTCAATATATATGCAATAAAACTACTACTATCAAATTTGTGTAAATGTAAAAGTATATATCGAACTGCTTTGCAATGCACGTAATCGCTTTAGTTTTATGTTAGAATAACCTGAATTGTTGTTTTATAATTTTAAGCATTTTCCTTATCCAGGGAATTTAGTTCGTACATAACTACTGCGGAGGAAAAGAGAGGGGATTAATATAATAATTTTTTTTAACGTTCATATTTAGGGACGCTTTTTTTGTAATTACATATATATTCTCCTATTGATGAAATCAACTACTGGCTTACTTTTGATTTTGAAGATAGGGCAGAAAGAAATAAGGTGAGCAAGCTATTTAAACCTCAAAATTTTAGAATCTAAAGCTATGTCTTTACTAAGAAGCACAGGCTGCGCTGAAAAATAACGAATGAAAAACGTTTATTAAACGTTTTAAATAACCAAAAATCTAAAAATTTGGTTATTGTAAAACACAAGAGCAAATATTCGTGGTCTTGCAGAGTCTCCGATATTTGAGCCATCTTAAATAGTTGCAAAGTTTCTCAAAATGGAGTAGGGAATATCATAAGACAAGTTTCGACATTACGGATGGGAAAATGTGGCAAAATATCATGTCTATTTCCATTATATAAAATCCCATGGATTAAAATATCCATTTAATAAATATTCATTATGGTTTAATAAGTTAAATACACAAAAATAAATACACCTTTATGCTCAAGATTCGCTGAGATGTTACAAAACATGTTCACAGGTTCGAATGCAGTTTCAAAAACCGCAAAAACAACCATTTGAACAAAGATAAAATATTTTTTATTTCCTGTAATCAATAAGACTGGAACTCGAAATATTTGTTTCCAAATGACTCACCAATAAACAGGCTACATCGATCCTTTAGATTACATTTCACTGGACCAAAATTACAGTAATCATTACAAAAATAATTCAGAAAAAGACCCTCTTAATTTGTCCCTAATGTACGGATAAAATAGAAAAGAAATTCTCCAATGGTTTTAAATAAAAGTGTTTTGCATTGTTTGAAGAATGGTGAGTGATAAAGATAAAATTTTTATAAGTTTAATATTTCCATTTAATGCATGTTATATTATTTTCTTACTGAGAAATATTTTGACATTTATTCATAAAAAATGTAAAAACTACTGCACAATATTACATGTTTCTTTCTATATTGCATGCGTATATATCCATGCAGCCTTGGTATTTTATTTTCATTTTTATCTTCCTTTCGCTCTACTGATTTACCAAGAACATGGTAGGTTGACTAAATCTCATATAGTTTTCTATATCCGCACTTTTTCATTCACATATATCCATTTTCTCCCCCACTATTTGGAGCCTTTCTAACCTTGTCAAGAGCTAAATGCCTTAGCCGGTTGGTTATACAAACAACAGAATGGTGGCTAACCGTCCGAAATAATCATAACTCGTTTTCTGCCCACCCCCTGAAGAATGCAAATGTGGAAATTTCCCAAGAGTTGAGATTCTGCTTAACTGTTCTATAGACAGCAGAGCGCATTTGTGATAAGATTCTTTTGTGACAAACTTCTTTTTGAAGAATTTGGCTCACGTCAAAACCGTGTTTAAAAAGTATTTTAACGTATTTAAAAGTTTCAAAATCAAAAATATTTAGATAGGGCTAGAAGCTGTTTCTACATAGGCATAAGTAACATTTTAACTCTGAAGTAGCATTAAAATTTTTATTTTAGCATTCGAATTTGATTAGAAAGACGCCCTTCTTGAAAGATCATTAGTTTCTTTCGAAAGATCGAACATTCTGCATCTTCGAGTGTACCAGTTCTTTTTTTTTAGACTATGCAACAATAATACCGTAAAATAAAACATTAAGAAAATCGGCAGAACATTCTTTCTAAATAAAATAGGAAGCGATTTCAAGGTAACTGAGACAAAAAGCGCCGGCATACAGCCATTTTTATATTCTGAACAAAACGCCAATCAGAATAAAGAGTTTTATGACGCAAATCAGAGTAAGTTGTTTAATTAAAAGTTTACACATGTTTAAATACACTCTATAATGAAAATTCGGTGCACCAAGAAGGAATCATTCAATTGCTTTAAAATTTCGTATGCATAAATGTTTTGCCCAATATGCAAATGATTAAAATGGGGTGTCTAATGAATGAGTAGTGCGATCTCCAGCGCATCGGAACTGCGCATCCAGCAGATGTATATAAGGAGCTTTTCTTGAACTGCTGTTAAAGATTTTTGTTGCACTGTGATTTAGGATACCTTTCAACGACTAAAAAAATGCCTTGTCGCAGGATTCGAGTTTATTACGAGCAACAGCGAGAGTTTGACAGAGGTCGTATCATTGGATTCAAAGAGGCAAGTTGGGCAAATCGGGGAATCGCTCGTCATATTAGTCGAAGCAATGCGGCGATTAGAAGATGCTGGCAAGAATGAGTGGACAATGGCAGATTTTAGCATCAGGAAGGTAGCGGTCGACCTAGGGCCACAACAGATCGGGAGGACAGAGTGATTGTCAGATCAGCTCTTACAGCGGCTGATTCATCGCTATGAACCATCAGACGTGCAAACCGCACACCAGTGTTGACTATGACCATTCAAAGATGGCTGATAGGCGTGACATCTGCTCTTGTACAGACCGTTACGCCACCTGCGACTCACGCCTGCACACTGTTGAGTCGAGTTACAGTGGTTCTTAGCTCGATCAGGTTGGAATGATGCTGACTGAGGACGTATAGTCTTTAGCGACGAATTCCGCTTCCAACTTTGTCGTGACGGTCATCGAAGACGTGTCTGGAGACGCCCAGAGCAGCGTGCCGATCCTGCTTTCAGTATTGAACACCACACAGGCCCTCAACCAGGAGGTGTGGTCTGAAGTGCCATTTCCCTTGATATCCGGACCTCTTTATTCATCATTAAAGGCACACTTACAGAGGTACGTCGACGACATTCTAAGACCTGTTTTGCTACCTTTCTTTTTGCAATATCCTCGCATTATTTTTCAGCAAGATAATGGCAGACGAAAAACGGCACGTGTTACTATGAACTGTCTTAGAGCTTGTCAAACAGTTCTTGACCAGCCACATTGCCAGATCTCTCTCCCATGGAGCATGTCTGGAATATGATGGAAAGGTCACTGCATCTAGCAGGGAATGCTGATGACCTAGTCCAACAGTTGGAATAAATGTGGCACGAAATACCGCAGGAAACCATCCGGGAGCTTTATGCTTTATCAGTCTATGCCACGCGGTGTGACAGTTTAATCCAGGCTAGAGGGGAGACAACACCTTATTGAGCTCGTTACTTTGTAATTATACAACTCCGAAATAAATAATTCAATTGCTCTGAAATTTTAGTAATTTTCTATTCCATACATAATTTTCCTAGCCACCAATTTTTGCCCCCATCGGACATTTCCTCCTTGGTGATTTAATTTTTTTTGTTATAGGGTGTAAAACATTTTACTCCCATTTGTAGCAACTTGTCTTTCAAAAAGTGAGGATAATCTTTAAATACATATTGCTGTATTTCTCGAAGACGATTGCTGTATCACGGATAAAAATCTCTTAGAAAAATGCTTATAGGCTATATTACTTTCTTATTTTCCTAAAGTTTTATTTTTAACATTTACGGTTCAGGCTACAGCCTAACATAGTGCCAGGAATAGGCTATAAAACTAAAAAGCTATAAAATTATCTCTAGATTATGGTGAAAAGTCTTATTTTTATTGATATTTCCGATTTAAATCAGATGAGATCCATAAGTTCATTCGCCTTGTGGGGTTTTTGTTATTTAATTCTAATGTTCTAGTTAAGAACCCCACGAACACTAACAAGCGAATAATCGCTTAAGTGTGTGAACAAAACACGTAAGATTTAAAGAGGGTTTACAACTCTTTATTTTTCAGAATATTTACAATCAGTTCAAACTTGGAACTTTACACAAAGCCTCCACTCGGGGTTGAATTTTAATAAATTTAAATTAAACTAAATTGGCTTAACTAATAGCTATTAAAGGGTATAGCCGAAGCTATCAGAAACTAACTAGTTGGCCGCTAAGTATTAATTAAATCGGTGAAGCCAAGCAAGGACCTAAGGTATGGCCGATCGTAGAAACTAAGAGAGAAAATAGCCAAAGGCAAACGCGCGCTAGTCAGGGAATCAGACTCTCTCTCTCGAAGTCGGTGAAACATTGACTTAAATAGTACTCTTTCTCATTTGCATTTACTGCGTTTCTGAATTTACATTCTGGCAGGAAATTGTACTCGAAATTAGAATAAGATAGGAAACATACAAAACTTAAAGTATCTGTTAATAAACTTAGGATAAACCTTACAGCCTTCATATTAATTTCCTTCACGAAAGTAGCTCTCTTCAGCATGTCTTCACGCACCAGGACAACATAACTACGTAGATATGACGAAGTAGCTCATGGTTTTCACATTTCGCACAAGAGGGAAAATTTTAGTACCACGGGAATATCTGAGGGTTCTGAAATGTCCTGAAGTCAATGGAGCCAGAGTCGTTTGGTCCTTTCTGTAATCCTTGGAACCGATAGCAGTATCAGGACACTATTACTACAGTACCATGAATGAGTCTGTAGCTATCTCCAAGAACTGTTAATAATTAAAATTAAAGCCTTTCTTCCGGATTATGGTTAAAGATAGGTCAAAAGTTCAGCATAAATGTGAGGCATGGATGTACTGTCTTTTACTAGTCCATCAGCTGTATTATTATTGTTGAGATTTACATGAGACGGTGTCCATTGTAGATGGACGACAGAAGAATGGAACAAGGTTTTGAGTTTGTCAATAACTTTAATTACTCTCGGGTCTGTCACATTTCTTCAATTATCTAGGTATTGAAATACACTTCAGTTGTCTGTAAGGATCCAGGTTTCCGCGGATAAAAATCGCTCTAAAACCGTCCAAAGCCATATCAATAGCAATCAAGAGCTGAAATCTGAACAGAGAGCTGAGCTGAGCTGAGAACTGAACACAAATCGATATTTATACGCTTGAGAAATATTTCTTCCACTTCAGATTTAAGTAAGCTCCGCTGATGGTGAAAAGAATTTTCTTTAATGGCATGCTGCTAGAAACCACGGGAATAATCAGTCATTAAAAATTAAAATCAAGAAACAGGAAGCAGAATTAATCTATTTTTTATCATGAGTTAATACATATCATGTGTTTAGTCATTGATGATTTTCTGTAGTAAACAAAAGAAATCATTGAACGTGAAAAGATTCGTCAACGAGAATCTTCGGCACTTCGTTCTAATAACATGAACATCGTAGCATTAAATATACATCTAACAATATGAATGACCCCTTATTATTACCATTACTTTAATGACAAAAATGTGTGCACCTGAATTAAACAGAGTGATGTTTGTGCCCCAACTTTAGCATATTCAACAGTTAAGCTTGAGTGTGCCGCTCATGCATTAAACAAAGGTCAAAGAATAATGTTAAATGAAAATCATGGATAAAGCCTTCTTTTCTACTTCGCTGTGATAATGCGCTATCCATTTAGTCACTTAATGTCTAACATTATTCTTAAGTCTTATCACAGAAATAACGCGTGTACGTTCAGAAAAGCGAAATTGCTAAATCTGTTCTCTTCATTTTGTTTTCTTTTTTGTTTTTCCTCCTTTCCTCCTAAGATCATTACTGGCTGCTACACATGGCGCCTTTTCAAGCAACACTGAAATCGTTTTACTCTGAACGATATTAAGATACACAAAATGAAAGAGTTCTCTCTTTTTTTCTTTCTTTTTGTTTTCATATTTTGCTCATTTTTTGTTCTCCGTTCTTCATTTTATCGGTGTGTTGAACTCTTCTCGTTTATTAAGATTTCTGAGCAGAATTATGAAATCAATATTTTCCCCTTTAAAGTACAAAAATAACTTTTTTGTTGAAATAACTACTGAGGTAGATTTTAAGAACACATCCTGATGAACATTTAATTACAATTTCGAAATAAATTTGCTTATTTGCTATTCATTTTCAGGTTTTCGTTAATTTAAAACTTGGTTATAATGTATATGTTCTAGGGTTTCCTTTATTTTTCATAACAAATTATTTTAAGTTTGATACCTTTACTGAACTCCTCAACTTTCCTTCGCATTTTCTCGCCAGGATGTAAATTTAAAGTTAAGGGAAGCGAGTATTTAAATGGGTGAATCCCTGAGTTTATTCAACATGTGTTTTCGCTAGCCAGCGCACGTTTCGTTGCTTATTTCACTGTTACGCTGGTACGCCCCTTGGCCATTTCGAATAATCGCCATACCTGTTAAGTTTGTGAGTCAACCTAAGTTAGCCCTAACTTAACGTGCCAATCCAGCTCTATTCTAATTAGACTTTGAATTGATTTACGTTTAAGTTTCACCTCAGTTTGACGGTGGTATTGTAAAGCATGAAGTACGTACACTTTTCTTCTTACTTAGACTTAATAAGGGGTTACTTTCACCCTTCTTATGTGCTTGTATCATTTCAGGCCTGTGCGAAAATTCGCCAGGTTCTTTGTAGAATCTAGTTTAGTTCATGTGGAATAGAAGAGACTAATCTTACAGTGTGACTTATCTCACTTGTCTCACAGAAGGATCATAACAAGCCCACGAAATTCGTCATAGCAAGACGTGCAAAACTGCGTCTGTCATTTGCAAGATCCTTGAGCACTGTACAGGTGACAATACTATTTTTGCTCATTTTCGCCCCCAGTTTTGATGACGAGCAGCCTGGAGGGACGGATTCCAGAGTCTCCCACGCCTCTTTCTCTGCTGCAATCTCCCGAGAAGACATGTCGGCTCTCTCCGTATTTAGAGTGCCCCCTTGCCGCACGGATACTATACTTTTACAAACATCCACGCCTTCTCATGATTCGAACCTGGGCCCTTCGATATGGCAGTCAGCGTCGCTAACCGCCACCCAGGTTGGGAGGCCTTGATACAATGTATTTCTTTCAAGATAACTGTTAGACCGTGCACAAACGATTTCACTGCCTTTGAAGCGTCATTCTAACTAAATCGCTACTAACCTTTCTTTACGTACTGGCTGTTTAAGAACCTAATGCTTCTTCCTAAGCACTTTATTGTTCTTCTTTAACCCTTTGAGGGGCGGTATATAAAAGAATTTAATTTGTGGTAAAATTTTGCATGAATTATATCTTATGGATCCTAAGAACGCAAAATTAAGGCTTAAAAAAAATCTAGAGTGAAATCCTGAATTTTGAGAGCCGGTATAAAATATATACCGGTGCCCCTCTAGGACATTTTTTTCCCATGGAGCTACCAAGAGTTAATTTTTGTTTTTTAAATCTATTATTGCATACTTTTGATGTGTGTCTATAAAAATGAGTGCTTGGTTATGTAAATCTGAAGTCAAAAACTTTTAAAATTTCACTAGAAATTTAAAATTTTTAAAAAAATGTATATTTTTAGGAACTTTGATGATGAACATACTTAATGAAAATACGGGGTAAAAAGCTTTTGATAGTTATTTAAATTCAACATTATCATTTAATGAAAAAAATTAGCAAATATGTCACTGCATGCGTAAACCATATCATGCTGTAATTGAACTAGTATAATAAGCTGAAACTGCCTTTTTAACTGCCGAAGATAAATGTTTGTATCTAAAACTGACCTTATGTATTCGCTCCTTTCACCAATAGTGAAGACTTATTTCGAAAACCTGTTACTTATATCCTAACCATGGGAAAACGTTTCTCTTGTGTTCCCTAGTCTCCTTCTGAAATTAACAAAGACGTGGATACCATAACGCAAAAAAAGCAAGCTTTCAAATCAGCATTTTTTCCATTTCTCTAGCAGGTGCAAAAGTGCATTCCTTTTTCCCGTGTTTGTAAGTGAAATTTCCTTTTGTCTGATCTTATCACTGCCCCATTGTGGAGATAGCTTGACCCCCGGCACTACCAACTTAGCTATCAATCACCTCTTTTCATTTTCACTGCATTCTAAGGTTTTAGAAAACAGGAAGCAATGGGTGTCTTTCATTACTAACATGCCACATTTAACCCCTACAATTGTATGATGTTTTGACGCCAGACGACAGTTTTGAAATCGAAGTTTTTCTCGAGGGAAAGACTAAAGTGGTGAAATTAAAATTTTAGCTGGAGTAAACTAAGGATAAAAAGAAACTAAGATACTTTTCTTCATACTTAGCACAGGGTCAGTAAAGTACCCATCCACCCATGAACATAATATTTAATCCAAAACAACTGGTAAATTAATCACAAATAGCTAATTATTACATCATAAACAATTATAATATAAAGTAATTTGTGTCATCCCACAGAATAGAGAAATACCTGGTGCTGCCATCTATTGGCATTGTACCCTTTGTATGCGAGCTGGTATATTTTATATACCGGTTTTAGAATCGTATAAATAATCATCTTCTAATTAACAGTTTTCATTTAAATGCAGCAAATATATAATATTTAGCATTTGTACGTCATACATTTGCAGATTTTGTATTTTTTCTCCCCCTTCAATAGAATTTACGAATCTGCAAACATGATACCTTAAAACGAGGTATATTAATTTCATAATTGCAAAATATTGAGCAATCATAGGGTAGTGCTGCCATTTATAATCAAAAGAAAACACTAGAAACTCAAGATTAGAACTTTTGGTGTAGAAAAATTATCACCTTTTCGGAGGTTAAAAAATTGACAAACATCCGGTATATTTTTTATGCCGGTGCCCTTCAAAGGGTTCAAGCACACACATTTTACATTTTCCCTTTTCATAAAATAAAGTTTTCTAAATGGCGATATCCCATTTCGAGCTTCCCCGATTCGGGTTTCCTGAAGATGGCAACAAATATCGTGCCATTTCAGGTTGTTTCAGAACATCAAATACATCATACCATTTCAGCCTTTCTGTTTTTAATCTTTCATTGTAACTGGTGGGAAGACATTGGAAAGGGAAGATCGGACTTTTAAAGAAGCAAACTGAGGTAAAAGATACATGTGTTTTCATTTCATTTATTACAAGGGTGCTCAGTTTTAATTATATTTGTCATACTCCAGGATTAATTACATCTGTCAAGGAAACGCGAACGTTTTCATGCAAATATGTGAAATTTAAGTTCTGGAAATTTTAAAAAGGCCATCTGCAGCATATAATGGATGTACCTATCGTTTCAAACAAAAACATGTTTCGATGTTATTTTTTACAAAGGACGAAAAGTCATTGTGACATAATATATAATATAAGTTCGAAGGTATTAACAAGTAGCAGAATTACGCTACACGGCTCAGACTATCTTCTTTCCTAATACAACGTTGAAAAATCTATTGGCAGCAAAGTAATAGCTATTATGCCACTTTCAACCAACGATAAATGCTAAGCAGAAGCTCACGCTACAACACGCACAGAGTTTGCCCACACTCTCTAACTTTCCATTCTAGAACTTGGTATTTAAAACTTTTCTCCTCAAAGTAGAATTTGCATTACTTCACGCGCGCTATCAAAATTTAAATAGTCTGGCATTGACAATGAGGGGAATGAAGGCTTATAGGAAAGAATAAAAATTTAACTGGTTATTTAATATAAATCTCTACAACTTAACAAAGCATGAAATTCTTTTATATTCAGCCTCCTGGAAAGTGACACTACGAATGCTGGATAAGATAAAAGAGCAAACTTGTGATGCATCCATCTCTATGCAGAGACAGCAGAGGAATACGTTCGAGGTTTGGGATGCCTAAAAATTATATTCCACATTTCTGACAGTTATGATGGCATATAATGTTGCTGATATATGTATACTAATATATCTAGGGTTTATATACGGGCTTTGTTTGCAACTTTTAATATCAGTGCTTCTTTACTTGAGAACCATGCGGAGAAAACATGACTTCACACTGCTGAGCTGCTTCATACTAATGTGAATCATTACTTTTCGCATCACCTTTATTTACGTCAAGGTTGTCTGACTGAGCAAGTCAATGAAAAATTTTAATTACGTGAAATTGGTTACGAAAATTACGAGACATTAGGTTATTGCGAAGCAATAGACATGAAAAATGAGCAACGCCTTCGCCGGAAATCGAACCACGGACCTCTCGGTTACGCGTGTCGAGCATGCAGACCACTACACCACGAAGGCATGCGAAGATAGCGGGAGAAATACCTTATATACTCCCCCTTTCAAAGGGCGACTGGGGATTTGGGGACCCAATCGCCAAATCGCGGTGGTGGAGAATCATCAACCACCACCTTTTAGTCTGGGCGCTAGTGCAGGACTGCTTGTTCAGTGCATATTCTTGGCGAACATCTTCGTGAATTAAACTGAGTCCTGATCTTGAACAGGGAGCTGAATGCAGCTATGTTCTGTGGTAGAATACTGTGATTAAGTAGTAGAATAACTATACGTAAGAAGGATTTAAAATCCTCTTTTATTAAACCACAATTATTTACAGACACTTCCCATCTCGGGAGGGGTGCAGAAAATAATGACCGCCACTTGGGTCTAAACTGAGCAATCAGATAATTTAAACTAAAACTAATTAGAAATTAAGTAGTCGTTGCTCACAGAGCTATGAACGCGAGGTTGGCCTCTATGCTAAAGGGTGCGTAGCAAGATTTAACTAGTACTGAAGCACTTAGAATTACTTCAACAAGTAATAGCGTAACAGCGCTACGGCTTAGAATTTAAATACTAGCTAATCAGGCGAACGTCGAATAGAGTAACAGTGGTCTGAGACTAAAAGGTCTCTCACACTGAGAAGTTCCTACCTCTCACTTAAATAGAACTTGACTCCATTTCAAAATTAGCATAAAGCTGAAACGCGCGCTCTTTCTAACGGGAAGTTGAAATAAGAACAGATAGAAAAGGCAAATTAAAATAAAACTTTGTTAGTTTAACTAAAACCTTACAAAATAAGCTTCAAAATGCTGTCATTACTTATCTTCATTTTGGTACTTACAATTGAATTTTTCCCACAAAATTTCAAGTTCCAGTATGATTCTCAGAGCCAAAGAATTGCATATGTTTCTAAAATCTACAACTGATGATTAAGATAGCTGTTACTTTCTTGACAGGATTGGAACATTTATCCACCTGTCGTTGGTAAAATGTAAAAGCAAATTTTACAGCTGCTGCTCAATTAAGCAAATTTTTAAGATGCATATTGTTGTTTTAAAGTTGAAGTTAGTATAACAATTAGTTTCTAAATTGTGTAAGCATGACCAGTCTCTAAAAATACTTAAAACAAACTTTTGCATTCTGAGCAATAAAAAAACTGTTTAATTGAACTCTTGTGCAATCAACTGAATTTTCTAAATCTCGAAAGATGTTTCGAATTACACTCGTTATTCCGCATCACAATGCGTTTCCAATTTTTTCCCTAAATTTTGTAATCAAAAGTCCACCAAGGAGGGGAAAAATAATAAGAAAAGTTTCAAAATGCCGTGCAAGTCTGCAGCGTATTGATTTTCAAGCAGCCTCTCTAATTGGATAAGTTTTGCCGATGTTCGCTAAGGTTCAGTCTCTTAAAAACGAAGAAACTTCTTTTAATAGAACTATTATTTCTTATAACGAAGCTCTTCTGTTATTTGATTTCATTCCACTCTTGCTTCTGATGTTTATTTCGTGATCCGATTACAAAAGCATGCAATTATTTATATCTATCTTACGTGAAAATGCAAGGGGAGATTTTTAAACAATACGATTTAATCCACATGTACTTTCAGCTGCAGAAGAATTAAAGGAAAAAAAAAATATTAAATGTTTTGATTTCCGTCGCACTGTTTGAGCCAGCACTAAATGCACATTTGCAGACTTAATTTTTTTAAAAAGAAGTCGATGAATTAAGTAGATATTTAACCCTTAAACACAGAGGTGGCGTCCGTATGACCGCGCCAGTATTTTAAAACTGCGAAACTGCTTATACGTTATATAGATATTCTTCGCCTTTTCAGTGCTTTCAAGTTGACATAAAATATAATTATTCCTAACTTTTAATTAAATTCCATCCATTAGTGTTTTAAATAATTTTTAAAATTGGGCTGCGATCATATAGACCTCACCTTGTAAAGTTTTAGTTTAAAGTAACAAAGTTTTATGTTAATTTCTCTTTCCTGTGAACTCTTATTTCAACTTCCCGTTAGAATGAGCGCGCGTTTCAGCTTTATGCTAATTTGAAGTGGAGCCAAGGTTTGTATTTAAAAGGTTAGCAAGGAACTTCTCTGGGTGAGAGAGCTTTTAGTCTCAGATCACTGCGGCTCTGTTCGACGTTCGCCTGACTAGCTAGTACTTAAATTCTAAGCCTTAACGCTGTTACGTTATTACTTATTGAAGTAATCTAAGTGCGTTAGTTTTAGCTAAATCTTGTTACGCACCATTGATCGTTTAGCATACAGGCCAACCTCGCGTTAATAGCTCTGAGAGCAACGACTTCTTAATTTTCTACTTAGCTTTATTTTAAAGTATTTGATTGTTAAGTTTAAACCCAAGTGCGGTCATTATTTTCTGTTGTCCCTTCCGAGTCGGGAAGTGGCTGTAAATAGTGGTTTAATAAAAGGGTGATTTTAAACCCACTCTTACTTGCAGTTATTCTACCATTTAACCACAGTTATTCTATCACAGGTTAGGTTAGGTTATTCACTTATGGCAAAGCACACTAGGGCTATCTGCCTAAGGTTAGGGATGCCTTCGTGGAGGACTTTCTAAGGGAAACTGGCTCGTATACACGTTACACATGGGGAAAACCACGAAAACGCCCATGCAGCCAGCCCGTTCGCGGGATTCGAACCTCGGACTGAACTACCAGTGTTCAGCGTCTTTACCGCTCGGCCGCTGGTGGGCCTATTCTATCACAGAACATAGCTGCATTCAGCTCCCTGTTCAAGATCAGGACTTTAACACTATCACTACCATGTTCGCCAAACGTATGCACATAACACTCAGTCCTGACAACCTCTGCGTTTACGTTACATTTTTCTCGCATGAAGAGGGGGGATAGCTTTATTACTACTTGAGTCATTTCAGCAGATGGCCTGATAAGAGATAGTGCCAAATTGAAAAAAACAACTGATTTTTTAATGCAGTTATTATCAGAATTAGTAAAACCACATGTGGAATGAAGGCTTCAAAAGCCAACTGTGAACCGAGAAGAAACATTTGCAATCGGAGAGTGCTAGGAGTTTCCAGCGGAATCTATTCTAACCCAGAAGTAACTGACACCCTTAAAAAGCGTAAAACATGCTCTCTTTGTCCTCCTAGACTGAGAAGAAAAACTACCTATTTATATCTCAGCTGCAAGAATCCGATATGTAATGAATGTGCCGAGAGAATTTGCAAAAATTGTGTCGAAAATGCTTAAAATAATGTGCTGCAGTTTTTTAATATTCTTTACATATTATCCCTTTTTTTTTGCATTATTTTATATAACCCAGATTAAGTACATGGAAAATTTACTAAATAGTTTAATTTGTATCCAGTTACAAGTAAGTAGTGTTTATTTTATTTATTTGATGAAGCGTTCCGTACTTTTTCATATGTGTTTTAAAAGTTAATTTTCAATGCATTAATTTTATAGTTCTAAAAAGGAATAATGACTTCAATATAACAAGCAAAGTGCATTGGTGCTTGTATAATAGCAAGAGTACACTATTTGAAATTTCATATTTTTAAAATGCATAAAATAGAGCGCGGTCTAAGAGACCCCTTCTCTGCATTTACGTAATAGAAAATGAACGTATGTACTTAAGGGTTAACTATGATAATATGTTAAGTGCAAGGGAGTACCTTTACCGATGATATTTAAAAAAACAATTTAAATGTCCTTATGTTTCCACTTCAACGGCTTAGAAAACTCATATATTTTCTACTTTTCGTCCTCCTCCGACAATGAAATTTTGACTCTGAAACTGACCTTAGTTTAGTACAGAAATGTTCTCCCATTTCACTAGTTGCCAAGAGCTACGTAGATGTTCGAGCCAAATCAGCGTGAACAGTTTATTTGCTTCAATCAAAGATGTTGAATAGCGTCACCCTACCCACGAGAAAAATGCTTTTATATTCCGTTCTCTTTTATCTGAAAATTAACATACACGATCCCTTGAAAGCACGCTTTCAAACGAGCAGTTGTTCCTATTGCAACGCCAGTTGAAAAGGGGTAGCGCGACCAATAAACCTCCTTTTTTCATTCTTTTGGATGGAAAATATAAAGCGACGAGCATACCTCGAGTGTGACAATTCTGGCCACATTCACCTCTGACGAGCGACTCTCGTTGTTGACGCCTGACGGCACTTTTCTAATCAATTAGTCTGCCTCGGGGAAAACGGCGAAGTGGTTAAAGGTTTGCATTTCAATTGAGCTTTCTTATCATTTTCGCGTATCAGCTGCTCATTTTCAGCCTTAAGATCACTTTTCAAATCAATGAGCCTGCCTCGGGGAAACGGGGAAGTGGTTAAAGGTTTGTATTTAAAACTAGCTTTCTTACCTTTTTCGCGTATCAGCTGCTCAGTTTGAGCTGCAAAAAACTGCGAATGAAAGAAGTTTTGATTCAAAAATCTATGTAACATGGGATTGCTTTTAAATACATCAAAGGAAATCTTTTCATGGCTTTTTCTAAACCAGTTCTCGATCTTCCCGTCATGAAAAAACTGAACTGCTTCAACTTCAGGGGAAAATTAACTGCTAACGAGATGAGCAATCCGATGGACTAAATGTTTAGTAATGTCTTGAATTATAATGCATTTCCTTTATCAACAACAATACAAATGTTCATTTATGACGAAATAGTATTTTCCCTACTGTTAAGGTTTGCTTAAATGCTAATTCTAAGGTTGCTTGCTCAATTCTAAATATAATATTCTATGTTCTAAACCCTTTTTTTGTAGTAGGTATTTGTTTACACAAATTAGCCTGTCTTATTTGTTCAGCTTAAAATTGTTTCTGGGGTTAAAATGAAATTTGCAGAATTTTAATCGGATTACATTTTTAGTCCGAAAGGGCTTTGTCCCTGAAGGACTATTGTTTTCGTTTTGCGATTTTGCGTTGAATCACTCTGAATGTCCGTTTCACTCTTCAAACTGTTGCCAACAAATATAAATTGCCCCGTATTATATTTGAAGAAATTAAATAATGAAGAATCTGCATAAATGTATATATGTTTCTCGCATTGTGATAAAACAACGGTACCTAGAGCCATCCAAATTTCAATGACGTAATCCTACTGCGAATATGGGCATCTGGAAGCCCAAACTTGAAATTTGGAATGTGTTTTATTATCGATACCGTACTTTGTAAAACGTTAATGAATTTTTGAGTAACAGACTCAAAGATTTCAAAGCCAGCAATTGGCAACGTTGTACAGAAAAAAACATTTTTGTATCCAGCGCGTGAGATTGTGTATCGGAAATTCTAAAGATATGCTCATTTTAAAATTATTTTGCGATATTGCTCTTGAACTGAATTTTCTGGCTTAAGTGCGAAGAACATGATAATTAATAAATAAAGGTAACACACAAAATGTTAAAAAAATGCCCCTTTGGACGTAATTTAAAATCTGAAAAACCTTTCAGATTTTTTTTTTATTATTTTATTTTATCATTAGAATTTTCATCCCAAAGGGCCGTTAACTCAGAAGAGCTATCAGTCTCGAAACAGTATTTTGCATCGAATTGCTATAAATGCTGGATCAATTTTCGAATTGCTGCCACCAAATATTATTGCCTTATGTTTAAAGAAATTAAATAATGAAGAATCTACGTAGATGTGTACATGTTTCTCGCACTGTGAAAAGACAACGGTACCTACAGCCATCAAAGATTATTGTAATTCCATTCAAAGGCTTTTATGGTGCTAAAATGATAATTCAACTCTGTTATCTGATTATAAATATTTCTCACATATCTGTTTTACAATACAGTTGTTAATGCATAGTTTGTATTATGAGCTATTTTACGTATGTAATGCAATGCAGTCCATTATGGATTAATATGTTTGATTCGGAATTAGTCCCCAAACCTTACTTTTCCTACCTTATAACGCATACGTTTATAGTTAGCGCACATTCATCACAAATAAATAGCAATACAATGGTATATTAACTTCAACCCAGCTAAACGCATTCCTTTACGAGATGAACTACCAGCTAGCTTGGCTTTGTGTCAGGATTGGCAAGTCTTGGAGATTCAAATCCATACGGCTGAACATCAAGTTCCTGGCAAGCGACACAGTTTAGTTGATGGTAAAGCAAAGAATGGCTAATTTTTAAAAAAGTTTTCTGGCCTTTAGGAAATGGATGAATGGAGAATTACTTGCAATTATACTATTTCATTAATCTGCTAGATTTACATTTGCTAATTTATGCTAACGCTGAATTAAATAAATTAATTCTGGAGGGTTTTAGGATTCCTCTTTGTTTGTATTTTAATTGCCTATATTACAGTTATACACTGGTCATCAAAACTAAAGGGTAATGACAGAAATAATGGGTAACTGATACTTGATGAAAAATTATGTACAGAAATTTGCACAAAAGCATTGGTTAATATAAATTACAATGTTTAGCAGCTTATTATTCGCAAAATTAAAACCAGATTTATGGAAGTTGGAAAATGATGGAAAAATTAAGTCACCTCTTATGAAAAACATTTTTATTTAGTATGGTGACCTAAGACAGATATACACACTTCACATCTTGATTTCATAGACTTTACCAAAAGCTCTTGGAAGGTCCGCATAGGAATTTGACGCGCCAGCCCTAAGACATCCCACACATGCTCTATCGAGTTCAAGTCGGATGAGCAAAATAGCCAGTCCATTAGAGATATATCTTCTGTTTGCAAGTATTCTGCATCATACACAGTCCAGTCACATTAATGTGACCACCACGTACTTTCCATGTCAGAGTTAAATAACCAATCACAGAAGGCAGGTGGCAGCACAGTGCAGTTGAGCGTATATAAAGGGTGTGTGAGGGCTTCGGAAAACATTTCAATCGTTGGCGTAATGCAGAAACGAAGCGATTTATCCGACTTCCAAAAGGGCATGATCATTGGCTTTCGGGCCAAGGGTGGAAGCATTTCCGAAACGGCTGAGTTTGTGAACTGTTCGCGTGCCGCCGTGGTAAAAGTGTACCGTGCATGGCAAAATGGGACTGTCCAAAATCAGCGACGTGGCAAATGTGGTGCACCACGGGCCATAGATGACAGAGGCGAACGACGGTTGCGGAGATGCGTTCGGGCAGATAGACGGGCTACCGTTGAGCAACTGACCACCAAAATGAACCAAGGGGCTACCAAAAGTGTCTCCCAAAGTACTATTCAGCGAACATTGCTGCGTCTGGGCCTCCGAAGCAGACGCCTGGTTCGTGCACCTATGCTGACTGCTGTTCATCGACGGCGAAGGCTAGAATTTGCACGCCAGTACAGCAGCTGGACGTCCACTGAGTGGCGACAGGTTGCGTTTTCGGATGAATCGCGTTTTATGCTCCATCGGACAGATGGACGTTGGCGTATAAGGCGTGAAACCTCTGAAAGGAACCACCCTGCAACCATTGCCGGAACGGTCCAAGCTGGAGGCGGGAGCATTATGGTCTGGGGAATGTTTTCCTGGCATTCTCTAGGTTCACTGATCATTGTGGAAGGCACAATGGATCAATACAAGTACGCATCTGTCCTTGCGGACCATGTTCACCCCTACATGCGCATTGTTTTTCCTCAGGATGATGGCATCTTCCAGCAGGACAATGCGAGGTGCTATACAGCTGCCAGTGTACGTGCGTGGTTCGAAGAGCACCAGGATGAGTTTACCGTCCTCTCCTGGCCAGCAAACTCACCTGACATAAACCCAATCGAGCATCTGTGGTACCATCTCGATCGAGTTGTTCGCGCCATGGATCCTCAACCGCGTAATCTAGCGCAGCTGGCCACGGCATTAGAGTCGGCATGGCTCAACATCCCAGAGAACACCTTCAGGAACCTATGTGACTCTCTTCCTGCACGTCTCGCAGCAGTCCGCTCTGCGAAAGGTGGTTATTCTGGCTTTTGACAGATGGTCACATTAATGTGACTGGACTGTGTATATGCTCGATGAGGCAGAGCGTAGTCATTCTTTAATCTCTTAGCTGCCGAGGGCGTATATATACGCCTTTCTCAGCTGATGCGTTAACTACCCCGGGCATATACGCCCTTCTGAAATGCTATCATTTGCTTTGCGCTGCTACCAATAAAGCTTTGGAATGCAACACCACAGTGACCTTGACAGAGCATGCAAAGAAGGATGCTATTTCAGAGAAAGGGGGAAGAGCTGGATAGGGGGACGTTTCTGAAACGGTGGAAGTAATGACTGCCCAGTTATTGTTCATATTTCAGTTTGGGTAAAACGTATTTTATTGCGTTCTTCGGTTTTCGTTTACTGTTTGTAGTAGGGGCTTTTTACGAATATGTATGACACTGAAGTAGATGGTTACGTTCCGTCATCTTCAGGATCGGACAGTTCAGAATATGATGTAACATTAGATGAAGAAGATCGTGACTATTTTTCGAAAGATGCTCGACGTTGGGTACGACTTGATATGAAAAACTTGCCTATGCCGCTTCTACGCTTTCCGTTTAGGTATACTGATTTTACAAAGTATAACACTGACAACCTGATAACTAGACTTTACTGGTTTAAAAATAAATTGATCGAAACTCCGTTTTTCGGCATCTTTTTTATTATACAAACACTATTTTTATTATACTTACATCTTTTTTATTGTAATTTTACTCTAAACATTAAATTTTGCATTTGCATTTTTTCTTTTATTCCTTATTTTGTGAAAGTAAACTGGTTTTAAACAGCAAAACTTGCACTTATTTCCCCCCTAATACATCGCATAACTACGAGCGCCTGTGTAAAAAACGGTGGCACTAGGGAGTGAATCTTTTAAGTTTTCCGCGGCAGTTAAGGGGTTAAGAAAAACTATGGGCGGACAGCAACCCTAAACAGTCCAACTTGGTGTTCAAATACCCTGTTTACATATCTCCGAATGGTTCAGGACCTCTTAAAAAGATATGCAGCTCGACTCAGCCATTTATCATGATTTCTTCTCGAACCATTAAATCGTTGTCGCGGAAACGGGATATTTAAAGACTAAGCGAATTGGGTGTTCCTTTCTGTCTCCAGATCAAAACACGTCTAGAACCACTGTTCAGACTATATCTGAACTCATCAACAAGCGATACTCTGGCCTAGTAGGTTTTGGCTCCATTGAACATGACGATGGCAGCAGTTTAAATGGACTGCTCTGGAAACTGAAGTGACTGGGACACAAATCACTGGTTTTTTCGCATACACTCCAACCTCGTTAAACCTTTGTGCAACAGTAGAATGGCTAGTTCGAATTCCTGTGGCAGCCTGAAAGTCTAAAAGAAATCTATTGTAATTACTTCGTGGTTTCTTCGAGCCGACAACGACAGGAAACGAGCTTCTGATGCATTCGTTGCTCATGGTCGCCCCTGACCAGGCTGTCTATCAACTGATTCAGCGCTTACAAAATTGCTCCAAACTCTTGATATAACACTTCAAGGGATATTCAAATCTTGGACGATCTCCATTTGTATTTGAATTCTCTCGATTCCACCAATTATTCGGCACTGTTGGCCTTCACTTAAATGATGCCTTTGAGCCATAACTACTGAATGCTGATCACTCCCAGAAACCATATACTCTTTTAAAAACAGTACAAACCGGAATTCCTACATGCGTCCATTGCGATACACATTGTCAAGCACCGAATTTGCATATTTCCGGCGCTAATGTATGTATGAAAGGGCAATTATATGTCCAGTGGTATTTATTTAACATTATCAGCCAGATAACTGTCCTGGGGCAAGACATATGCCAGCCCCACTAATACAGGGTCTGGCATCACTTAACCTCAAGTGGCACCGTCGCATATGTATAAGTAAATACATACTCCTCCGCATCTAAGGCAATACAGCCTTTAACCTGCCATCCCCAGACAAAATCCTAATCATTCCTCAGGAACAATAAGACGTCACCAAATAGTGTTTATGTGTCATGTATATTTATACGTTATGTTTATGTGTCTTTCTATATGTTACCAGTATGTTATGTGATGTAATATATACCTCGCATATCTAAAATCTGTAATCCAACCTAATAGTCAATGTCACCCTCATCAGCCCTTGTATGACAGTGTAAATTTTAATTTAAGATCAAAATAAACTCGCTGTGCGGCCACCTCGGGTCCCAGGGAGTTGTTGCCTCTACATAGGGGAGGGCACGGGACATAGGCCTGTTTACCTATGTTAGACACCAGGCGTCCCGGTCCTCCGTCACCTATCACCTATATTTAATTAACATAAATAACCACAGCATTGGGCATTGGTTGCAACATTAACTTAGTGAGCATATTTTTTCAAGTGATTATCCTTTAATTTTGATGACCAGTGTCAATATGATAGTAACTACACAGCAAAACGGTATCTATCCTCTTTTCATATTGCATTCATAACTCAAATTTAAAAGTTTGTTACATGATACCACTCAGTTGTGTTATTTCAATCTAATCCAGTTTCTTTGTTCTTTTATTTCACATTCGTTTATTATGTACAGTTATAATTACGCTTAGTGGTTCGAAGATTACATTGACGCTCTTTCCCAAAAGAAATATGTGTACTCCGTTATCCAAAAACGATGTGAGAGTCATGGTTTTGTGATATCTAAAGCGTCGATAGGTAATATCATCAACAAGAAAGGAAAAGAAAACGTCAAATTGGAGCCTCGAGTGAGACAAAAATTGCAAACAAGTATCCGAGGAAAAAACGGACATCTTCGACTATTGCAAAGGTACGTTGACTAATGTTAAAAGAAAATCCCCCTAGTCAAAGGACAGTTGCACAATCATTAAAATGCTCGGTGTCCACTGTAAACAAAGTGATAAACGTTGATTTAAATCTTAAGAAAGCGAAAAAACTCAACGTGCATCGTCTTCTTCCAAAGCATATCGCTCGACGCAGAACACGCTGCAGAATTCTATATGAGAAACACTTATCCAAAGAAAAATGGAAAACAATTGTCACAATAGATGAACCATGGGTGTATTTAAATGACTGTAACAAAAAAAGAGCCATTTATTATCATAAAAGGGGAGAAAAACATTTAAGTACATGGTCCAATGTATCGAAAGAAAGTTTTTCTAAGGGATTCACGATTGTCGCTGGTTTTTCTTATAATGGCAAGTTAAAAATAAAGAGAGTGCAAAAAATGTCAAGATTAACTCCAAATACTATCGGGAACTTATTTTATCGCCCATTTTTCTGAATAAAATACCATCGGTTTCCTCACAGTGCCATCCATCTCTGAGACTCCATCCGGACAAAGCTAGCAGTCACACATCAAAATCCACCGTAAATTTCCTAAAAGAAATGGAACAAAAAACTGGTATCAAGGCCATACCCTTCACTGATATCCCTACTAATTCTCCCGATGTGTCACCTATGGATTTCTGTGCTTTCGGACTTTTAAAAACTGCATTATCCAAACGTTGTCCCAAAACCCTAACGGGACTCTGGAAAGCTGTTCGGGAGGAATTGGATAGAATACCTCTTCTGACATTTCAAAAGGCATTATTATCCTGGAAATTGCGGTGTCGAAAGATAGTTCAGAATAAAGGATGTCAAATAGAACATTTAAAACACAGAAATTTTATGTAATTTTGTTTTGTGAATACAATATACATCGTCTAAAAAATGTGCGAACAGCCTCTGTATAAGGAGGTAGATTTATTTTAGCATTTTTATACATCAGTGTTTGCAGTTATAGAATAATCTCTTTTAAATACCTTTGCAATAACTTCCACAGAAAATAATTATATTTATTATTGTGTTTTATATTTTCTGTAATAATTCAATGCTTTTTTATAAACTTTATTTTCCTTGGCGAAAAACTGGATCGGCAACCCTTTGCATCTATTATTTTAACACTTAAGTACAGACGTTCATTTTCTGTTACGTAAATACAGAGGGAGGGGTCTTTCAGACTGCGCTCTATTTTATGCATTTTAACAATATAAAATTTTAAAATAATGTACTCTTGTTATTATATAAGCGTTAATTCACTTCGCTTGTTATTTTGAAGTAATTATTTCTTTTTAGAACTCTAAAATGAATGCATTGAAAATTAATTTTTAAATCGCATATGAAAAAGTACGGAACGCTTCATCCAATAATTAAAATAAACGCTACTTACTCGCAAATGCGTACAAACTAAACTATTTAATACTTTTTCCATCTACAGAATCTGGATTATAGAAAATAATGCAAAAAACGATAATTTATAAGGAATATTAAAATTCTGTAGCACATTATTTTAAACATTTTCCACACAATTTTTGCAAATTTTCTTGGCACATCGTATTCTTGCAGCTGAAACATAGATAGGCCGTTTTTTTTTCTCAGTCTAGGGGTACAAAGATAGCATGTTTTACACTTTACGCGCCCCTTCATGCGAAAGAAAAGTAACGCAAACGCAGAGGGCAGAGGTGAGGTACTGCGTTCTGTTTAGCGTTCTACTGTTTGTACTCTCTGATACTGTGAAAAGCTGTACAAGTATTTGTTGCAGAAAGTTATAGAACTGTAAAGTTCTCCTTTTTGTAAAATAAATTTTATCCAGCTATCTTCAGTTCGAGGTGCTTTTAATTTATTACGAACTAGTACCTGCCCAGTTAGTATTATAAAAAATAAAATTCCAAAAATTGTAATTAATAAATGTTTATAATATATTATATAATTGTTAATATTGTAAGGATCCTAAGTTTAACTAGCGTTTATTTAATTTAAAACTTTATTATCATCTCTTATTTTCCACTTCCGGCCAGAATGAACGCGTGAATATGTTTATGCAAATTGTATTTGCTAACGCTTAAGTATTTAAGTCCTGGCTTTTTGCCAAGAGTAGAAAGTAGAAGGAAGGAGAGAGAGCTCTCTTGCTACGAGATTTCACGCGAGCGCTTGCCATCGGTTACTGTCTGCCATTTAAGGCCAGAGGTTTAAATCCTCTAGAAAGTAAAAGACGTATTGTAGTTTTCCGCAGTTTGCGTACTACAGACGTAGTCATTTAAAAGGCCAGTCTTAGTGCTAGTCATCTGTGTAAAATATTAAAAGTTAGCTCTTATTTAAGTTTAGTTAGTTAGTAGTCTTATATTCTTTTAAGTTCAGACCACAACGTGGTTGGTCTTTGTATCCCGAAGTTCGGGAACGTTTGTAAAATCGATAAGCAAATAAAGGGTAATTTTAACCCTCCTTATCTTTGTTGTATCTTCTACACACGCACGAACATAGCTTTCAGTAAGCTCCCTGTTCCTACTCAGAACCACAGTTATGTTCGCGAAATCAACAAGAAGAAATACAAGTCCTGATAATATTACAATCAATAAATTATTATTTATGTTAGTAAATCATTCTGATCACAGAAGTTATCGTTAAGAACGATAGCATCCCAACTTTGTTTTGCTTCCTAATTTCAAAACGCGGGGTACTGATATTCATCAGTAGTGTATCAGAAATTTCTCTGCCAGAATCCCTGAAATAGAAGAGCTAATGAAAGTATAAAAAAGAGACTCAAGGATCACCTAAGAGAATATGTAACTTGCACCAATACTGGACATTATCAGAAGCATTTTCGTTTCCGAAAGAGACACATTAGTCCGATATGAGTTCAGTATTTTTTCTAGCTTTCTTTTTTCCATATCTCGTAGCTTTCTTCCTAATAATATAGATCTGCTCAAGTATCATGCGAGAAATTACGTCGAGATTTTTGTCTGCGAGAGTACTTTAATAGTTGAAGTCACTTGCTAGACCGTTTTACTGCTGGTCTTTTATGAGGTCATAAATCAAAAGCTTTAAAAAGACTGAAGGTAAAAATGGAAAAATTTCAATCATGTTCCTTTTTCAAGAAGAGAATCAGAATTTATCACGCTCGCAGTTTCTCAAAATCTGTATTGTATTTACGGGTCATTTCCTTAATTTCGTTACCACTATAGGCGGAGTATATCCGAAAACATATTTTAAAGAAATAGCCTTAGGTATTTTGTTCAGCTTATACTTTGACGAAGCTTTAAAATTTTTTTGAAATACTTAAATGCATTTTAAAAAATGCATTAAATTACTTCAAAAGAATTTTAGCTGGATAGAATCATTGAATCACCGAAAATTGTGCCTTAGTAAAATTTAAAATTTTATGTGGTGAAAATTAAAATAATTTTTAACCCATTGTTTTTATGCAAACAATAAAAAGGAGTCATGTAAGTATTTTATTAGCCCAAAGGAACGTTAGTCCAGAAGGGCTGTAAGTGTCAAAACGGTATATTGCGTTGAATCACTATAAAACTCTGAATCACTTTTCAAATTGTTGCCACCAAATATTATCGCCCTGTATTATAATTAAAGAAATTAAAAAATGAAGAATTTGCATTAATGTATGCATATGTTTTCGCATTGTGAAAAAACAGCGGTACCTAGAGCCATCAAACTTTAAATACCATGGTACTCCTCCCGAATATGGACAACTGGAAACCCTAATTTTGAAATTTGATATTATCTTATTGTGTATTTCCTATTTGTGAAACTTTAACAAATTTTTGATTAAAAAACTCAACAATTTCAAAGCAAGTAATGGCAACACTGTATAAAAAAAACATTTTTATCTCCACCTCACGAGACTGTTCATCGGAAAATTGTAAAGATAGGCTGTTTGTAAGCATTTTTAGCGCAAAGAAACATTAGCCCAAATGCTCTGGAAACGTATATGTGTATGTAAATAAAACATACGTACGTATGTATGTATCTCGTAACTCAAGAATGAGTAGCCGTAGAACGTTGAAATTTTGCATATGGGACTGTTGTAACATGTAGTTGTTGCACATCCCTTTTTTCCTTACAATCGGCTGCACCACTCTTATAAATATATATATATATATATCACTCTGTTACTTGCCTAGGTGAGCTCAGTTTTCTTATTCTTATATGTTGGTAAATTGTGCATTTGTTTTTGCTTTAAATGTGATTAAATTATGTAGTTTCTATGGCCTTTAATTAATCTGCATGCAATAGTTGTAGAATTTAAAAGTTTAAGTGACAAGTTAAGCCTAAGGAACCGCCATCTGGTTACGTTTGAAACTTGGTAGACTGCACCTTCAGTGTTTTTTTGCCGAGTGGGACTAAAAGTAAACTTTCAGTTTCGTTCCACGAAAAATCTGCCTTCTTACCTGCTGGCCGAATTGCATGTTTTTGCTTAGAAACTATAATTTTAATTGTAAAATATGTTTTTAATTGTTTTGACTGTATTTTGTACATTATGTTTGTCCATTTTACAAGTTTTAATGAAGATATTTTGAGTTTTTATGTATTTTTGTTTTGACGCGAAGAGAAAACTGAATGAGAAGTATAATCTCTTACGAAATTCTGGTGAATACGTTTAAGTGAAATGCAGTCAAAAATGTGTATAATTTAATAGGCCCTGCAAGGATGTCCTGTGGTATCCGTCTCAGATATTTTTTAATAATCTGAAAGTTTATATCATCATTTTTTCATTTAATGGTTAAATACAGTGTTAAATGTAATTAATTTGTGTTTAAGCAGGACTTATCTCACTAAAATTTTCACCTATGTACTATGTACAAAAACTGTTACCTTACTTGAAAAACGAAGGACATTAAATGCCGCAGTACTCGGTAATTAAAAAAATTAAAAAGAAATAATATTGTTGCGCGCGTAGGGTTCGTAAAGGATATAATGCACAAGTCGTTAAGTTAATAAAATTTATTCTTTGCGCAAGAAATAAAACAAAATACTGCAACATTTAATCAGAGATATTCGCACAATATCGCAATATCTCAAACGTTAAACAGAACTCAATTCGAAACAGAGAAAGTTAATCCAATCTCACAGCGAATTCGCTACAACCAATAACAGCATTAGGTGAACAACAGTTCGCTTAAAACAGCTACTACTGAGCTGAGATGTTTCAATTCGGCTTTTATAAGCTTTTTAATTATTCACGAGAACATTCTGGTAAAATATATTTTCTCGATTTTTGTGGATGGAAACAGCAATAATGAGATATTTATTTATTAAATATTAAATGCACGCCCTCTTCTATTTTTACTTAAACGGCGTAGCTTTCTCTCCAAAAATCGTCTGCGTTGCACGGGAAAATAAAACAATTTTAATTGCAATTCTAAATAAATATCTAAATAAATACGAAATCCGTAATAATATGTTAATCTTTTATTTATTATAGACACGGATCAAGCGAAGAAAATGTACCTTTAACTAAAATAATAACATACTGCATGATAGAGCGAAACGTACATGGTTAGTTTCATTATTTTCACGAGTTCAGGGAGTTAAATTCAAGCTCAGTTTTAGTTAGACACTATATTCATTACGAAAATTCGCGTATTTATATTTACATGCTAAAATCCTTTCGAAGTTAACCCTGCAAACATTCTCGCGCTTTCAGCTCACGTGTAATATTAATATCGTTGCGTTCATTTATTGTGCGTGTTGTGAACTTTGCCCATTTTAGGTTAAGTTATTAATTCTCTGAAATTTCTCAGGTCAGCAAGAAGGAGTCCGTTTCTCCGTAGCGTGATATTCGATTCAAACTCCCATTATTTACTTAATCTCGACAATCTTCTGGCCTCTATTATTTACATCTTCTTGACATTAGAGTAATTTGATTCAAGAATTGCAGAGCGATTTAATATATTTTCTGTCAAATGTGCGAGCGCTGATTTATACCTATCATTAACAGAATTTTCAATTTATAGATAAATGAATATTAGATGCCTTGATTGGAGATTATTTATTATAACGGACATAGTTTTAGCAATGATGTAATTATATGAAATAGATTTAAATGTATATAAATGTGCAAGTTGATAAATGAGTGGGGCAAGCTTATGAATGGAATGGTTTGTTTGCGTAGCCTAAAATTGACTCTTCTTTTGAAACATTATTCTCTAAAGTAGGACCTAAAGTCATTTCATTAAGAAATTTTTTTTCATTAAGAAAATAAAATAAATGTTAGTAAAACTTAAAATCCTTACATATTTCCCGCCAGAATATAATAGTTCGAAAACTAGGTCTAAATGACTTTAAATGTTGATAACTTTAAATTCGAAGCTCTAAAACGAGGCCAATCCTTACAACATACCGATTGAAATAATTTCAATAAAAAACTATCGATATTCAACCTTTCAACAGTATACTTGTTTTTGGTTTTATTATGAAATGTCTTTTTCACGATTTTTAGCACTTTACGCATGCATAAACTCTGTCATTATATCATTTTATAAAACTCTTGTTTTACATAAATTCGTCTTCAAATCTTAGAGACTTTCGCCCACCAGCAGCCAAGCGGTAAAGTCGCTGAAACCTAAAAGAAGATAAATATGGTATAGGGTTGATGTTCTGGTATCTGAACGTAAACAGTTCGGGGGTTTTAAAACTTGTTAGGTTGTACGTTGCTTCATTACTTAGAGTGTCAATATCGATTGTAAACTCCCCAAATTTTCGTTTAAGAAGGATTGCAAAACAGAAAACATTACATGATGTTGTTTATGAATTGTACTTCCGAGGAATAAAAGCCATCGATTAGTTACCATGCGTTCCGTTTATAAATACTATAACAACTTAAGGAATATATCTAGTTTGAATTACTGAAGTAAAGCCAAAGGAATTATTACAAATAACTGATACTAAATGTAATGTTTATGAACAAAATAAACCAAAATGAAATGAAACAGAAGCAAATGCAATAAGCACAAAAAAGTGTCCATAGTATTGTAATCTTAAAGAGTCGCTGAGGCCTACATGACGAACAGGCTTGTGTAGGGTTGTTTATTTTTATTCGACAGTATTTTCTCCCACGCCAACGGTACACTATTGAGCTTGCGCAGTAAGCGAAATTTGTTAACATTGATCACTTCAATGTGAGGTTTGCCATTACGCCCAACGGGCTGGCTGTATGTGCGTTTTTGTGATATGTGTAACGTGTGTACGGGCGAGTTTACTTTAAAAAGTTCACCACGAAGAAGTCCACCGCGAGACTTTGCCGTAATCATAAATTAACTAATCTAGAGAGACTTCACACGGGAAATAATAATGTCATAATCTTAACCGTGCTCTAATATGGTCTCTGAGTTTTGATTTATATATTTAAGCTTAATGCTTTGTTAAGAAACACTTTAAAATCTTGAAATTGCTCCTGACAGAAATAAAACTAAAATGCTTTCTCAAAAGTTTTGATTTGTTTGGTATTTTTGAATATTTTTTAATATGGGTTACTTTTGTTCTCAGTAAGAAATGCTTTCGAAGAAAAGGCCCTGCGTTTCTTAGATCACGACAATCAGCAAAGGCTGACATGCGTAACGGAAGCATTTTTAAATAATGTAGTAAGTTATATTAATATTATACTTACATTTTACGGTATATTATAATGTGTTAATTTTATAAATGCAGCTTCATTAATATATATATATATAACATTTTTTACTTGCTACAAAGTTTCATAATTTTTAGCCCAAATGGGTCATTACTACGAAATGCGATCTTAGTCTTAAAATGGCATCTTGCGAAATCTCGAAATGGCACCTGATTGTTTCTTCCTTTATTTTTTAGTCTTTCAGGCTGTCTTTTATAATTATTACAGATGAAGTAATATTTTCTTCATTGGAAAAATAAAGTATATTTAATCCATTTTTATATTCTTATGCCTCGGTTCTCTTCTTCAGTGTAAATTCTGCTGCCCGGGTTGGTATTATTTTAATCTATAAAACGTCTTTCTTTCAGCTATGTCTCTTGCTCAGCGGCTTGGACAGCGGTTCATTTATTTAATCGATTAAATCCAATTTTAATATAACTAATATTCCGTATTTCCTTCAAACTTGGAGTAATTTCGATTTTACATTTCTAATATAGTTCAAGAAAAGTATCGATTTTATCAGCTTATCGATTTCAGATCTATTATACATCTTTTCATTTTAAATTGAATTTCTTTTTGCTATAAAATGAATTCAAATATATGAAGAGTTCAGGCTAAAAAAAAAGAAGCAGTATTTGCTTTTCAGAATTAATAATATGAGTATAATTTTACAGGCCATTATTCATTTGTAATTAATATGAAGTAACAGAAAACGACTTCTTCACCTGTTCTATACCTCCACAATATCCTACATACATTGTCTACCAATAAGTATTTGGACACCTGTGATCGAAAAGAAAAACTAACTTTATTCAAAATCAATAGTTGGGACAGCCTCCACGAGAGGTTATTACAGCGTGGACCCTCCGGGGCATACTTTCCAAGTCTATGTATGACAGCTAGTGGTATTTCTGCCACTCGGCTTGGAGAAGACATAGAAGTTCCTTCACCGATTTTGCACGGGTAGTGCACCCCTGAATTCGGCAATGCAATTCGTCCCAGAGGTTCTCGATAGGGTTCAGGTCTGGACTCTGGGCAGGCCAGTCCATTCGATGAACTCCATTGGCACCATACCAAGCCTTGGTTAACGTCGAAACGTGACAACTCTCATTGTCGTCCTGAAAGTAACAGGGGTCCAACCCGTAAAACTGCCACGACGTAGGAAGCCCATTGTCATCCAAAATAGTGCAGTAGGCATCGGAGTTGAGATTACCCTGAATGGGGACCAAGGGTCCCAGCCCATACCACAAGAAACACCCCCAGACCATAATTCCATCTCCGCCGAACTTGACTGTTGGCACAATGCATTCTGGCAGGAGACGTTCTCCAGGTGGACGCCAGACCCAGACGCTGCCATCCGAACGGTAAAGGGTGAACCTTGATTCGTCATTTCAAAGAACCCGTTCCACTGATCTACGGTTCAATTTCGATGTGCTTTGCGCCACATTAGCCGAGCAGCGCGGTTGGACTTTGTGATCAAAGGCTTATGGGCAGCAGCACGACCATGAAAACCAAGCAGATGTGCTTCTTTACGGATGGTATTCATTGAAACAATACGCCCGGGTGCCTGTTGAAACTCCTCGCGGATGAGGGCCATAGGTTGGGTGCGGTTCTTCCGAATGTCTCTGGCAGCACTGGGAGTCTCTATCGCACAACGAAACTGGGAGTCTCTATCTCCCAGTTTCGTTGGTCTGCCGACTCGGGGCACATTCCGACAATCACCGCTCACCTTCCACTTCTTAATCACATAGGCCACTGTCAATTTTGGGTACTTCAGATCGCTAGATATGTCCCTTAAGGATCGGCCACATTTGTGATACCCGATAATTATACCTTTCTCGAAATCGGAGAGCTCCGAACTGCGAGGCATCTTGCATGCGACTAAAGCCGATGCTGTTTCCTACACGATATATACCGGCGGAGTCCGTGACGTACCTTAGGACCGCAGATATCGTCATTTGCATACACTGACTACCAAATACTTATTGGTACTCTTTGTATATATTCATTATTACGCTATTCCAAATTTAAGGCATTAGTGTAATTTCGAGTCATAAGACACGATATTTTTGTCCAGAGTACGAAATATTACCACATTTTCTCTTTATTTGTCGAGAGGACGTTTCGTACCTATTGTAAAACGTTTATATTTTTTATTACTAGTTTTTCAGAAATAAAGAGGAAATGATTATTTCTTATGCAGGAGAATAGGCCCACCTGCTGCCGAGCGGAAAAGTGGCTGAACACTGGTAGTTCGATTCGGAGCCAGTTTCCCTTTAATAGACTAAAACAAGTCGAATTGAGAGGTCATTAGGTATTTCTCCCGCCTTCTTCGCATGCCTGCGTGGTGTAGTGGTCTGCATGCTCGACGCGTAACCGAGAGGTCCGTGGTTCGATTCCCGGCGAAGGCTTTGCTCATTTTTTGTGTCTCCTGCTTCGTAATAACCTAATGTCTCTACAAGGTGACGTCGCCATTCGCGTTTATACCAGTGGTCATCTTGGCATGAGTGTGAGTTTCCCTTTGAAGGCCCTCCACGAAGTAAACCCTCCCCTTAGGCAGGTAACCCACGAGGCTTTGCCGTATATCAGTGTATAAATCAAACCAAACCAAGCAG
Source organism: Stegodyphus mimosarum (assembly GCA_000611955.2). Lineage (NCBI taxonomy): Eukaryota > Metazoa > Arthropoda > Arachnida > Araneae > Eresidae > Stegodyphus > Stegodyphus mimosarum. Next base: position 196,064 of record KK122173.1, read on the forward strand.
GAGAATGTAGTTTTTGATAGGCATAGTCTATAAATTTCAGCATTGCAAAAAAAAATGTTATTATTTATAAATCTGTATCTAAAATCACAAATTTTGAACTGTATATCACTACTTCGAACACTTTGTTTAACAATACCCAAACAGGAATACCGAAATTTAGAAAAAAACATAAATGAAGTCCAAGATAGCAAAACCTTTCTCTAATATAATGCATTAAAACCACTCAAAATCATAATTATTCAGAGATTATTTTGTTTAAGCCGTATTATCTGTGTGTACGCTCCATTTAGTTTCTTGTTCCTAGTTTTCCTCTGATTCCATGTCGGTAATATTTCAGCAACCTAAGCGACACGCAAAGTAAAAATGAAAGCAGAAAAACTAATTTAACCACTCGCACTTTTGTATCATCCTCATACTTATATCTCCCTCATGAATATTAATCCCCACCCAATGAATATTAATTAGCAAGAAGAAGGGAAAAACAGGAGTTTCGAATAATGTATGTGTTGGTTATTCATAAATTATAAGTTCAGCAAATTCTTTAAGTATCTCATCAGTCGAGTAGAGACTTGGCGGTTTTTGACAATAAAAATGATTAATTCAGCATTGAGATATTTTAAGCTTCATAGTGCTATGTGCTTTATGGCTGTATAGAATATTTTATTCAGTTTTTTGACTGATGGCTGTTAGAATTATGCTTATTATACTATGTTTCAAATGCAATTCAAAGTTCATTTTCATAGATGAAATTTCCTTTCTTTTAAATGAAATTAATCAAAAAGAGCTTAAAAATCTGAAAAAGCAAATCCGAAAACTTTCCGATTTTAAATTACGCCCGGAAGGTCGTTTTAACGTTTAGTGTGTTACTTTTATTTATTAATATAATGTTCTTCGCACTAAAACCACACAAAATTCAATTCAACAGCAATATCACAAAATATTTAAAAACAGCATAACTTCAGAATATTCGATACGCAATCACTATTTCCGATACACAGTCTCGCGCGCTGGAGATAATCCCCTTCCCTACAGTGTTGCCATTGCTCGCTTTGAAATTGTTGAGTTTGTTATTCAAAATTTCGTCGACATTTTACAAAATTTGAAATAGATAATAGAACAAATTCGAAATTCCCGCTTGCAAATGCCGATGTTCGGTTGGAGGACTACGTTATTCAAAACTGGATCGCCGTAGGTACCGTTATTGTTTTCACAATGCGAGAAACATTCATGCAGCTTCTTCATTATATAAATTCTTTAAATATAATAATACAAGACGATAGTATTTGGTGTCAACACTTTGAAAAGTGAACCAACGCAGAAAGTTAAGCGACTCAAAATGCCGTTTTGGGACTAATAACCCTTTGGATTAACACGACTTTGGGGCTAAAAATTAACAAAATTTTAGGATTTATTTTTACACTACAGTACAGGGAGGAATACTTCAGTTAATTTTAATTTTCGAAACCGCGATAAAGTTTGACGCTTGAAATTTTGCTGTGAAATTTGTGTCACGGAGAAACTAACATAGCAAAATGACAACTAAATGAAGAATAATGAAGTAATTATTTTTTGTTTTACAAATTAATCAGAAATAATACGCGTGCACAAGTGCTATGTATTAGGAAATGCAATTTCAGAATATTACATATGCTCAAAATCAGTGTAAATTAAAAGTGTTTAACCTTTTTTTATAGTTTTATTGCCTGAGCAGCAGCTATGGCGTTAAGCTAGGTAAACTCTTCATTTGCAGCTTGAAAATGGATTGAAAAGAAACCCATCATATCCTAAAATCTCTATTGTGTGGAAAAAAAACAAAAAGACAGAGTAAATAGAATTTTTCATCATTCTACTTCATTCTACGAAGTATAAAGGAAGTATTCTAACAGTGAAAAATTTCAGGTATCATATTTCAAATAAAATATCCACTTTGACAGCTATCGAATGCAATTTAACGATGTTTATGAGTGGCATCTGTAGCTAAGGACAGAATAAAGGAAAAAAATTCCCAAAAAAATTGTAAAACTGATTTAAGATATATTCTGAAGAGATTTTTTGTAGAAGCTGTGCGTACGCACGTATCTATGTAATGTATCTCACGCAACTGAAAAACGATTAGCCGTAGAACGTCAAAATTTCATATATAGGACTGCTATAGCACATAGATGTGCGCCTCCCTTTTTAGTTGCAATCGGCCGCCCCAAAAGTATATAAATATATATATATATACCCAGCCTGTTACTCAGCTCAGTGAGTTTTATTCTCATATATTGATAAATTGCACATTTTTTTGCTTTAAAAATGATTGAATTATGTTGTTCTTATCTTCCGCTTAAGGTTTTTATGACTTTAGTAAACCTGCATGCAATATTTGTAAAATTATCAATAGTTTAAAAGTTACTTAATTGCGGCTAAGCTTAATTATGGTTACGAAAGTAGCCATAATTGTTTATATTAGAAACTTAGCAGAATGGTGGACTTGTTGCGATTCTAGACAAACTAAGCTTGCGCTCAACAACAAAGATAACGCCTTCTTTTAGCGTTACAAATGAAGTCACACTTAACCCTTTCTGGAATTTATTCGAGAAAATAAGTTTTTAAGATTTACTTCGTAATGTGAGTGAGTGGGTGGGTGAGTGGGTGAGTGACTGGGTGAGTGGGTGAGTGGGTGAGTGAGTGAGTGAGTGAGTGAGTGAGATTCCTGTTCTTTAAAAAAACAAAAAAACTTGATTTTTATTAGGGAAATTGCAACAAAATTAAATGAGCAAAAACATTTTATAATCCCTAGCACTAAATCATAAACACGCATAGCCACAGTTGTCCAATTTGTTTCAATTCAAAAACATTATTTAGAGTATATAGACGGTGTTCACACATTTTTGTAATGATTTTGAGTGATTGCACAAACTTAAGAATTTTATTTTCTAATATGCTCAGTCAGATAAATAACCTTTTGTTGAACTATCATATTACAAGGTATTTCTCCCGCCTTCTTCGCATGCCTTCGTGCTGTAGTGGGCAGCACGCTCGACGCGTAACCGAGAGGTCCGTGGTTCGATTTCCGGCGAAGGCGTTGCTCATTTTTCATCATTCCTCCTTTTAAAAAATAACCTAATGTCTGTACTCTGGCGCCCGAACTAAAAAATTTGTTTATAAAAACTTTGGATGATGATTTTTTACCACCGGGAGTTGGAGATTGGGTCCGCTAATCCCCAGTCGCTGTTTAAATTGGGGTGTATATAAGGTATTTCTCCCGGCTTCTTCGCATACCTTCGTGGTGTAGTGGTCAGGACGCTCGACGCGTATTCGGGAGGTCCGTGGTTGGAGTCGCGGCTAATGCATTGCTCATTTTTCATCTCACCTGCTCTTAAAAATTAACTAATGTCTCTACAATATTACATCTTAATTTAGAAGATAAAAGTCCTTTTTTTAAAACAGCAATTTTGATTTTTTTCCAGTTCTCCTTCACAATCTTCCAAAGTCCATCCAGCTTTTTGGGATGCCGCTTATAAAGTGCTTGTTTTTAAAGCCCAAATGCACAGTAATCCATAGGAGAAACATCAAGGGATTTGGGTGGGATACATTAAAAGGGAACAGCTTCAATTCCACTTTCATTTCTCATTTTTTCAAAAAATACAGCAGTAGATTTAGAGGTATGGCTCGGAGTCTTTTGCTGATGAACTTAACACAGTGAAGGTTTGTTTGGATTTAGGTTATTAGTTTATTCAATTATGGCAAAGCACACGAGGGCTATCTGCCTAAAGGGAGGGATGCCTTCGTGGAGGACGTTCTAAGGGAAACTGGCTCGTATACACGCGTTTGGATAAATTGACGGGATTTCTTCTTATAAACAGGTGTTAAAACATATTCTTGATGATAATCCAAATTAATTTTGGCCCTTTTCTACTTTCCTTATTTAAGTCTATAAATAATATTTTTTCCTTATTTAAGTTTTCCGTTATAAGAGAATAATCCAGTAATAATCATAAAACGTTTAGAAAACAAACCTTTCCTAGTTTTCTCTGAACCACCAAATTAAATCTTTTTCTCCTCTTTCTTAGTAGTAAATCGATTTTTTTCTATTGCAATCCGGAAGCACATCAAAGCCTCATTAACTGTAACTGTATATTTCCATTTTTCACCTGCCAAAAAAGTTTCTTACGGTCATAGTCTTACGCCGAGAAACATGTTTCGGCATACGACGACGAACATCATGTTTTTTTTTTCTAGCCCAAAGGGGCTTTCTATTGTCTATTTCTTTCTAAGGACTATTGTTTTCGTTTTGCTATTTTGCGTCGGCTCACTCTGAATGTCCGTTTCACTTTTCAAATTGTTGCCACTAAATATTATCGTGCTGTATTATATTTAAAGAAATTAATCTGCATAAATGTATGTATGTTTCTCGCACTGTGATAAAACGACCTTACCTGGCGCCATCCAATTTTCAATGACGTAATCCTCCTGCGAATATGGGCATTTGGAAGCCAAAATTTGAAATTTGGAATTTGTTTTATTATGGATTTCATATTTTGTAAAACTAATGAATTTTTGATTAACAAACTAAAAGATTTAAAAGCGAGCAACGGCAATGTTGTACAGAAAAAACATTTTTATCTCCGGCGCGTGAGACTTTGTATTGGAAATTCTAAAGATATGATCAATTTAAAATTATTTTGCGATATTTCTATTGAACTGAATTTTATGGCTTAGTGCGAAGAATACGATATTTAATAAATAAAGGAAACACACAAAGTGCTAAAAAAAACACCCCTTTTGACGTAATTTAAAATCTGAAACTTTTCAGTTTTTTTTTTTTCGGTGTGTGTGTATGTGTTTCGATTAACTTTAAATCAGATTTTGTAATTTTGTTCACAGTTTCTATAGATATTTAAAGATATTTCAATAGCTCTTTGGGGTGCTGGAGTTTCCTTTAAATTATGAGATGTGACTTTAGATTTAATAAGAGCTGTACGTATTTTTTTGGGTATGCATTTTTCGTCTTTTTCCGAGTCAAATATAAACTTTGACGTTTCGTTTCTTTTATATTAATCATGTCACTTATTTTGCGTGTAGAAATATTAAAACCACGCCTTTCACATATTTTTTTAAATAACTAAATAAGAGTATTTTTCATCGAACAGCGTAAAAGTAGATTCTTCTACGGATTGCTTATTTTTCAGCGACTCTTTAAAGAAAAGAATATTTTTAATGCTGTAGACGATTACTAAACCTTATTCTAATTTCATGCTAGTTATGTTTGTATTTTAAAATTAATATTTCAATTCATGGAGAAACTCAAATTTTTTACAGAAATGTGTAAACACGCTCTGTAAGTGGCCGAAAGCACCTACACAGTTCACATACTCTTGACTATAGCGATGAATACATTTTCATCGCAATAGTTGAAGCATCAACAAATATGGATGCTATTTGTAACGGTGGCTATAAATTTCGCTTTTTACCCATCGTCTCAAACAAATAGATATCGCTTTTTCCCTATTCTTTTCCCCATCCAATCTCTTTCACAATCATCCTAGGATAGCATCTCGATCAGTTTCATCCTTTTACTATAGTTTTTTATACATAGAAAAAAGTGGTTCCAAGTTTTACTCTCAACTTTCTTTCTGTGGTATCTGAAAGAATGTTAAATAATGTTTTTGAATCTTCAAAATATTCTTCAGTCTGTAGCAAAAGACCTGTGGAAGGAACCAAAATGAAATGCTAAAGGTTATTTATTAGCATAGCGTGGTTAATAAGAGAGAATAATCTTTTACATGCACGTTTTTACAACATTTAATATTATAACTGAAGCGAACAAGACGCTTCATATGTGACACCAGTAAACTAAAAGATGCATCAAAATTCATATTTAGCACTGAATATAATTTTTAACAAAACTTAAAGAAATAGAATATCTGAAATTTTGATTAAATAATAGTTTTATAAGTGAAAAAGAAATTCCATTTCAGCTTCTAATCAAGAGTAAACTGAAAATTTAATTTCAGTTTTTATCCATGAATAAACTAGAAATATCCTTTCTGCTTTTACTCAAATATTAGATCCTTAATTTAAAACTGCTGTACTTTATGGGGAAAAACTTGTTTTCTCGCCAGAGGAGGGAAAAAAATTAAATAATGAAGCATTACTTAGTAAAATACATTAAAAAATTTTAAAATATTTAATCAGTGAAAGAAAATAGAAAATATTTTTAAATGAATGTAAGAAACAAATTTTGTAACTTTGTCGTAAACATTTTATTCATTATGAAACGAAAATTAGAAATATTTTATAACATGAAAGTTCAAAGTCAGGCTATTTCAGGGATTAATGTAACTTAAAGAACAAACAAAATCATGAACAATTTATGCAAATCAATTGCCTATAGAAGAAAAGTGCGAAAAAAATTTTACGTTGTAGGTTTGAAAGCTTTCATTTACTTTAATTTATCGTTACGAAGATGTAAATACCAAATCATTGAATATTTAAGGAAATTTTATAATTGCACTTCTAAAAAAATGTCACAGCTTCTATAAAATACATATAAAATTATATTGCTTTAAGAACTCATATAAATTTTATATGTAGCCTATAAGCTACATATAAAATTAAGCTTTTTATAAATGAATTATTTTATTATTTCATTTATATTTTTTTTCATTTAAATATAGCTTCAAATACGGTATTCCCCGAAACGAATTGAAGCAAACCAAGTTTTCCTTCTTTATGTACTTTATCACATGCTGCAATTATGCTTAAATTATTAATTCGTGTATTATTACTGTCAACACTACAATTTAATAAGATATAAGACATAATGTTTTCAATTTTGCCTCTAAAATTATTTTTTAGAAAATTGTTCCCTAACAAACAAAAGTATTACATTATTTATAATGCTAAATTTAAGGAATTAATTATTTTAATAAATTACTTTTGTTGATTATATGATGTCATTACAAACGAGGCACATCTTATTTGTTTCAGAATTTATTTTACTTTTATTAATGGTAATGCTTATGATTTCCAAAAAACGTTTCCTAACACTATCAGCTGTCCGGTAACTTAATTCCTCTAAAAAAATCACTTAAATATGGGTAATAAAATTGTGGATTAAATACATCTTCACTAGAGTCATAACATTTCATATGTCTCAAAATATCGTATTATACGCCCTATTATATTACACACATTTTTTGCTACATTTCATTTAAACGTATTTCCTCGAATTTCATTAGAAATATATTTCTCATTCAAAGAATTTACTTCTCCCTTCGCTGCAAAGCAAAAATTCATAGAAACTGAAAACATCTTCATAAAAAATGGAAAAATACGGAATAATATAAAACACTAAATACAGTTAAAAAAACAATTATTACAATTATAATTAGTTTCTAGGCAAATACAAGCAATTCGACCCGCGTGCAGGAAGACAGAAATTTCGATGCACAAAACTGAAAGTTTACTTTTGGTCCCACTCGGCAAAAAGACATTCAAGGTGCAGAAAATCACTATTCTGCTAAGTTTCAAATGTAAACAAATGGGGGCTCCGTTAGGCTTAGTCACAATTAACATTTAAATTGTTGATAATTCTACAACTGTTGCATTCATATTAGCTAACAACATCAAATACTTAACCGGAACGTAAGAACAACATAATTCAAACACTTTTAAAGCAAAAAATGCATAATTAAAAAACATATTAGAATAAAATTCTAAAATACTGCTTAAATTTCCTCAAAGATATTCGTACAATATCGCAATATCTCACAGTAGTCATATTTTAAACTACTAGAATATAAACAGAACTCGAATTCAAAATACACAGGAAGCTATTCTGATCTCACCGCGAATTCGCTACAATCAATAACAGCAGTAATTAAACAACTACAGTTCGCTTAACAACAACAACTGAACTGAGATGTTTTAATCCAGCTTTTATAAGCTTTCTAATCAAGCGAGAGATCAGTCTGGTATTTTCTCAATTTTTTCTGGATATCAAAAGCAATTACGAGATATCTATTTATTAAATGTTAAATGCATGCGCTCTTGTATTTTTACTTTTCTGGCGTAGCTTTCTCTTAAGTTTTGTCCCGTGCTGCATTCATGGGAAAATGAAACAATTTAATTACAATTCAGTTCAATTATTTACAATAATATTACTCTGTTACACTTAGTAATATCACACACACACATATATATATGTCACATTACTACTACTAAGTGCGCAGTCGTGAATCCGTTCCTTTTAACGTTTGGCTGTAGACATGGTTTGGATAAGGCAGGAATAGGACATTGACAAAACTAATTTCAAATAATCTCGAATTTGGGAGAAAGGATGAATTTAGGGGGAGAGCATCAAATTTAGAATGTTAATTTTCAGGTCATCAATTATTCTTTAGAACAGCTATCATATTTTGTTATAGTTTACGCACACACACATACATATAATATAAAAAAATACGATTTCTTTGCTCTACGCGAACAGGCAAACTCTCATTAACGTTCCGCTATTTCAGAATCTTTCGAGTACTTTCGCACCAGCACTTTCGAGAATATTCTGCATGTTATATAACCGCTGGTATAAATACCGAGTTCGCGCCATTTTTTTGTGGGACTGCTTTCCTCTATCGCTGCTTCGAGACTCTGCTGCTGTCTTTCCCATTCCTCTTCCCTTTGTTAGAACAAGTTATGACGTAGAAATCTTAAATTTAATATTATTTAATTTAAATCACTATTGGATATGTAATTTGGAGAATTTCTCCTAAAAGAAAAATGATCTGCCGTTTGAATTGGATAAAGATATGGAGCTATAAACTTAAATTCTTCTCTGTCGTCATTTTCCTGCATTCCACTCAGCCAAACAACTCCCGGACTCTGATGTCAAGCTTCGACATTCCTGTGCCCATTCAAATAATCATTATATATATATATATATATACAGGTTGTTTCAGAAATCATGGAACAAACTTGGAGGGGTGGTGGAGAGTACTAAAACATGCATTTTTTGTAGGAATGTAGAGTCTAAAGTGACGGGTTAAGGCAGAAACGCAAAAAAATTACACGAGAGGAAAATGTGTTAATGTACAAAATCAACGCAAAGTGCTTCTTTGCGGCAATACAGTATTCACAATAAATGTTCAAAATTGCGACCACCAACAGTAATATATGCTTGGTAACGTCGCAGAAGGGATTGACGAACATTTTGAAAAACGACAGGCATTTCGCGCACTGGCATTCGCAGCCACAGTGGATAGTCGTACAACGAGGTCCTCCAGTGAGCCAACGGGTGTCTCGTAAATGATGCTCTTCAGAAAGCCCATAAAAAATCCAAGTTGGATAAATCTGGCGAACGGGGTGACCATCGAAAGGGTCCACCACGGCCAATCCATCGGTCCGGAAGTGTCCTGTCCAAGTAACTGCGGACCCGCACGTCGTTATTGGGCTGGTGCATCATGCTGAAACCACATACGATCACAAACGTCACACACGTCAGCTTTTTCCCTGTGCGTAAACTCATCCATCACGCTTGACATCAGAGTTGCGAATGATCCTCTGATGCATCGGATCGTGGTTGTCCGGCCCGCTACCGCTGCATTGCCACAGTTGTAGTTCCTATTACTGTTAGTGTTCCCTTTTTTGAACATTTATTGTGAATACTGTATTGTTGCAAAGAAACACTTTGCGTTGATTTTGTACACAAACACATTTTCCTCTCGTATCTTTTTTTGCGTTCATGTCTTAACCCGTCACTTTAGACCCTACATTCCTGTAGAAAAAATGCATGTTTTAGTACGCTCCACCACCCCTCCAAGTTTGTCCATGATCTCTGAAACACCCTGTACATATATATGTATGTAAAGTATATATAACGAAATATTTTTAAAAACAAAATATAAATATGCCTAGTATTTTCGCCCTGGATTATTTGCTATATGTTTAAAGGTAATATTTTGTTTCATTTTGTTCAATGAAGTATTTTATTATTTCACTTTCGTTTAAAGGGTGTCGGAACCCCCTATACCGACAATGCTAAATGGGCCATTTTCGATGTACCTTTTCTCAAACTCTGCTGTAGATATACTCTTGAAATTTTTTGTGTAATTAACGTACACCTATCTGATTATACTGAAACGAGCTTTTGAAACATTTTGAATTTTAGACTAATTTATAAACTACTTTATTAGGCACAGTAAAATTTAGCACTTTTCTCACGCAAAAAAAAATTTGTGAATTTTTTTTATCTTAACTTATCACAAAAAGCTCATTTCAGTAAATATAAGAAAATATAATAAATAAGCCATAAAAATTTTAGGTACCTGGGAGCAGTAGTTCCCGAGAAAAGGTACATCGAGTATAAAAAAATCACGTTTGGAGAAAAACGCGTTTTTATGTAAAATTCGTCATTTATCAAAGCATTCGATGATAAAATAAAACTAGATTTTTTTAAAGTTCTAATTTTCATAGAGATTAAAGTATAGTATTTTTAGAAAGCTAAAAGTGTAGAGAATTTGAAAATGCAAAAATCCCAAATCAATATTTTTTGAAGATTTTTGACTTGCAACACACATTAAGTAGAATGGTATTCTCTTTGACGTATAAGATTCTAATTTAAATTTATTTAAAATTTTTTCCTTGCTTTGGAGAAGGGCCACAATTTTCGGGTGAAGTATTATAATTAAAATACTTTGAAATGATTCATCGCCTAATTCTGGATACAGAAAAGCAAGAATTTTTCTAGAAGAAAGGTTTTAATTGGTTTCAATGTTTCTTTCCGCTGATGAAGTGACGTTGAAGCCGATTGAATTCCTATTCTATTTTGATTTTTAAATTTCATAAATTTTTGAATTGGAGACTGGTTACTTAAAAGTTTTGGTTTCAACAATTTAAAAAATTCTTTATTGCATTTATAGGATTTTTTGAAATTTATTAATTATGAATTTCATTTTTCTTTGGTTTTAACAATTTTAAAAATTCTTCGTTGCATTTATAGGATTCTTTTTTAATTTATTAATTATGAATTTCAATTTTTCTCTTTGTGGAAAAGTAGTTCTAAATTTCTTCCTTTTTGTCTTTAAAAAAGTATACATTTATATACTTTTGGTACGTCCGATTGCAACCAAAAATGAGAAGTTAGGGTAAAGGACAAAAAAAAAAAAGTCAGTGAAATTTACTTGAGCAGAAAATTACATTTCTGCAACATTTCTAATCACAGCAAAAAATTGCATTTTTTATATAAAGCATGACCAAATACAAAAGATTGGTATTAATGAGCAAGTTAAATTCAAATTGTTATTTTTCTAACAGGTCATACCTAGAGAAATAATTACAACTTTACGTTGTAATGTTAGGGTTAGAAAATAAATTACGAAATCGAATGTATTCTTCACTTTTAGGGAATATCATTTTAAGGCCAAAGACCATTGGAAAAGGAAAAGGGCATTTTCAATGCAAATCAGATGCTGAAAGAGAAGAAAACTACGCATTTACCATTAAAGTTGCATAAATTTACATGCGTATTTGCTCTGTCATTTAACAATAACTCTAAAAGCTACTTTTTCTCGAATTCTTTTGTACGGCATGAGAAACGTCCAGCTGCGTTTCTGTGACGTTACGCTTCTGGAAAGTACATAATATGAATGAAATGACTAATGCGAGAATTGCAAAATAAGGTTTTTTCATTCTGTAGCTATGAATAGAGATGCGCGCTTTCTTAGACACAATTTAAACAGAATGTTACTGGGTTGAATGAGGTAATATTTATTTGTTCGCGAATCGTACTGAATCAGCAGCAGAATCCTCTTTGAAAAAAAGAACAGAAAGAAATGATATTTTAATTCCCCCACTCTTTTAAATTTAACCGATTTAATTTTATTCTCGATATCTACCCAGTCTTAACTTCCTGTATTCTCGGATGACTACCGATGATAGTTTTATATTACTTCTTTCAGATATTATGATCCTGAAATCAATGCTGGAGATAAATCATTGTTTTTTTTTTTAATTTAAACTGCTGGTAAATTTACGATACGAGCAGTACCTTTTCTGGTCCTCTAATTTTGATGCGCGTTTGATACTACGTCGGGAAAAATTGGAAACCCTTATACAAATATACCCCCTGGGGGTCGACGCAGAGAACTCTGCGAAGCTACTGGCTAGGATCTGTACCTAGGCAGTCTCGGCCACGGGGGTATACAAATTATGAACCAGTGGTTCTGGGAACTCCGGAAAGGTCATTTGTTGGCCGGCCCGGGGTTCGGCATGTCTTAGAGATGGGTGGCTCCAGTAGCCCGGGAGTAATTCCTTGGATTTCTTGGGTAATGTCCCCCATCGACGGGCTCGCGCGTGCTACTGGTGGGTAGCAAATTGGGGCGTTGCGCCGACCCCTCAAGGTTCCGCGAAAGAGGTTGAACCTCGGCCTCGGTTCTGCGGGGGGAAGGACCCGAAGTGCAATTACATTTGCAGAACGGGGAAGCCTATATCTGTTGTTGTTATACAAATATAATATGTACCTATGGAGAAATTTTAAAAATATATAATAAGTAAAAAAATATGAAAGCTTTCAGATTTTATATTATGTCCAAAGCGTCTTTTTTAATGTTTTGCGTGTTACTTTTATTTATTAAATGTCATTTCTTCGCACTTAAACCAGATAAAATCCAATTCAACAGCAATATCAGAAAATATTTAAAAACAGCGTACGTTTAAAACTTCCAATACACAGCTGTGCCCGCTCGATATAAAAATGCTTTTGCCGTACAGCGCTGCCATTGCTCACTTTGAAATCGTCGTTAGCCAAAAATTCGTTAACATTTTGCAGAATATGAACTTAATAATAAAACAAATTCGAAATTCAAAATTCGGGTTTCTGCGATCTCATATTATGGTGGAGGATTACGTTATTCAAAAGTTGATGAATTTAAGTATCGTCATTTTAACACAGTGCGAGAAATATGCATACATTCGTGCATATTCTTCTTCATTTAATTCCTGTTAAAATAATACAGATGTATAGTATTTGTTAGCAACAATTTGAAAAGTAATTCAGACTCTTACAGTGACTCAGCTCACAATCCTGTTTCGAAATTAATAGCCCTACTGAGCTAATGCTCCTTTGGGCTAAAAAGAATCTTGAGTGCCTTTGAGTTAGCTATTTAAAATGATTCTGTTATTTAAAAACCGAAATAAATTTACGAAAGTAAAGAAGAAAAGAATTAAAAAACTCTTTGTAATAACTTTGAGAATAAAGAAGTGTTCCAGTGTTCGATGTAATTTATATATAACAGGAATTACTACGAAATTTAGTAAACAGTGTTCCGTTGTAAGGAAGTATTTCTAAATTTTTCATTCCAATTACAACATACCATTCTACTGTTCAATAAAATCCTGCTGGAATGGCCAGTTCGAAAATTCGCTGATATATTCATTCAACTGACATCCTGCCGTTTATTTGTGTACAACATTCATATTTTTATTAAATATGATAATTTTATGCATTCGGTAAAATACTCGTATAGTTTCTTCATCATATTCTAAAGGCGTAATAATAGTAATATATAAGAACAGTAAATTACTGCACATTTTACATTCTGGCCAGCAGTAGCTATCTGGTATTTTACGGATTGGCTACATTTCAAAATTTTGTTGTGTGTAGTTATGTATTTATATATATATATATATTATATATATGTATGTATATATAATACATATATATATATATATGTATGTATATGTATGTATATATAATGTGTATATATATATGTATATATAATAAATATATACATATATGTTAGCGACACAGCCTTCAGGCTATAATGGTGGAGACAGTTTCATGGCAAAGCACCAGAGTACTGCTCCCGACTCTGCTCAGTCGTTCTCGGAACTTTACGTGCTCTCGAGATTCTCCACGTAACAACTCGCGATGCACTAGAGTACAGCTCGCGAATCGATGAAAGTATGTATTTATATACATATATATATATTGTAAAACTGGTGTTCAAAACTTACGCAACAGGTGTTGTTTTTGCCATAACTCCACAGGTAGTTATCTGAGGGACATGAAATTTAGAAATGAGAGACAGCATTTTGTATTTATAGGATGACGAAAGCATAGTTGCGCAACAAGGAATACGATGCGTATAGCATGGGGTTAAACAAAAAAGGTTTTATTGAACTCATACTATCGTTACACATGATGGTCTGTACAAGAGGAAGAACAATAAGCAGAACAGTATAGGATATGCCCTTCCCTTACTGCAATGATTGTTAAGAAAGGTCCAGGCGCAGTAAGATAGCTTCCCCGCAAAGCAGGCTTAGAGATGCCAGAAAATAACAATGGACGGCACGGTTACCACATTTGGCAAGAAATCGCTCATTTGGCGATGTGCCATAGACCGATGAAAAACCTTCTGGAACGAATTCTTACTGATTTCGCCCAGAAAGTTCTCGAACACATGCCAAAAGCTATATAAACCCTGCGGGTACGCGGAGAGTCAATCAGTGTCTCGTGTAGCGAGTTGATAGTCAGTTATTGAGCGAGTGGCTTGTAGCCGAACTGGTTGTCGAGTGCATCGAGAGAATTGCTTAGCGTATCGCGAGTTAGTGCATTGTTGAGTTTCATCTTAGAGTGTGTTGAGCTCCGAGAACGACCGAACCGATTCGCGAACTCTACTCTAGTTCATCGTTGAGTGCATCGCGAGTTGTTGCTTGGAGAGTCTCGAGAGCACGTAAGTTCTGAGAACGACTGAGCAAAGTCGGGAGCTGTACTCTGGTGCTTTGCCGTGAAGCTGTCTCCACCGTTATAGCCTGAAGGCTGTGTCAGAACTCCTTGATCAACTTGGTTTTGGGTTTCAGGTTATTTTTCACTTGATTAGTTCTGTTTGAAGCGTTGAACTGAGGCGATCGATATATATATTTATTTTCTTCCACTTAACAATGCTTTCAATATTGTAAAATGTTTACTTGTACTAGCTTTCTTGGTGCGACTTTCTTGGAGATACTAAGTGGTTAGGACCTTTACAGGAAAGAAACCGTAAACATCCATTTAAACTCCCTTTTTATATTTTCTTAAAACAATTTTTAATTTTTTTGCGAATCTGCAGCAATTGCGCATTTCGTCTATTAGTTTCTAAACTTTTCTTCGTAATCTTTTAAGAAAGCCTTGTCTTCTGCCTTTTCAGTTTATTATATATATATATATATATGTATGTATGTACCTATGTATGTATAAGAAACTAATAATATGCTTAACAGGGTTACTTTAACAGTCAGCACATGGGCAAATAATTATTTGTTCAGAATGAGAAATACGTTTATTGAAAACTTAAATATAAAAATATGTCCAATAAAGAATTCATTGTAAACTAAAACATTATTTTAGATAAATGAAAGCGTACCCATTTACTAAATGATGTTTACGCTTTAAACAGCTAAATTAAAAAAAAATCCTATATCATGTTTTCTTTCTGCAAGTATTGTTTACAAGTGAGAATGAAATATCTTCAATATACTCAGATTATGAAAACCGATACAGTCATTAAAATTAACTGGGTAGTGCACAGGGCAGATTAACTGGTAAGGAAGATACGCTGACACACAGTTCGACGGACACTGTTGGATATGGAACTGAACAGCAGACGTTTCCACTCGTGTTCGTCTATTCAGAAAGCTTTATTGTCAACTATGTCTACAGTGGCAAGGAAACATCCAGACTGGACCACGGATAAGTGGAAGATAGCTGCTTGGTAGGATTCATCACGTCGATGTTCGTGTCAGGGTACTCCGTCTTCCACGAGAACAACTGCTTACCCCTCTGGACAGCAGGTCATATACATTTGGGGTACTTCTCATGGATGGCTCTGGGACCCACATGTTGTGGCAGAGAGATCAAGAAAGCCCCGAACTATCTGAACATAAATGAAGATTAGTTGCTGTCTTATATGGCGTTTGTCTTTCCAACTGGAAATGGAATCTTCCAGCAGGACACATGCCACAAGGCTCGAAATGTGCTGAAGTGGTTCCAGGAGCATAATTATGAATTCCAGTTAATTTTCTGGCCACCTTAGCCACTGGATCTCAACCTGATACAGCTTATTTGGGATGTCATGGAGCGGCAACTCAGAGCTCAAATACTACAATGTTGGAATATCTCGACTTTGTGTGACCGCTTCTTGTCCTGTGTCCAGTCATCTAGCATGAACCTGTGGCATCCACGCCAAGGCGAGTGGCAGGCAAAGGTCGAGCAACTGCGTCACTGAGTAAGTAGTCAAAAAGTGTTGGTTCCTTAGTGTATGATGCAAGAATTTATAAACTAGGATATTTTATAAATTTTTAAAGCAATATTCTATACATGTTATAAAACATTTATTAAAACGTATCCAAAATAATATATGTAGTTCCAATCAATATTACACGACTCTTTTATTCAAATGCTTGGAAGAACAGCACAAATAAAACATTAAAAAAATAACTTCGGATGTGCCTTAACTTTTCTATCTCATGCATTTATGGATCTATTTTATCCATCTATTTACGGACTGGCCGAAGGGATATTTTAAACGACAGAAGGGAGGAAAAGAAGAAGGGATGAAGTTTAATGGTGTCTAGGGGTCGTAGAATATTTCATTCTGGGTTTCAAGATGGCGGTGTATTTTAACAACGATCGTAAAACCGAAATTCATCTAAAGGACGAAAAGAAAACGAATAAGAGAGATATTCAGTTTGGGAAACGAATTTGGGTTTTAAACTCTAGATAGTAGAATAACTAGTAAAATGCTCATTAATAAAAAATATTTGCGATTTATATGGTTTGAATAAAAATAATGTATTTAGATTGATGTAAAGTTTAACATGTATAATTCCATCTTTAAAAGTGAATAATACTCGGAAGAAATTATATACTCACAAATATCCTTATATATTTTTCTATGTTTTGTTTAGAATTAATAACATCTAAAATGTTGCAGTGACTAAGACAAAAAATCATCTGAAAATTATACATCCTCATTTTTACACTCATTTGTTCTTTCTTAGTGAATTCTTTAATAGCTTTACTTAACGCTTGTTTCTTGAAATTTTAATTATTTCCGTTTCTAAAATTTAAGAACGGTTATGACCTTTCAGTTTAGAACAGAATCTTTGGATTTGTTGATTGCAAAATTAGACTGTCTACGCGTAAGAGAGGGAGTCAAATGTTGTGTATATTCTGAGCACTTTACCAGCAAATTCGTTTTTCTATCATTACTCCGAAAGGACTTTGTCCCTGAAGGACTTTTGTTTTCATTTTGCGATTTTGCGTTGGAAACATTAAAAGTCTGAATTAAAACTTAAAAGTCTGAAATGCATAAAAACTCAAAACATCTTCATTAAAAGTTGTAAAATACAGAACACCAAATAAACATAAATCACCAGATACGAAATTCAAAGCTTACCTGTGGTCCCACGGGGCAAAATGTCACTGAAGATGGTGCAGAAAGTGCCATAATGTACTGTTTGTAATATTAGCAAATTGCGGCTTCGTAGGCTTAGTAGTACTTGAAAAAACTTTTAAATTGTTGATAATTCTACAACTATTTCATGAAGATTAACTAAAGTCATAAAAACCTTAACTACAATGCTGATTCTCTTAAATAGCAACATTATCCATTACGTCCGTGCTTATCTTCCAAAAGGCAAAGCCGTTCACTTCCCCATCCTACTAACCTAATCTTCCCTTCAGTCCTAATCTAAGGAACCCTTCCCTACTAGGCTACCCTTGCCTACTAATCTAATTTAGCTTACCCATGCCATCTAATATAACATAACCTAACTTACTCTTGCCTACTAACCTAACCTAACCTAGCCTAGCCACTAGCGTACTCTTTTTGCCTTGCCTTCTAACCAAACCTAACTTATCCATGCCACCTACCCTGGCTTATCCTTCCCACCTAACTTTCCCTTGCATACTAACCCGCCCATGCCACTAACCGAACCTGCGTTTGCCTACTAACCTGACTTTGCATACCCACCTAACCTTGCCTTCTAACCTGACTTTGCATACCCACCTAACCTTGCGTATTAACTTAACATAACCTGCCTAATTACCTAACCTACCCATGCCTGCTAACCTAACCTAGTCTTGCCTACATTTCCCTACTAACCTGCCCTTGCATAATAAACCTTGCCTTTCACCCTTGCCTAATTACCTGCCCATGTCTACTACCTTTGCCTAATAACCTAGCTAACCTACCCGTGCCTACCTTTGCCTACTAACCTACTCTACCACTGCCTACGAAACTAACCTACGCTTACCTAGTAACTAAACCTACCCTTCCCTTGCCTACTAACCTACCTGTAACCTCACCTATCCATGCCTACTAACGTAGCCACCTCACCTACCTTTGCCTACTAACCTAACCTACCCTTGCATATTACTCTACGCTATAACCTACCTAACCTTGCCTACAAACCTAACCATGTATACTCACCTTCCCTATCAATGTTTATTAACCTAACCAACTCTTAGCTCACCTAACCTACCGGAGCCTACTAACCCTATCAAACCCTTATCTACTAACCTAGCCTACCCTTGCCACCTAACCTTCCCTTTCCTCGAGTAGGGTAGGTTAGGAAAGAGTTCTGTTACTGTTAAGAACGCACACATAAAATTAAAATTCTTACCTAACCGTGAGTTTCCAAATAAAAAATGTATATAATAAATTCAAAAATTAAATCAAAGCTAGCCAGACCTTACAGGATTTTCTGTACCGCGGCAGCCTTTCCTACACACACTTATGGAGCAGGATCTGACCTAGGTCCTTCGCCGGACCACGGACCACCTGTAATACGCGCCAGCGTGCTGACCACTACATCACGACGGCATGCGAGGAAAGCAAAAGAAATACCTTATATAGCCCTCCTTTTAAAGAGCGAAAGGGGATTAGGAGTCCCAGTCGTCAAATCCCGGTGGTGAAAAATCATCATTCACCATGTTTTAGTTTGGGCGCCACTGTAGAGTCACTAGGTTATTTAGAAGCAATAGAGATGAAAAATGAGCAACGCCTTCTCCGAGACTCGAACCACGGACCTTCGGAATGCGCGCCCAGCGTGTCGACCACTACACCACGAAGGCATGCGAGGAAAGCATGAGAAATACCTTATGATGTGAGACCACTTTAAATGTAATATTTCCTTCTCTCTTCCGAAGTCTTATATTGGAGGCCATATTAGTTAAGGCCAATATGATACTCGGAAAACAATAACATTATACAAAAGTCTTCAGTTCACATTTCAAGACACCAAAGTCGTTACTTAAACTTTTATGCATGTTCAAATATAATTTCGTGCATCATTTTGGGATTTAACTCATTTTGTTTACGGTTTGAACCAAAATGTGGGACCATTCCTGACACGTCCCATTTTTCCTGCTCGACTACGAAAAGGATAGAGGAAAATGGGCTGCCCATAAATTCTACTTTGGGTGTGAGCCTTTAATTCTCTCTGACGTTTGCTGCAGTTTAACAAAGGCGTCGCATTTAAGACATAGGTGGTGTAATGTTCCCCACCATGAGCCTTAAGTGTCTTAATTTATGAATATCTCATATTTCATAGACGCTGAAATGGCATACACCACGACCGCAAGATTTTTAGGAATGCAAATTCATCATGAAGATTAATAATAGAGTCGTTTAGGCAACGTAGACTGTTTGGTTGTGATAGAAAGCGAAGCTAGTCCCGTTAGAGATTACAGAAAAGAAATCAGTATATTACTCATATTTCTAATAAAATTGCGTGTAATCGGGTTTTGATCATACATAAATCCACCTACGGGGCATATTAATTTGTACTCGGATGTACACATTTATATGATAATGAAGGAAACGTTCGACAATTTATGATACACAGGATAATTCAAATGCCACGCGTCTTAAACTGTCAAAAAATTGTGGTAAAGCCAGATAGATATTAATCGCAAAATGTTTTAATGGATAACAATTCTGTGATGTTAAAAACAATACATCACTCGAAATTTTGGTTGTACTTTTTGCTTTTACCCTTAAGCGTTTAGCTTTAAAAGTTTAGTGTAAGAGGAAGATGAATTTTCGGAAGTGGAACTAATTTTTATGATTGAGCATTACTTCGCAATACATTCCTTTTTTGCGACGCCATCTTTCTCACACTCTTTGTTAGTGATTTCAATATTATATTCTTCACTTCGAGTATTATTTTGTCAAAAGTCAGAAGAGGCATTTTTTTTAGTCCAAAGGGGCTTTGTCCCTGAAGGATTATTGTCTTTGTTTTGTGATTTTTTTTCGGAAACGTTAAGAGTCTAAATCACTTTTCAGACTGTTGCCACCAAATCTTGCAGCGCTGTATTATATTTCAAGAAATTAAGTAATGAAGAATCTGCATAAATGTATTTCTCCAAATGTGATAAAACAACGGTACCTCGACCCATCCAATTTTGAATAACGTGCGTTTCCATCCGAATAGGCGCATCGGAAAGCCCGAATTTGGAATTTATTTTATTATCTATATCATATTTTTGTAAAACTGTAACGAATCTTTGATGAACAAACTCAAACTATTTAAAAGCCAGCAATGGCAATACTCTACGATAAAAAAGACCTTTTTATCTAAAGCGCGCGGAACTGTGTATCGGAAATTTTAAACATAGAGTCATTTTAAAATTATTTTGCAATGTGCAGTGCCCTTCCCGGGACTCGAACTCTGGACCTCTCAAATACGCTTCGGTTATGTTTCGAATTACACCACGGAGGCATGATAAAAAGAGGGAGAAAATACCTTATAATGTATTGAACACATATTTTTTTCAAGACCTAATATAATCAGTTCATAGGTCAATCTATGACGCATTTAAGTTAAATAGATGAATTTTGTGATGAGTAAACATTTTTACTGAAATAATGGCAGACAGAAAAGGGTGAAAAGCGGAATCCTTTCTGTAGTCTTATCGTTTTATTGCATTTCTATTTAAATTATTTTTATATTAATGCAGTAATTAGATGTATGGTGATAAAGAGTTTAATTCAAAGCATATGAATTGTCCATAGTGAGAATAATGACATTTTCATGTATTCTGGATTTTATTGTAGGTTACCAGCATTTCGAACATTTAAACAATTCCTATGAAGAAATATTTTTAAAGAAAATCTGAATTATTATACTTTCAAATATTGCTTAATGTAATTATTCTAAAAATAGATTCAACTATACAAGTTAGACGTTCTAAGAAAGTCCTCCACAAAGACATCCCTCACCTTTGGCCGACACACCTCCAGTACTTTCCATAATCAAATAAATTAAGCAGACTTAAGGTACGCTATTAATTTTCTCATGAAGTTTCATTACATTAGAATCAAAACCTAGTAAGAGTAAAAACGAAGTCCTTAAGCTCCGAATATTTTTTATTGTAATTAATGAAAATATTGCGAATTGGCTGTACAGAATTGGCCAGTACAGAAGCCTGCTTGTGTGTTTTGGAACAGATAAGATTCTGCAAATAAAATATCCATTTTGAAAATAAAACAACAACAACAAAAAAGAAAGTTGATGGACACTTTTCGCAATAATAAGTATAGAAATTCTCCCCATTCACCTAATTGCGTTTTCTATGTCTCGAAAGCGCGAATAAGGATATATATTAGATTTATATATAACATTGTTCTAACATAGGTATTTTGACACATAATGGGTCTTTTTCTGAAATAGCGTACCATTTTTTTTTCATATTTTGATTCTACGACTCAAGTAATGCCTGAATATTAAATTTTATAAAACTGGATGCGAAATTTACGGAGAAATTCCAAAACTTAACTTGGCATTTTTTTTTAAGTTTGCGCCAAGAATAATTCGCTGGCGAACTTTTTATACATGGCAACCTATTATTGCGAAAAATTCGGCGGTTGCGCCTGTATGTAAGCTTTCCGGCATAGCACTAGGGTTACCATAAAATAATGTATGGTAGGTTTGCCAAATCGGCGACTTTATCGCCCATTTGGCGACCAAATTGGCGATATCCCATGGTCCAATCGGGAAGCTTCTAGAATAATTTCCTGTCGAGATATTTCTCGAAACCTGTGGAACCTAAGGAAAAGCTATATAAACCCTTGCGTTTCTGAGAGCCGGCATTGCGAGTGTGTGATTAATTGTGAGAATTGTGAGAATAGCTGCTTACTGTGAGCGCTAAGCTACGCGAGAGTTTTTGTGAACGGAAAGCGATCGAGATAGTGCTTTGCCGTGAAGCTACCTTTACTGTATAGCTTGACAGTGGTGATTGTTCCACGGTGTTTATTATAAGTTTAGTGTTTCCGTGAAGCTACCTTTACAGTTACAGCCTGAAGCTGTGTTGCTGATTGTTTCAGCGTATTTATTGCAGATTTTCGACGCTTTTAAAGGTAATTTTGGAACTGTGCTTTAAATAGTGATTCTTGTAAATAAATTGTGCTTTTTATTGTTCTGCATCGTGTTTTCATCGGATACTCTCAAATCCACGAACCCGTATAACGCAACACTATTTTACTATTCCTTCCATTGTGCAAGAGCGGAAAAAAAGTCACATCGTCCTTACTTTCAAATAATTTTAGGAAAGTATGTAAACCACATTTGCTGTTATTATCACTTTCAACAAATATGCCAAGTTCCAAAACGCGTCAACATATAAATTCACGTATATCTTCGAAAATTTTGAATAAAAAGCTCCAATGTTTTGCAGATTTACTTAGAAATACACCTACTTTAAGTTGATGGTAAAAGTTTTATAGGTTATATTTAAATTTTTTTCCAAAAAATTTGTAAAAATTATTAAAAAATACAAATTTTATAAATAAATAATAAAAGATGGGCGAATTTTATTTGGAGTGAACCTAAATTTCGAACTGTAAAAGAAGGAATCAAATAAGTTTTAAAAAAAAAAGATATATTAATAAATACATACCAAACTGAACATCTACTTTAACATGACGGCAAAATAGGTTATAATTTAAAGTGTTTTTCCATAAATTTATAAAAATTATTTGAACATATAAATTTAAAAAATAAATCGTAAAAAAATTGGCGAATAGTTTTTGGAATGAACCTAAATTTCGAAATGTGAAAGGAGAATAAAATAAATTTAATAGAAAAAGATATAAATAAATATTTCAAACTTAATTAGCATTGAGGTCCTAAAATTTTGAGAGCTAATTTTTTAAAAACGACTCGTGCGATTTTTACAAAACTTGGTAGTTTAGCATAATTTGAGTCGTAGAATCGAAACATGGAAAACAGTTGGCATGTGATTTCAGAAAAAGTCCGATTTTGAGTCAAAATACCTATATGAGAACAGTGCTATATATAAATCTAATACATATCCTAAGTCTCTCTTTCGAGAGATGGAAAACGTAATTTGCATTTCGTCAATCGCCCCAATAGAACGGGAGATGCAGAACAGTCCCCTTTTTTTTTATTGCGCAGTGTACATGGGCAGGCATTTTGATCTTCACTTTGTATACGGCCCCTCACTACAATGGACGAATTTTATGTATATCATTTTGCTATTTGTATAGATTTCGTATTTTATGCAAAATATTTTTTTAATACCTTTGCTTTAAAACAGTTTTGTAAAATTGTTGTAAACATGTTTGTACTGGAATTGAAAGTCTTCAGCCAATGGAGGCGAAAGAAGATCGATTAAACACTATAATGGTCTATAATGAACACATTTGAAAAATAATCACAGTAATATGTATTTAGACTAGCTACACATCGTAAACATATATATTATATATCTTTACACAGAATTTCAATCATCTGTCTTCCTGACATCTTAAGGAAGTGCTATTGATCAACAGGAGATAAAATAGTTATCTGTTATACCACTTCACAGACGGTCATTTTTAAGTGCAAAATATCACGTATGATCTCAAATAAAAAAGAATTTAAAAAAATAAAGTTAACAAACAAAAATAAATATTATCACTCACGGCTTTTTGAAGAGAAAGAGGGTTCCTAAAATATTATTTTTATACATTACTTTTGGGCAAACTTTAAGATGAACCTGAGTTTCGTATTGATTTTATTCTTCTAAATTCCTTCGGATTTTGAAAGATATCGTTTATAAACCTTGAGCTAGCTTTTACGATGAGTAGTTATTTCTTTTACGTTTCATTTATTTTTACATTCCATTCCCTTTTTGTCTTTAATTTCTATGTGCTTCTTTCTTACACATTTATGTCTCTCTTCTTTCGAATTGAATGAATTTCTTTCACAGGAAACTTTTTTAAGAAAGGAATTCTTAAACTCCGTGTTTTCAAATAAGGAAATAAATCTATACTCTATGGTTTTCTTTACATTTCTTTGGTCTGTTTCAATGTATAAGGATTAATTACAGATATAACATTTATATATAAATTACCTTACAAGCTTCCAAAGTATTATTTAACTACAGTGTCTCACAAAAGTGATGGGACACTTGTGCTTTACAAAAGGAAACCGTAATAAAATAAATTTAAAAAAATGTAAAAATTTTTTGTGTATGTGTTTCATACTTAAATTCAGTAACAATTATTACATAACATACATTTTCTCAAAATATTAAAATATTAATTTAATAAAAATACAATTGCTTAGAACGGAGCAAAAAATGGCTCACTTAAGTGATGGGACAATAGACACCATTAGACTATGCAACAAAAATCGTCTAAAACATTTTTTTGGAGTTTCTATTTTTACTCAAAAGCAATTGGCAATAATTTATAAAATCGTCTGCATTATTTCTTTCCAGTTTGTTTTGGAAGTTTTGTGTTTTTTAGCTCTGTGCAGCCATGAATGCTAAATGAAAAGAAACTTTGCCTGAAATTCGAAAATTAGTTATTAATTTGCATATTGAACGTGGAAAATCTATTACAGAAACTGCTGAAACAGTTGAGTCATTCAACAGTTTTCAATAACATTAAACGATATAAAAAGAATCATATGATTCAGGATAAAAGAAGACCTGGCCGACCATCAAAGCTATCCAATGGAATAAAGCGAATTATCGTTCGACATATTAAAAAAAATCCAAGAATGAGTGCTCCTAAAGTTGCAGCTGATTTACAAGCATTATATGGAGTAATTTTTAATCCTGAGACTATTAGAAGAGTAATTCGATCTACTGGATATCACGGTAGAGCAGCCAGGAAAAAATTCTTCGTAAGTGAAAAGAATAGAAAACTCAGACTGGCTTTCGCAAAATCCAACATAAATAAGAATTTTGATTACTGGAATGAAGTTATATTTGCTGATGAGAGTAAATTTAATATATTTGGTTCTGACGGTAGAATCTTGGTGTGGAGAAAACCCAGGGAAAAATTTCGCAAACAGAACTTGGTGCCAACAGTAAAACATGGTGGAGGAGGAGTTATGGTATGGGGGTGTATGTCGTCCGCTGGAGTTGGTAATCTTGTTTTTATTGACAGTATAATGGATCAGTACAAGTATATTGGCATATTAAATCAAAATTTGAAATCTTCAGCACGAAAATTGAACCTTCATAACGATTTTAAATTCTACCAGGACAATGACCCCAAGCACACTGCTTTGAACGTTAGACTCTGGCTGCTGTATAACTGTCCTGAAATAATAAAAACACCACCACAATCTCCAGACTTAAATCCCATAGAGAATATTTGGCAAGAATTGGAATCAAGAATTCGCAAACACACCATTTCTTCAAAACAACAATTAAAATCGGTGCTTCAAGAAGAATGGGGTAAAATCACTCCAGAAATCACAAAAAAATTATTCGAATCCATCCCAAGAAGATTAAATCATGTTTTAAAAGTAAAAGGAAATCCAATAAAATATTAAAACCTTTTAAAAAGTAAAATTTTTGGATAAATATTTGGTGGAAAAGTAAGTGTCCCATCACTTATGTGAGCCATTTTTTGCTCCGTTCTAAACAATTGTATTTTTATTAAATTAATATTTTAATATTTTGAGAAAATGTATGTTATGTAATAATTGTTACTAAATTTAAGTATGAAACACACCCACAAAAAATTTTTACATTTTTTTTAAATTTATTTTATTACAGTTTCCTTTTGTAAAGCACAAGTGTCCCATCACTTTTGTGAGACACTGTAGGTTTTACCAGAATGTTCTAGTAAATAATTAAAAGCTTATAAAAGCCGAATTGAAACACATCATCTCAGTTGTAGCTGTAGCTGTTTTAAGCGAACTGTTTGTTTACTTAATGCTGTTATTGATTGTAGCGATTTCGCTGGGAGATTGGATTCATTTTATCTGTTTTTGAATTGAGTTTTGCTTAACGTTAGAGATATTGTACGAATATGTCTGAAGAAATATTTCAGCATTTTGATTTATTTCTTGTGGAAAGAATAAATTTTTGTTAACTTTTTAAAGACTTGTACAATCAATCCATAACGAACCCGTACGCACGCAACAATATTTTTCCCGTGTTTCGATCGTGTTGCTTACTTTTCTGCATTTTCTTTACTTTTCTGTATCGGTATAAAATTCTTAAAAAGCAGACTGAGATTTAAAATGAAAATTTTCTTTTATGTCTTCGAAAATGATAAATTTTAAGAAACTTATGCTTTTTTAACGCTTTGAGTTTTATACACAACTGCATTTAATGCACAATTCCTAGATTCCTAGATTTTTACTTCCTTGTACGAAATAAAGGAAGTAATGTAATCGCGAAAAATTCCGAATACCTAGTTTAACGAAAATATCCATTTTGACAGCTATCTAAGGCAAGGATTTAAAATGGATTCAGAAGGGATTTTTTTCGTCACATGTATCTCGCATAACTCAAAAAGAAAAAATAGCCTCAAAACGTTGAAATTTTGTATATAGGACTGCTATAGCATGTAGTTGTGCACATCCCTTTTTGGTTGCAATCGGCCTCACCAAAAGTATATATATTATCCACAATGTTACTTGGCTTCGTGAGCTCAGATTTCTTTTATTCTTGTATGTTGGTGCAATTTTTGCTCCAAAATGATTGAATATATACATAAATTTATGTATATATATGTATATATATCCACTATGTTACTCGTCTCAGTGAGCTCAGACATTTTTTATTTTAATATGCTGGTAAATTGTGCAATTTTTGCTTTAAAAATGATTGAATTACAGTGTTTTTATCTTCCGGTTAAGGTTTTTAGGCTTTTAGTAAATCTGCATACAAGATTTGGAGAATTTGTAGAGACATTAGGTTTTTACGAAGCAGGAACCATGAAAAATATGCATTTCCTTCGCCGGGAATCGAACCACGGACCTCTGAAATACCGGCTCAGTGTGCTGACCATTACACCACGAAGGCACGCTAAGAATGTGGGAGATATACCTTATATACTCCCCTTTTTAAAGGGTGACTAGGGTTTTAGGGGACCTAGTCGCCAAATCCTGGGTGTGGAGAGTCATCATCCATAACCCTTTTTAGTTCGGGCGCCAGTGTAGAGACATTAGGTTTTTACGAAAGCCGGGAATCGAACCACGGACCTCTGAAATACCGGCTCAGTGTGCTGACCATTACACCACGAAGGCACGCTAAGAATGTGGGAGATATACCTTATAAATTATCCACAATTTAAATGTTGCTTAAGTGCGGCTTAACCTAATCATTTTTCTCATGGCTGACATATTTGTTTGCATCCGAAACCTTGGCAACAAATCTAATATTTTCCTATCTAGACAAACTAAGCTTCGCAACAACAAAGATAACGCCTTCTTTTATCATTGCGGATTAAATCTTGCTTAATCCTGGAATTTATTCGAGGAAATAAGTGTTTAAGATTTATTTCGTAATTCTGAATACAGATATTTTGAATTTTTATGTATTTTTGCCTTGTCTGAAAGTGAGAACTGAATTAATTAAATGGGAATACTGAATTGTCTGTGAAAAACAAGTTTCTTTTTTTGGTTTGTTTAATTTCTTTTACACATCGTTTTAGATTTATTGTAGTATTTGAATAGAGCATGTGGCAACGATTAGTAATTCTCCAGATGATATACATAATTTTTGTGCATTCTGATGAGTTATAAAATGAATGACATGTAACGCTGTCAAGTGAAGCTAGCGCCAGAGTGTCGCTGTGGTTAACAAATATAGTGAATTTTAGAAAGTTCATTTATTCTATTGTGGTTTATGCGCTATCGAGGTCGTAGTTTTAATTCAATTCAATAAGTTTAAATGAAATGAAAAATGCGTATAATTTAATATTCAGTACAAAGAAGTCATGTGGTCTACACATCAGTTTTTTTTGTTTTTGTTTTTAGTCCAAAGGGGCTTTGTCCCTGAAGGACTATTGTTTTCGTTTTGCGATTTTGCGTCGGAAACATTAAAAGTCTGTATCACTTTTCAAACTGTTGCCACAAAATATTGCAGCCCTGTATTATATTTAAAGAAATTAAATAATGAAGAATGTGCATAAATGTATGCATGTTTCTCGCATTATGATAAAACGACGGTACCTAAAGCCATCGAATTTTGAATGACGTCATCCTGCCGCGAATATAGACATCTGGAAGCCCAAATTTGAAATTTGGAATCTGTTTTATGAACGATTTCATATTTTGTAAAACTTTAACGAATTTTTGATGAACAAACTAGAGGATTTCGAAGCGGGCCATGGCAACGTTGTAGAGAAAAAATCATTGTTAACTGCAGCGCGCGGGACTGTGTGTAGGAAATTCTAAAGATAGGCTCAGTTTAAAATTATTTTGCAATGTTGTTCTTTAACTGAATTTTATGGTTTAAGTGCGAAGAACATGATATTCAATAAATAAAAGTAACATACAAAATGTTCAAAAAACGCCCCTTTGGACGCAATGTAAAATTTGAAACATTTCAGATTTTTTTGTTTGTTTGTTTGTTTGCTACAGCCATATTTGTTTACATTTGAAACTTAGCAGAATAATTAATTAAGTCATTTTCTGCACCTTCAATGTTTTTTGCCGAGTGAGATTAAAACTTTGGTTTGGTTTATGTGATTAGAAGAAAGCCTCGAGCGCTATCCGCCTAAAATTGAGCGATGTTTTTGTGGAGGACGTTCGAAGGAAAACTGACTCGTACAGCCTGAGTAAAAACTTTAAGGCCAGTAAAAATTTTTGAGAAAATGAAAACATTTAAACTGAGAAATTAAAATACCATTTGATTGATAATTATTGAGCTTAAATAAAAGTAAAAAGAAGTAGAAAAATTAATTTGCAAATATTTTATTATTAGAAAATATTACAGAACACACAGGTGAATATTTGAGCCCGAGTAAAAACTTTAAGGCCAACATAGAAAATAACATATAAGAAAAAAATTACAAATTCTTAGAAGGTTGTGTAGGAGCCATTTCTTCGAATTACTTCAAATATTCTTGTTTTCATGGATGAAACGATTTCTTGACAAAGGGTGGGGTTAGTTTTATACCATTCATCTTCGATAGTAGATTTCAGCTCTGTTGTTGATGTAAAATGTCTCCCATTTGCATAAACTCTTCTTGCTAAGTCACCCCAAAGGTTCTCGATTGGGTTGAGGGTCAGGTGATATAGCTGGCCATTTCACAGTTTCAACATTGTTGACTTGGAACCAATTTTTTGTGCTGTTACTCGAATGGATCGATGCATTTTCTTGTTGATATTTCCAATTTTCTCCAGCAAGACATTCAGCATTTGGCAAAAGATGATTTATTAGGACATTTTGGTATCCTTGTGAACTCATTCTACCTGAAACGAATGCAATTAAGCCCACACCATTGTAAGCAAAACAGCCCCAAGTCATGACAGACCCTCCACCTAATTGGCGCTTGGAGAATATTTCTTTTTCCTTTCTTATATCATGCCAGTAGAAATTCCAGCCATCTGGTCCATCCAAATTCCATTTTTTTCCGTCAGAAAAAATAATTTCTATCCATTGGTTGTCCCAGGATATGACTTTCTGGCCAAAGTTCAAACGCTCTATTTTGTGTCTCTACAGTAACTGAGGCTTAGTCATTTTGTTGTATAAGTAAACCTTCCAGACCTTCTAATTGTGTTATAAATCGTTTTTGACAAACGTTTAAACCTGTCGTCGGAATCAGTTTCCTGGTTGAGTACTTTCCAGTAGATACAAGTTAAAAAACTCTTCTTTCAACACTCGAGGACAAAGCTTTAGGTCTTCCCCCAGTATTCTTTTTCCATAATTGTCTTTCAATTTTAAAAAATTGTTGACTACAGTCTTTGATCTTCCTATCTTTATCGCAATAGCACGACTACTCATTCCTGTTGAAGACAAAGCTTCGATCTCTCCTCTTTCAGGATCAGTTAACTTCTTACCCTTCGCCATCTTCACAAAGATCACCAATACTTCGAAGAAACGTATGACAAATATGAAAATTGCAGCGTTGTCACAAGCTAGTAGTTGCAATGGTAATTACACGATTATATTATATTTATTTTTAAAAAATGACTGGTGGCCTTAAAGTTATTTCTTATCAATAAACTTTAATAATTAATATTATTTGAATCCCTTTTATTTCATTTTACATTTTCTCAAAAATTTTTACTGGCCTTAAAGTTTTTACTCAGAGTTTATACACGTTACAAATGGGGAAAACCACGAAGACGCGCATGCCCCCAGACCGTTCGCTGGATTCGAACCTCCAATCGAACTACCAGTGTTCAGCGACATTACCGCTCATCCGCTGGTGGGCGGGGTCCGAAAGCAAACCTTCAATTTTGTGCACGCAAAAAATTTG